>JARHVA010000586.1:50000-427500 GCA_037957365.1 Torreya grandis
TAGTTTGGCTTACAAATCTTAAACCTAAACTAATGACATTGTAGAGAGTTTAGTGAAGGAATTTTGAAATAAAATCATTTAAATAGGTTAGGGGATATGTGTTATATCTCATTAAGGTAATTTGAGCTTAAACAAACTAAAGAAATATCTTACAAAATCAAATTCATTGCTAAACCTCAGATAATGCTCACTACCAACCTAATAGGCTAGTTTCTCTTGCTTGGTATGGAACATAGGTAGTGCATTGGACCTTTGTATACTATGAGAAGTTATATGCAATATTTTACTTCCATTTTTTGGATTTTTTTGGTGTTTTCATTACCCAAGATTTATGAAACATCCTTAAGAACTCAAGGCACTTTTAGGCTGCTTAAGAGAGCTATAAGGATGTGATGAGAGAGAAATGAAGTATTTTTCATCAAAATAGATTATAAAAACTTTAAAATGACCTATAAAATGTTCAAGAATACCCTGAGCATCATCCCATGTCATTGGTTGGTATAGTGCTCTATGGAAATATATGGAATAGGTCTAAAAAGATTGATTTTTACTATTTTGTGAGCATGTATAAGTTTTCAGATCTTCAAATTTGGAATGGATAATGGGGAGGATGTTATCTAACTAAATCACACACGTTTCTAGGTTTTTAAACATGTAGGGATCCTATAGAGACATTTTTTAGTCTCTTGCTAGGGAGGCCTAATTGAGGCCTAGTTAGGAGAGAAAAAGCAAAATGAGATATCTCAACTCACTTTCTAATCTTTGAATTGAACATGGAGATGTAATGCATAAATGGGTACTTGAACATGCCCTAATATTCCTATAATAATTCATATAACTACCTATACAAGGAGGTTTGTATGATTTTAGGTCTACAAGGAATGAGGCTTATTTGAGGCTTTTGGTAGAGAATGACTTGTTGGGGCTAGTTTAAGACCTCAAAATGAATTATTTCAAGTTAGATATGAGTTTAATATGCCATAAATGAAGTTTTTATGAGTTTAAGAAGACAAATAAAAGTTTTGACACTATGTGCAAAGTTGGCCTAAGGAGATAAAGAGTCCTCAAGACACCTTGTAAGAGAAAGAGGTGATGTTTCAAAGATAATATGACGGGGTCAACTAAGAGGTCTTAGGATTAGCTAAAAATGGTAAGATAACATAATCGTATCTTAAATAGGGCCACTTATCCTTCAACATGCTAAGGCAAAGAGAAGTTTTTAGAATCTAGTTAAGGTGTCAAGCAAGCATTTCAAATCCCACCCCACTTGGAGGGTTAGAGAATATTCATAGGAGTTACACATGGAATCCTAGACCTATTGAGGCATTTACCTAACTCATCTCTTATTTTTAACTCACATGGAAACTTGTCTATTGTCTCTCTCTTCTATGCCCTTCTCCTCTCTCACACTTTCTCTATATATTGAGCCTTAGTTGGCTAAGTATGTATCCTCCACTTGAGTATGGAAAAGACATGATATTTTGAATTATTTGAGAAATAAAGATTTTTTTTTTTAACCTTTTCCATGAGATTTTCAATGTGTATGTTAGATTAGTTGATCTTGACAGTGATAGATTCTCTTCCTTGGAATGTTGTCCTTATTGGCATTCATATTTATATTTGAAAAGTCTTTTACAGGTCTTTTGAAGTGTTTCTAATGACTTTTTCATGAGTTTATTGAGTTGTCTCTCCATTACAGTCATGTTATGACCTTTTTTTTAATTCCTCCTAGCTTAAGTTTACTTCACAAACCTCCATGAGAAATACTAATGCAAGCGACAGATTTGGATTAGTGTCGTGTGTAGATTAGGATTTTGTTTGAAGTGTCATTATATTTGGTTGGTAGTGGTCATGTTATAATTGGTACATCACCTCAATATCATATGTTTAATTTATGTTTTCTCTCTCTTTTTATATCTAAATGAGATAGTAGTATAGGTGATGAACATTCAAGACAAATCTAGGGATCTATCCCTTTAATCTAGAGGTTTACCCCTACTATAGGCAACCCACAGGCCTAAGGGTAATCCCATGTTCCACTTAGATTGGAGAATGATTTTAATACCTCTCCAAGGGTGAAAAATTGAGTGAAAATAGGTACCTCAAGACCCTCATTTTCTAATACTAAAGTTACAAGAGTCTAGCTTCATATATATTTCTCACCTAGTTTAGATTCATTAATCCAAAAATTATGCAAGGATTATGAAAATAAAGCATATTATGTCTATCAAAATTGTATTGGACATTATAAAAATACATGATTTACACTGGGACATAATATACATGATGCCATTGATAAAAATATAATTGAGCTCAACACACTCATGGAGAAATTAGAAAAACAACTCAATGTGAGTTCAAAGTTATAAATATTTTTAGATCGCCTTCTAAATGAAAAATTAACATAATCCTAATATACTAATCAAGGGAATTGGACATATAATATACATCATCCTTATACTACATATGGTAATTCCTTGGATTGCATTATTGGTGCATTGATAGGTGTTACAACATAGATACCTATGATTACATTTGATGATAGTTCTATTTTGGAGGATAATTATGATCTTAATTATTTAATTTTATGATCTTATTTTTACTCTCACCCATTCATTGTGTCATGATAAACAATGATTCAAGTAATAATTATTTTACAATGACACTTTTACATTATCTTGGATGTACAAATAAGGATTTGATAGAAAAAATCTAGGATAGTCAAGGGATCTAATGAACACCAATATAATACCTTATGACACATTGTGCTACCTCTTAAGTTGGTCCATATAGTAATTTTTATGTTTCAAAGAGATCCTGATGGGGTCAACTAAGAGGTCTTAGGAGTAGATCAAAATGGTAAGATAACCTGATCTTACCATCAAGAAGGCTACTTATCTTTCAACATGCTAAGGCAAAGGGAAGTTTTAAAAATCTAGTTAAGGTGTCAAGCAATAATTTCAAATCCCACCCCATTTGGAGGGTTAGATAATCTTCATAGGAGTTACACACGACATCCTAGACCTATTGAGGTAGTTCCCTAACTCATCTCTTATTTTTAACTCACATGGACACGTGTCTATTGTCTCTCTCTTCTATGCCCTTCTTCTCCTCTCTTTCACTTTCTCTATATATTGAGCTGTAATTGGATAAGTATGTATCCTCCACTTGAGTATGGTAAAGACCTGATCATTTTAATCCTTTGAGAAATAAATAATAATTTATTTTACCTTTTCCATGAGATTTTCAATGTGTATGTTAGGTTAGTTGATCTTGATAAATGATAGATTCTCTTCCTTGGAATATTATCCTTGTTGGCATTCATATTTATATTTGAAAATTCTTTTTTAGGATTTTGAAGTGTTTCTAAAGATTTTTTCATGAGTTTATTAAATTGTGTCTCCATTACCATCATGTTATGACCTTTTGTTTAGTCTTCCTAGCTTAAGTTTGCTTCACAAACCTCCATGAGAAATACTAATGCAAGAGGTAAATTTGGATTAGTGTTATGTGTAGATTAGGATTTTGTTTGAAGTGTCATTATAGTTTGTTGGTAGTGGTCAAGTTATAATTGGTACATCACCTCATTATAATACGTTTAATTTATGTTTTCTCTCTCTTTTTTCATCCAAATGAGCTAGCAGTATAGGTGATGAACATTCAAGACAAATATAGGGAGCTAGCCCTTTAATCTAGAGGTTTACCCCTACTATAGGCAACCCACAAGCCTAAGGGTAATCCCATGTTCCACTCAATTTGGAGAATGATTTTAATACCTCTCCAAGGGTGCACAATTGAGTGATAATAGTTACCTTAAGACCCTCATTTTCTACTACTAAAGTTATACGAGTTTAACTTCATATACATTTCTCACCCAATTTAGGTTCATATAATCCAAAATTATGCAAGTATTATGACAATAATGCATATTATGACTATCAAAATTGTATTGGACATTTTAAAAATAGATTATTTACACTGGGACATAATATAAAAGGTATCATTAATAAAAATATAATTGGGCTCAACACACTCATGGATAAATTAGAAAAACAACTCAATGTGATTTCAAAGTTACAAATATTTTTAGATCGCCTTCTAAATGAAAAATCAACATAATCCTAAGATACTAATAAAGTGAATTGGACATATAATATACATCATCCTTATACTACATATGGTAATTCCTTGGATTGCATTATTGGTACATTGATAGGTGTTACAACATAGATACTTATGATTACATCTGATGATAGTTCTATTTTGGAGGATAATTATGATCTTAATTATTTAATTTTATGATCTTATTTTGACTCTCACCCATTCATTGTGTCATGATAGACAATTATTCAAGTGATAATTATTTTAAAATGACACTTTTACATTATCTTGGATGTACACATAAGGATTTGATAAAAAAACTAGGATAGTCAAGGGTTCTAATGAACACCAACATAATACCTTATGACACGTTGTGTTACCTATTATGTTTGTCCATATAGTAATTTATATGAAATTCCTAGTCTTATCAAGTATAGGGATATTTTATATGTTATTGGGAAATATATGTATACATAATCTCTAATCGGTACCATCATCATTACACTACTATGATAAGTATATACATTACAACATGGTGGTGATAATTTTACAACATCCATATGAGTACCCTCTTATTCCACATACTATTATTTCTCCACCCCCACCACCATGATAGTTGATTGTTACATATATTAAAAAATATTCTCCATATATGGTTGCTACACTTGTTTAGGATCACTCTATAGAGTTAGTTAATACCTGTTTAGGATTATGTTACTAAGGAAATTATCCCAACTATTTAATATATCTATATATAATTAGTTATACAACATACTCATGTTCATTCTACATAAAAAAAATTCATAGGAGAGTAATGCACATACTTAGGATACTATTATAACAATGCCTACTGCATCATAGGGTCATTTAAGATTTATGAAAACTAATATTCACTCCAAATTATACAGTACAATCAGTGACAGTTCAACATGTTCCACAAAGAACACAAATACAATATTATCCTATTATACAACATTTTTCACCAAATATGTTACATGCTTGAGTTATTCATCATATATAGGACAATGTTTTACCCATTTTAAGTTTACTCAGGTGAGTATTAAAGGGTATAATAGCCTATAAAAATCATGGATAAAATTATTCCAAAGCAGGCCAATTAATTAAAAACTTGAATAAATGAAAATTATGAATTAAAATGGCGAGTTATGCTAAATATAAAAACTAAGTTTAAAATATGAATTTGATTACATGAACATGAATAATAAATAATAATTACATACGAATGTGTAGTAAGTTCTGAGATATGCTTAGGTCAAAATAAGAAGGAAAATATCATGATCTAGTCTTGAAGTTCTAAAAGTATTATTTTTAGAGGATTAGACACTTGTGTCAGCCTTAGGACACTTGTGTTGATTCATGTGTCTTTATGTCAATGAGTATCCTCAAAGCATAATACTCATTATATTACTAAGTGACTACCTAAAGCTTTCTAGGTTTATTTTCACCTTTTTGATGATATGTTTTATTCACGTACACATGTTATATATGATTGTTTATGGATCAAACCCTAACTCTTCACCATAGGTATTTTTACCTTTCTAAAAATGGGTTAGTGGGGTCATACATTTTAGATGACATCATGGAGCCCAATATGAATGATCATTTCCTACATACTCAATACTTCAGAGAGGGCATCAAATACATGTAGTTCTCCCTTATATGGTGGCCTGTGTGTACATAAGGGTGAAATATGTTATATGCAAGGGTTTGAAATTAAATGACTTGTAACTTTGAGAATAATTATCATGGGATGTTATTTGAGTGATTCAAACCTTTAATATGATTTTACATATGACTGATATGAAAATAAGGGAATTAAAACTCAATTTTAAAGTCAATTAAATGAGCTTGAATAGGTGCATTCTTGGTATTTTCTAGATAGTTAATGAATTAGATCAAATTTGTGTTTGTACCACACCTTTTTAAAATAAAACAAATGGGTTGACTCGTAGGATTCAAAATATTTACAAATTAGATCACTTTTGAGGACTAGACACTTGATAATATAATTGCATCGATGAAAGTGTCCCTATGTGGGACATGAGTATCTAGTAGGAAAGGAAGTTACTGAGGATCTAAAATTGATAGTGAAGGATATATATCAAGTTTTAATCACTTTTTAGTCTAAAATAGATATAGGTCATCATAAATGATAGGGTCAGATCATGAGATAAATAGTTAGGCATAATGAGATGATGAATGCAAGACTTTCAACAACATGAAGGTTAATAACTAAAGGGTAGAGCCTTGATAAGTATTTTTAAACTGTAAAAGATTAAGATGTTATATAAATTAGATTTTAGTATCTATATTTGTCTCCCCTTTAATATAGTAATGCACAAGGATGAAATTACTAGTTTAAGGGATATAAATGTGTACTTGGGTGTGTACAACACACCTTGCCTTTACTTGAGCCTTGGTGAATTTGATTACTAGTGTATAAAATGTAAATGATATCATGTTATAATATAAATTAGTGTATATACTCTAAAATTTAACATAATTCAATTTATTTAAAAGAAAGAGAACAAGGAAGGAGTACATCCATGTGTCAATATAACCATGTTTCCCCTTGGTACTTTGACTTGGTAAAGATGCTTCATTATGAACCATTGAAGGTTAGAGAGGTTCAAAATTTAACCTTTGATATTTTTAAGATGGACATTTTAAGTCAATTATGTCCCCAATCTACTATAAGGGATATTTGTGACATGACCATTCAGACCATTGAATATTAATCGCACAACTCAAGGGAAAGTACAATAAAATACAATTTTAGTGGTATAACCAACTCAATGTGAAAAGTGGAAGTATTATTATTCCATTTAGGTAATTTTATCTCAACCACATTACTAAAAAGATCCAAATTATATAGACAAGAAAGGCTCAAAAGGGTGCTTCTTGGTAAAAAAAGTGCTTCTTGGTAAAGTATCAGTGTTTCTTGGTAAGTAAGTTTGAATATGTATTTGTAAATTTTTAGTGCATTTTCATGAAATATTCACATATAATATATACCAATATGAATTATCTATCGAAAATTAACTATTTATTTGTAATAGTGTATAATATTTGCCACAGATCTAAATAACGCTATCCCAAATCTATAAAAATTGGTGCAATGTGTATAGGATTTCTAAACAAGTGTATGTTTGAAACATGTAAACTATATTAAAAATATATAAATTATAAGAATCAAAGAAGTGTGGAGGCTATGAAATGTCCCCAATAATATTAAAACCCCCCAACCCCCTTTTAGGTGAGGGGGATTGAATTTGGTAGTTACCTTACCAAAAAATGATAACTATATAATTCATGTAGCATTTTAAATTAATATGTCTAATTAGATATGTCAATGAATCTCATAGTTTTTGATAACAACAATCCCTAATATGTATGATATGGACCATGTTAATTTTTATAAAGTACCAATACAACCACATAAAAAATAAAGTGCACACACAAAATCACTCAATGTCAAGGAAAAGGGTTCTAAGGAGACCAAAAACAAGGGACATATCAAATTCAACCCACTTGAACGAATGAAATATTTAATTTTTCATGTATAAAAATAAAGAAGCATACAATGGCACATGGTGCAACAAACAATAAACATATTCAAATGTTAAAAAATAAAGATAACATAAAGCAATAAAAATACATTTAAGGAAGTGACAATGTGAATTAATGAAGTATAAACAACCAACATAAGCATATCATACTAGTATCTACATGTGTGTGTTAGCAAAAAAATTAAAGTAACATAACATGTCAAGTACACTATGAAAGATGTAATCATGAATATATATATTTGTAAGTGTTAGTATATAAGCTTAACATGATATTATGTAATAGTGATCATAAAACAATGTAACTTATGTTGATAATGATCAACAGAGTATATTCCCCAAGTGTAGTATGCCACGTGGGAAGAGGAAAGGTCCAAAATCTATATGTTTAAGTGTCATGGGTTTGGTGTATTTATGTATCACACTCAAGTATGCATGAAAAATACGTGTATCTCAAAAATAAATTATATGATATCTATTGACATAAAGTAAACAATATAGATGCCAAGGAGCTAGTCAACATGTGAATGATGAATATATATGGTTTATTGAATTTATTTGATTTTTTTAAAATTTCATGAATATATATTTTTGAATGTTTTAAAATCTTTGATAATAATAAAAAAATAGCCTATGATCCCACCCAAGGTATGCTCATAGGTAGTTCCAAACTTGGAATATGTTACATCAAAATGGTGATATTGCTAAGGAGTCCTTATAGGTGTCATATGTAGAACTAGAGAATCTATGGTACTCTACATATGTCTCATAGGAATGTGTGGTCATGAATAAGTAGTAGGAGTAAGGGTTCATGGAAAATGTTTTTAGTTATGTGTAGTTTATTTTGTGTAGATATAACTAAAACATGTTTATTTTCTCTTGGAGAGTTCGAATATATACAAGACATGTAATAAACTCAAGGGGAAGACCATTATTTGTGAGGAATGGTAAATGAATAAAATTTATTGAATTAAATGTTCTATATATGTGTATAGTATAATTAGAAAGTGTATCATGTTCTTTTGGTAAATTTGTACTTGATATATTTATTTCAATGATATTTTCCTTTGTTTCTAGTAACCATGGATTCTGAGTTTAGCATTATATTTAGTAAAAAATAGACTAGTATGTATTATAATATAGCATGATTTAGATCCAAGTATGCCATTAATTTAATATATCTAACATAAAAACTAAATGCAATAGCTTTATTCACATATTCCATGCCATATCCAAAAGATGTAAATAATTTCTAGGTACATATTTTGAATTCACAAGTTCAATCAAGAAAGATATTTTTTCCTTGCTTTCCATCTATGTAAGGGTAAATGAGTTGATGATTTGAGGAATGATTTGTAAATAATGAAGGGACATGTGAAACATTGTATTTTTGATGCATGCCTTACTCGTTTTTGTGATTATTCCTTTCTGTACCTTGTTTTCATTTTTAAGTTCTTGTTCTTTTAGATTAACAAAATGAATATGCAATTTTGAATGATTTGAATTAATATTGATAATATATTATGAGTAGATGTGGATATAGGACAAGTGATGCCTTTTACATTTTTTCCCAACCCTTAAATATGAAAACCAAAGTGTTGTAGATATTTTTGTCCAAAACCATTTTTTAAAAAATTTGAGTATCATTATTAAGAGGCAGATTTGTATCTTTTTATTGATCTAATTATTTAATTTATAATTTATTTTATTTGAATTAACCTTTGGGGTGTATGCATGAAGTTGGGGGGGCCAAAAATAAGAAAAAATACTTCTTCCCCCCAAAAATCAATCCATGTACATAGTTATTAGAACTGTGTATGCATTTATTGACGTTAACATTGGTGGTTACCAAGGCTAAATTGCGTACATGAAAAAATTACATATGAATAAAAATGTGTATGGACTTTTTACACAACAAAACAAGAAAAAAGTGAGATCCAAATCATTTGGCATTTCACATAGTAGAAACTAAGATCAAAAGAAGGAAGACCAAACCTGATTTTTGGAGTAACAAGTAAGAGCAAGCAAGATTCCACATTTTAGAGACACCCACTCTTTGATTCGATAATGCCACACTGAATTAGAATTAAGTCAACATGTTCTAGTGCAATTAGACCCTAGGTTTTTCAATTTTGTTGTATTTTTCTTAAAATTATTTTTATTTTTATGATTTTCAGTGCATATATCTTCATGTGCAATTGTTAATATGCCATCACCTAACCCCCAAAACCTTCATATCCCTCCTAACCCTCTAATCCCTCCTCACATTCAAAACCCTCATAACCCTCCTCCCCTGCAAAACCCTCATATCCCTCTTGTAGTTCTTCAAGCTCCCCATGGTAGTCAATAGGATTTAGTAAGCCACATAGTAGAAAATAAGCTCAAACTTAAGAGTCTCATTAGTTTATTAATGGATCCAAATTAAAAAAAACCACACTAAATATCCATTGAAAATAGACTACATATATTAGTAGATTAATAGGATCCATTAACATGTCAAATTGATAGGTGGGATGACTATAGAAACAAATGTAGGACATACTAGTCAATAAACTATTATCAGCCACTATGAAATATAAACACATAAACAAAGCCCAAATTTTTTCCCTATTAATTGATGGTAAGAATGTGTGTGTGTGTGTGTGTGTGTGTGTGTGTGTGTGTGTGTGTGTGTGTGTGTGTGTGTGTGTGTGTGTGTGTGTGTGTGTGTGTGTGTGTGTGTGTGTGTGTGTGCGCGCGCGTGCGTGCATGCGTGTGTGCATGTGTGTGTCCGTTCACGTGCGTGCGCGTGCGCGCGTGTGTGTGTGTGCGTGCATGCACGCGCACACATGTTTGGGTGCATGCACACACATGCACACACATGCACACATGTTGAAATGAATATTAATGATATTTTATATTTTTTTGATGACCATATAAAACACTCCATCATATATTTGAGAGGGAAAAAATTTAGGTGTTGCAGTTGTGATTTCATCTACACACCAACTCTTTGAGGTACATGGTCTAGTTATATATTACATAATGTTTAATTGTAAATATGGATGTGTGTTTCATAATTATCCTCTATATTTGTGAAAATATCTGATGTAATAAATAATTATCTATGTAGACTCCTTTGATGATGTCTTCTCATCTTATCAAAATGATTTACAGGGGTAGCATGGTAGAGTTAGATAATTTAATTTGTAATTTTTCATATAATATTTCAATGATTTAGTTTATGAGCTAATTTTTAATTTTAATTTTTTATGTATATATATTTTTGTAGGTACCTATGTTCCATCATCAAGAGAAGGTCACTGACTCATATTAGTGAATTATTTCACACTCATGTTCATCAATGTGAACCTATAATCGACATTATTAAGCACTAGTCTCAAATTGATTGTGCCTACCATCTTGTGGTAAGTGTACCTATGAATAATTTTTGTATGATTTTAAAAATTTAACATGTTAATTTTGAAAGTTTTTTGTTATATCATTTATAATTTATAACAATATTTGCATATGAACTGTTGGAGCTACAAGTGATTTTGGAGCTAAAGAGGACTCATAGTCAATCCACTAAGAGACCTTTAGTTGTGAGCAAGGAATCTAGGGGAGAGGTTTCGACAAGAAAGGTAAACAAAATGATGCATTTTGATGATTAGGAGATAATGTATTATGATACTTTATTCTATGCCTATATGGATTGATGTATAATTGTTTGGCATGTTGTATATGCTTACATGGTATTAACCTCAGATATTATATTGTGTTCACATTTTGTACACCTTTATGGCTTTTATGGATATAATATATATACATATAATGTTCAAAATTTCACTTTTTAAACATTTTAGTACATTAAATATTGTTAAAATGCATGGAAAATTTATGTATAATTATGATAATATATTGTTCAATAGTTTGTTCTGATTTCGAATATATTTCATACTCTTTTCCAAACCTTTGTTTAAATTCTTTCATACTCTATTCTCTTGGATTGGTCTTACAATACCAATAGGTTCTTATGTAAGTAAAATATAATCATCTACAAACCTATACAAAATATCTTCTTATGATACCTATGATTGTAATGTTGATCCCAAACTGACCTAGCTCAATGCTTTGTCCTTACTCTTTTCCATTAGGTTCATGGAATTCCTCACTAGACTCTCTTCTTTTCAACATCAACAATCTCTTATACTTCCTTAGGGTTCTAATATTTATCTCAATCACCTCTCAAGGTTCCAATCACCTCTCAAGGTTCCAATCACCTCTAGAGTCTCCACTCTTATTTTATAATCAATCTTGTCTCACTCTCTCAATGCACCTTTTAAGCTTGTTTGTGCCTATTGTCATCTACCTTATATATATGCACTTAGATTCACCTCCAATATCTTACAACATCCTAACCTATCCTAAAACATGCCAACCAACCTTCCTTGAATTCTCTTGGATTGGTCTTACAATACCAATAGGTTTTTATGTAAGTAAAATTTGATCATCTAAAAACCTCTAAAAAATATTTTCTTCTAATACCTATGATTGTAATTTTGATCCCAAACTCACCTAGCTCAATGCTTTGTCCTTAGTCTTTTACATTAGGTTCATGTACTTCCTCACTAGACTCTCTTATTGTCAACACCAATACTCTCTTATACTTTCTTAGGGTTCTAATATTCACCTCAATCACCTATTAAGGTTCAACTCACTCTAGAATATCCATTCTCCTTTTGCAATCAATCTTATCTCACTCTCTCAATGTACCTTCTAATATTTTTTGGGCCTATTGTCATCTACCTTATCTATATGTACTTAGAGTCACCTCCAATATATTCCATCCTCCTAAGTTATCCTAAAACATTCCAACCAAACTTCCTTGAAGGCCCCAACTCTTCCTTGTACCTATCTTCCACTTCTGCCCAAGTAGAGCTACAAGGATTAGTAGGCCTAATTCCTATCCTATAAGATTCTTCTTTCAAATAAGACCTTATTGATCACTCTTAACCACACTCTCATGCTTATCATACTCATTTCAATCTCAAACAACTATTCTCACAAGCTTAGACCTCCACTCTTGCACCTTATCCTCTAACTTCCCTTTATTGACTTCAAGAACTAGGCCTAATAGTTGCACTCTATTATAAACCTATCCTACTAAGGTTTAAGCCTTTTTTGGGACTGCGTTTTGGCCATATCTCCTCTCATATACCTTACCTAAACTCCAAAACATCTTAAAAACTTTAAGTAGGGAAGATGTACATTGATTTTTATGTTAAATTTATATGTTACATGTAAAGAGGGTTTGAGGGTACAAGTTGGGTGGATTGGAATAATTGATCCAAATTTCCACTCATTGACCTAGTTTGTCAAATTAAGGGAATTAAAACTTGATTTTAGGTCTAAGTCTACCAACAATCCCCTCCTTTTCATAATTAAAAATATCACATTGATTAAATTATGTGATAATCAATCTTAGGTATGAATCTGGTATACCCCTTATTACAAGTAGGATTATAAGTAAATATATATTAAATAGTATAAGTGTGTTCTAGAAGGATATATAATGGTTCCACAAGTACAATCAATAAGTTATTTTTATTAATATTAATTTTAAAAATGTATATTATGATAACATTGAATGGGCTTTCCATCATGTTAAGTTATAGGTTTTAGGGGTTGGACATAATTTTATTCATTTTATTTAGATGTTTTTTTTGTTGCTTCAACTTGTCATTTTATTGATGGTATGCACTCTAAATCATTTGGTCTCTTCCACTCCACTAGACCAAGATGTTCTCTTATCCTAACACTTTGTGTCTGTTATGGGATTATTTGGGTATGTGTTAGAGAATGTTGTTTCTTAAGAGCTTATTTGAGGAATTTCCTTCCCTATGGAGATCTATCCTCAAATATCTAATGTCCATTTTATTGATTATTCCTTCCTTACATTAATTGAAGAAATAATTATCAAATAAGCAATATAGTGCCTTGATAAAAAAAAATTATCTTCAAGATCCAATATTTATTTAAAAAAAGACATAAATACTTTACTCATATCCCTTATTGGATTCATAAATTTGTTTGGAAATGGGTTCAACATGGTAATACTATTTACTTTCTTAGCATCATGTTATGTTTTCAACATACCCCTTCTTATTATGAAAGTATGTTGAAACTACTTATTTCCCCTAAGACCTTCTTGATCACTCCTAACCCCACTGTCATGCTTATCATACTCATTTCAATCTCAAACAGATATTCTCACAAGTTTAGACCTACACTCTTACACCTTATCCACTTACTTCCCCTTGTTGGCTTCAAGGATTAGGCCTAACAAATAGACTCTATTATAGACTTATCTCACTAGGATTTTAGGCTTCTTTGGGATTGAGTTTTAGCCATACCTCTCATAGACCTACTATTTATACAAACCAAACACAAGTTATGAGCATTTTTGTGTAACAATACACTAAATAAAATGGATTATGGCCTTATCTTAGTCATGAAGCTAGTTAAAACTTAAAATGAGATACAAAACAATTTTATCATCCATCTCAACATGTGTTAACTTCGTTTTATAATGGCCTCCTATAGTGTTGGCATAGATGTGTCATATTCCATTTGAAACTACTCTACCCTCCTTGATTGAGGGGTTACAAACTTGCATAACTGCCTCTACCACATTGTTAGCTCATCTTGACACCTCATGATATGATGTGAAAAACCTCAAACTAATACAATAGGTATGATTCTCATATGTTCACTTTGACATCTTGTAAAGGTTTACAAATGCATAGTGAAAACCTATAATTTGGTGAATTTCCATGTTTGGGTAGAGAAGAGGCCTAATGAGGATTGGTACATAATTTCTATGTTGTCATAGACTTATATGCAAGTTTTTAGCCTTGTCTTGCCATGAGAGTGTACTAGAGAATGCCCACAAGTCATTATTACCATCAACATCAATTTTGTTGGAAACACAATCACTAATAGAGGAGGGGTGAATTAGTGTTTTCAATAGTATTATCATTTCCTAAGGTGATAATATATGTCCTTGTAATGAATTAGGTCTCTTTTAATACTTAGGGTAGGTTAAAATAGAAAACTAGGTGTCAATTGAGAGCACATATCAATTAATGGTTAAAATATTTAAAATAAGCATTATCAAGTAGTCATGACTAAGATTTAGGTTACTTAATTTCTCCCTCTTTAGTCTAGAAATAAAATTATTAGATTAATGAAAAGTCATAACATAGTGTGTAAGACACACTTTATCTTATACCTTCATAATTCAATCATGCAAGACACCATAAAATTTTTAAAACATTTCAAACCACATGAAGTAGTTATTTTGATCCTTTGAAAATCAAAATTTGAAAACTTGAATTCAAACATTTGAAACTTTTCTTGAACATTGAAAAAAAATATTTTGAAATGAATTTTGTTAAATTAAAATTGATTGCATAATTTGTTTAGTTTAAAAATTAAAATGAGAGTATGGAATGAACACACCCATATGTGTGATGTAAATTTTACCTTATGTGACTTTGATTGGTGACAACACTTCCTTAAATCATTGGAGAATTCGTTCCTCTTATAAAGCACTTGGAGAATTGATGCCTCTCATGAAGAAATTGGAGAAAATTAGGGGTGATGAAACCCCAACTTGTATTTAATATTTTTAAGTGATAATATTCGTCATTGAATAATGTCTAAGATTGATTATTTTTATCCATATTTATAACACAATGATTTAAATAGGTTTTAACCCTAATGGATTTGCACAAATAATGTTAGAGTGCTTAGTGACTGCAAGTCATGCACTATGAAACTATACTAAGAAATCAATGCAAATGGCTTGTATATTCAATTACAACACCCTCATATGTCCTAGTATATATTTTTATATGAATGAATGATCATAAGATAATTGAGTACAACAATTCCCATACCATGTTTTCAATTAGTTTAAAACAAAAATGACATGAAACTATATAATTCCCCCATTGTAATTGTAGAATTTGAAATTATATGTGTATGCTCATTATAAAATTTTCCTAAAACTTTGAAACTATGTGAATTCTCTCATTAAAACTAAAATATAAGTTCACATGCAATGGAATATGACCCCATAATATGTGATAACAATTTCATTTTCAACTTTTGAAACTGTGATTGTTCTTTTAATATGACTTATCTTATGCATGAAAAGCCCATTGAAGTGCCCCCATTTTGAGGTGAGGGAATTTGATATTAAATAATCACTCATCTCAATAGAATATTTAACTTGAACCATAGATAGTAATATGTTATCAATGAAAATTATGTCATATATAAAAGTTTTAGTAGATTGGGATTTGAATTTTGCATAAAACTTAAGAGGCAAGGATTATAGAGTGTATCATAAAATATCATGGAATTATTTTGTTAGTATATTAGTATTATATGAATGAATGATATGGATCATGGTACTTATTAAACCCATCATGATCAACAAACACACACATAATAATAAAAAATGATAAAAAATTGACATAGATTGGTAAAGGGCTAAGAGTAAGGACATGTTTAATTTTCCCAAATAACACACATATACATGAATAATGTAAAAAATAAGGTACATGCTCAAATATTTAGCACACACAAGGCCAAGGGTCAAAGTAAGGACATGTTCAAATGTCACACACCACACATAGGACAAAGTCCAAAGCAATGGACATGTTCAATTATCTCACTCCACACATAGGGGAAAGGCCAAATCAAAGACATGTTTCAATATCACATACACACATAATATATCATAGATATGTATAAATAAAACAATCTCACACAATGGCCAAGGGCCAACACAAAACAAAATAAAATTTGTAATGTACTATGTACAAGTAACCAACATCGATGGAACATAAAATTAACAAAGGTAGTCTAAACTATGAATATGTCATGTGATCATATCTTAGCAACCAACATGTTGATATACACTATGTAATATATAAATTTTATAAATACATATGAATATAGTTAAAAACTCAATAATATAAGCTTTATATAATGATAACACCTACATACTATCACCAATAAATAAGATGCCACCAAGTTAGCAAGGCCAATGGGTAGAGGAGAGTCTAACATATTAGTATATGAAATGTTTGTATGACCTACACAAAAAATCATAGATAGCCATGAAATTCATATGTGATATATAAATAATATGATATATACTACCCATGAGATAAATAACATATTGTAAAGATGTAAACTTTATTGCTAACCATGTTCAAGCACTGAATTTAATTTTTTATATTTTTTTAATGTATTTACAGTGTTGAGAATATATGATTTTTTCATTTTTCCATGTGGAAAACAAAAAAAAATTATATGCTGAAATGAAACCAAGGTTTCAAAAATATAAGAAAGGAGACTACTCTGGATAGTTCTCAACAAATGGCAATGAAAGAGATGCACTAGCACTTATGGAATCTAAATTAATTTTTTTTGAAATACGTAAGAGACTAAAAAATGTATTAAAATAACTAATTTTACATTATCATTTCATCAAATATATACTTGTTACTAGATGTTTCATAAATGGAATAATTAGACTTGAAATCAAGATAGTTTTAATGAAAAACTAAAAATTGCATATTGGTATTGTATGAATAATCTAGAAATGTATAGAATTAGAGATTTGTGTATGATAATTATGAATTATAGGAAGCAAAATGTAGAGGACAAGATTGATCAACTAGAATGATAATGAAAATCATTTCTATCTTATTCTGGTTAATTTTGTCAAGAACGTAAAATGATAGAATTCTGGAAAGAATTTTGCATGTAGATAGATAAATATCACTATTTAGTGAGATTGAACATTATTTTGAGACAACCCAAACTTGGAATGGAAAATATAAGAAACAAAAAGGCCAATAATAAGGTTAAATCTAAGGGCAAAGAAGAATGGATCAAGTGATCACAAATTCAAAAAAGTGGAAGGAGAAGATGAAACAATTAGAAACTAATTGACCATATTTTATGTTTGAATGTGTTCTTAGAATTTTATGAAAATTGAAGAGCTAACCAATGATCTCAAGATGATCACAAAAATATATGAAGAGTGGTAATTTAATGACATTTTATGAGTAAGCATTGTTTGCTCCAATATTATTTGAAAACATCTTTTTATTTATTTTCCCTTGTTTAATTTTTTGGTCATCTTGTAAAATTGTAATCATGGAACTTTTATGCTCAAATGTGATATAATCATGATCCTTACCCAAAATTTACACCATGGCTCTCATCCATGATCTGAATTTTTTTTCATTACAATCATCTAGTGTAGGATCAATGTAAACTATGAAAGAACATGTTGATTCAAGTGTAATTGGTAGCTCAATGGATTTGATGAAACATTGAGGCCCTATAATATGACCTTGAATTTGATGATCATATCCAATATATTTGAGAATTATCATACTAAAAATATTAGAATCATAAAATGATGTGATTTCAATATTAGTACATTACTTGCCATCGATAAGGGGATGGGGTTGAGATATAAAGGATCGGTATATGTGGAATGTTTGATAATAATTGCATTTATATTTGTATTGGTAGAGTTTCCTTATTTGTATATTCCAAATAATCAAAATCCATTTTTTAGTATATTGTCTATTGACTTTTTTTAAGGAGTCTCTCTTTCTAATTGCTTGTGTAGTGTAATATGTAATGTGTATTATTTAATTTTTTAGCTTTTGATAGTTTACTTACAATTTTGTCAATTTTTAATGTGCAAAGTTTTACTTGTGTGATCACACTAGAAGATGTTTTGATAAAATTTATATTATTAAAATCCATAGGCATTATGAGACATCATTTATATTTTAAATATGATTGATGTACACTAATTTGCATAACATTATCTTAAATAACTCTTGGAGAAATAAGTGTAAACAAGGTATGAGATAAATGGTTATGCAAAGGATTGAAATCAAATTTGAGAACTTGTCATATCAACTATTTTTGTATCATGTTCATCACTATCATAGTAATCAAAGATATGGCCATATTGGATTTTTGAATTAGTCATTAAAGAGAGAATGAGTATAGTCTCTTAATTTTTGGTTTAATTTGATCTTCGTTGTTAATGGAGTTTAGTTCTAATTGTGGCCCAATTTGATTGATTTGTACCCCATCCTTATCAATGTGTTATATTTTTAAGTATTGATCTTGAATACACTATTTTTTATTTTATTTTTTGATTTCATTATAATTGTGGAAGTTATGTTTGTGTTTTTTCCAATTCCATCTATGATTTCTCAAGTTTATTCATACATTAGTGTTTGTGATCTATGTGCTTTCTTGTGTTACTAGATTAACCAATTTAATATGGGAATTTTTGATCCCATAAAATATTTTGAGAAGGAGGAATGATGTGTATATTAGTCAATTTTAATTTAGATGTTTCAAAACCTACAATATCAGAAAGGGGAAGCATCAACATGAAACTCATAAGAGTATCCTTTATACATAAATTTTAAAAATCTATGTAATTTATATGGTGTTTCTACCATTATATGTATCTAAGTTCTTTCAAATAATAAATTGTTTGTCAATTGATTAAATATAACATAAAATGGAGTAGGTATAATTTGTGTCCCCAATGTTATGTCTAAGTTTATTAAAACATGAACTATGTTTGAAGAATCACCATTTTCTTTGATAATTTGATTTTTTTTTTAGGAATATCAATGATAATACCTAATTTTTGTAAGAAATTAATACTAAAAATGTTCATTCTAGATCCAACATCAGTCAATAATATTTTAATGCCTTTATTTTTTATTCTTACCTAGATGTAAAATTGTAGATTTTGTGTGATTGTATCTTGGTTTGGAAACTCTTCATTATCAAAAGTGATTCTTGTTTATATCTTTTAAATCATTTTCAATTGAATAAAAATCAATAGGTTGTGTGTCATAAAATATAGCATTGTCCTTTAATGTGGCACAACTAATATCCTTATAGGCTAATGACATTTTTAGTAAGTCCATAATAGAAATGTTGGCAGAAGTATTCTTTAATTGATAAATAATATCATTTCATTTGGATTGATTTTCTTGTCATGTGGGAGGAGGATGGGGTTTATGAGTATCATTTTTACTACAACCATAATGTGGTGGCCTACCTCATCAAGTATTAATAGCATGGACTGCAATACACAATAAAATCTCTAGGTGAATAATTGAAGCAGGATGATAACTATTATAACCTTAGAGTGTAGGTGGGTAAATAAAAGGTGTCATAGATGCCCTTTGTTTTCTAGTTTTGATTAATAACATTTTTAATTTAATATTTAAACAATGATAATCCAGTAGATTTTTTAATAAAGAATTAAGGCATTGGAAACATAAGTCTTTTTAAATCAATGAAGGATGTTTGCGTATTATCTTGTATAAACATATTAGTGTGAGTAAGAAAGATGAAATAGATTGAATAAACTCTTAAACCCTAAAATTTTTGAACCTAAAGGAATATATAGAGTTGGGAAAAATTCTATAAATACATGGGTTCACAAATTTTTTTAAATAAAATTAAATTAATGTGGTGATTAATCCTAATTTAGATAAATGGAATTATAATAGAGTAAGGTTTTGTAAATATAATTTTAAACATAAATATGAATATAAATGACTAAAATAGGCAAAGAAAATTAGAAACAAACAAGAATAAACTATACAAAAGAGATATGAAATTAATTTTTTGAGTCATTATGTGACTGAATAGGAAAATAAAATGCAGGAACATATAGTATGAATAAAACCTAGAAATATTCTAGAAGCTGAGCTTAAGTGCTTAAATAGATAGGAATACCTACTATAGGACATGCATGACCACCATTTTTATCCCCATTGGTTGATTATTTATTTTTTAGAATATTTTAACTTTTGGAATGATCAAGTGTGATAATGATAGTTATATATTATTTCACTGGTTTGATTTTTGAAAACTATGTATAAACATGTATATGCATTATTAAAGTAACCCTATATTTGTTCCACAAGGAGATAAATTAATGTGAAGGAGTAAAAAATGGTTAGCAATTATAGTTGTGATAAATCTCAACACCCCACTATGTTGAGTACTTCCTACATACTATACTCCAAATAGGGATAAAAACTCCATATAGTTATCCCACGTAAGTGATTAGTGAAAATGTGTTACTTTGATTATATGAATGTATCTAAATTTATATTGAATAATTTATCATGCTTGGATATGACTACATAAAACTAATTTAGGTTTCATTGATGACTATTTGAAGTGTTAAGTAGTTGATTTAGGAAGAGTAGGGAACTTTAATTAAACGTGCACTTATGTTGATAAGATCTTGTGATAAAATTGGTAAGATTTCCAAGATTGTAAAAATGAATGAGTTGAATGTGATTTTATAGTGGTTCAAGAGAAAAAAAAACCCTTTGGAGAGTTTAAGAATCTGAAATCCAATCCAAAAGATTTTTTTTTGAAATTTTTAATAGTATGACATAAGTACATGATTGATAGACAAGAACATGAACAACATGTGTCCATGTCTCTTCAAATAATTGAATCTAGGGTCTGAATCAAAGCATACATATGCATAAATGTGTTTTAAGTATTAATATAATTTCTATAGGTGACAATAGATGGCCTTATAATGGAATTAGGTCTCCTCTTATGATTAAGCTATGTCAAAACGTGAAAATAGGGGATAATTAAGTTCACATGTCAATTAAAGGTAAAAATGGATAAAATAGGCATAATCAAGTATTTGTAACAAAATTTTGGTTACTACAACACCTTGATAAATAAATATAACCTGTAGGACTCTATTGATAACTATATCTTTATGGACTCATAACTTATAATCCTCTCTCTCGATATATATATTGATAACTCTTTCTCTCTCTCTCTCTCTATATATATATATATAGAGAGAGAGAGAGAGAGAATAATTAATTGTGGATACTGTTCATATGGGAGTTTAAGTTAATTTAATCAAACACTAAAACCCAATTAAGGAATTCAAACATGATGTCTAATAAGTAAAATTTTATAAGAATTCTATAGGTTTTCAAATTTAGTGAATATGATGGTTGGATAAGGTTTAGCTTCCAAAAAACTTGGGAGGAGTTATCTTAATTTACCTAAATATAAACCCATTATCATAACCTTACATGTGCTTGGAAAATAAAATCATAATCGAGCTATCCATATTAATTCAATACTACTAAGTATGGATGAATTTCTATGGTTGTTTATGTTGGTGTGAGACATGTTAGTGCATATGCTCAAATTTGAATTTAAATATTTACATTGCCATAATTAAATTATAATTAAAAAAAGGAAAAGTTAATTTTGAAGTAGACTAGGATGGTGTTATATGTTGGAATCTAAAAATGGTTAATCCCTTATGGCATTTTGTCACAACCCATGCATTTTTATTGAGTTTCATTGATATAAATTATTGGATTTTATAAAGTTAGAATTTTTCTTTGTGCAATCAGTTGATTGCCTTCTCTTATGCTCATAGGAATACAATATGGACCATGGATATTATAAACATGGGAGAGAGAATGACCTTTTGATTGAAGTATTAATACCCAAAAAATCATCCAAAGGAGGATGAGAATTTATGCTTAATAGACACAATGACTTGGAGATACTTGCATTACATAGAGATCTATAGTAAAACATTTATTATAGGTGAAATAAAGGGACTAAATTGGATCATGAACCACCCCATGAATGGTAACATGATAAAATCATTCACCAAGAAATGGATGTGAATATAACACATGGAAAATCAACCATTGGGATAGATCATTATAACATTGACATCCATGAAAGCTTGGATGGGATAACCTAAGAACCAAAGAAAGATAGTCCCATGAAATTTGATGGATAGAGATTTGGTGGAGATGCTAAGGCTTTGATAGTCAACATGAAACTATTCTTGGAATAGGGATTTTATCCAACAATAATAAAGATAAATTAACTATTTTCCCATTGATGGATGAGGTAGTGCTATGGTGGGATTATCAATAAAAGATGGAGATCTTGGAAATGACCACAAAAATTTGGGATAGATTTGAGGAGCTATTTCAAAGGCATTATTTGTTAGATATATACTTCATTGATAGAATCAACTAATTTCATTCTCTCCAATAAAATGGTATGAATGTGGAATAATATTGTGTGTTTCTTAAGCCTTTTAAATTATTCAAGATACATTCATGATGAACCACCTAATATTAACCAATATCTCAATGTAATTTAAACCTATATTAAAAATTGAGTGTGAAATTTTTAAGCCAATACACTAATTGAGGCCATTGGGAAGTCCTGATTGGATGAGAAATAATTCATGAGGTTTAGATTTTTGGCTAATTAAATTTAAAAAACACCTACAATAAATGATTCAATCCTTGCCCATGTGGTGTTATTCCATGTCTCAAGACAACATGCATTAAAATGTGGTAATAATGATCACCCATGAGATATATTTCAAGGAAGATAATCTAAAACTTGACCCATAGAGCCATGGGTGATGAACCATAAAAATGTTAGTGGAATTTCAAGGAATAATAAAAGGATGATACTATAAATGTTCTCCATAAGAAGGGGTGAAATCAATAAACTATTTTTGAATTATTTATTTATGGTGAAACACACTTTCCATAGTGATTTATGCAATATTCACTGGGAAAGCTTAACTCACATGCATAAACTACGTGTGCTTGTGTCAACTCACTTGTAAGACTTTTCAATGCTTTCAGTGTTGACTGAAAACAATCACCTTCAATTGCCAACTCATCACCAGCTTCTCTAAACCATTTCCCAAATATCTTGCCTATAAGACTTTTCAACACTTTCAACATTAAATACCAACAATCACCTTCAACCACCAACTCACCACAACCACTAACATTAGCAATTGGGGGCATTGAAAAATCATAATGTGGTGGGCTCAGGCAAGCTAATATAACATGATATATTTTTTTCATTCTAATTAGGCTTGCCATATCTCTACCACATATAGATATGCTTCTAAGCTCTATTCTAACTTTCTAAAAGGACATAAAGGTTTTAATATAGGAAAATAAATATCTGAGATATTATTGATTGATTGAGTAAAAGGTGGGATAGGGTTATTCCCCAAGATATAATTCACTTTTTTCACATAAAGATAACTATCATATAAATAATGTTTTCTATATAAACAATTCACATAATAATTCACACTTTGGTAACATATTATCTAAAGTGGACTTCACATCAAGTATGAATATGGAAGGCACCAACACAATATCACAATTTATGAATTTATGAGTAAAAAGGTTCTGAAGTTGAATATAATCATAGTTTTCTGTCATTTTTTCATAAATAATTTTTAACACATGTTCTTTATAATAACAAATCCATTCCTTTTTGGCTAAATAAAACAAGATTGTATTGCAGTTCAAGTTAAATAAAAACCTTGGGCAGTTTTTTAAATACTCTGTCATATGTCAAATGTATGCTTCCACCTTTCACATCCATGTCTATCAAACCACTTAAAATAGAAAAAATTATTTTTTAATTATGCTATAATGGATTCCCATGTCATGCTCCAAAGATCCCATTTTTGGCACATTCTAGGAGGAATTTGGTAAAGGTTGCATAGTTTGGCTTTTCACCAACCAAATTTATAATTGCTAAAAAATATACTAAATCCTTTTCAACAAATATATTTTTTTACATATTTTAAAATCACTGGAGTGCATGAAATCACATATTTTCAGGCATTTTAAAATACCTATCTTCATGTTTCTTGTCCACTAGGGAAATTTTAAGCACAAAATCTAACACAAATATGCTTTCGATTATGCTTTCAAGGATGTCCATGCCCTGTTCCAAAGCTAGTATTTTCACATATGCTAGAAGGATGATATAAAATATTGTAGAGTTTATGTTATTCTCATCAAAACTAATTTTGCATATAATTCTTCATCTACAACTACCAATTGTATTTTTTTAAACGTTGCATCTCAACTACAATTGAACATATTATTTTTTTATTCTTGGCTAATTTTCCATGCATTTATGGATGATATTGTATTAACGAACAATGAGTTAACTATGTAATGGAGTAGGGAGTAGAAGGAATGGATTTATGGATTTATATTCCTTGCTTGGTAATGATGCTCAACTTGAATGGTGGCACTAATACTGCAAGTAGAGTAGCTAATTTCCTTTCAAAAATTTAGTATTATTTGAATGTTGGCTGCATTGATAAGGAAGGAAATAATACTGATTAGGTGGTACTAAAATGGAATGCGCCAACAAACAAAAAATCATGTGAAGAGTCATGACATTTTTATTATTTTTTACAAAAGGTGAATGGGTTTTATTTGTGTGGTTACATTTTTATGAGATTATTCTCAATAAAATCTTTCTCACTCATAGAAATGATCATTAAGATCATTATAATAAATTTGGTTGGGATTATTAAACTTCAGCAACAACTAAATTAGGCCACAAACTTATAATGCTCACCATAAGAGTCAAGTTAAAGCTTTATGAAGAGATTCCACCACAATAATTATAATAATTTTATAAATTTAACACTAGGGTTTAAATTTAAGATTATTGGAAAATAAATCCAAAAAGGAACCTTTGATAGAAATTTGTTGGAGATAAATATATGCAAAAAGGGGAACATAATTAAAACATGGGAAACTTTATGTATAGTTAGTTGAAGAAAGATTAAAACAACAAAAATAATATATAAATTAAACTTATATTTCTATTTAAAAATTTGTATATCACAAAATTCTACTTTGAAAAATTATAGTTATTATTGTTGTACTTAGACATTCTTTTATTTGTTCCTTTGTTGTTTTGCTTCAAGTTGCACACACTATGATCATTATCGCTCTATGTCTACCTATATTTCTCTTTCTATTTTGGGGTTGTTTTTACTATATATTATTCTTTATTTTTCCTTGTCCAGAATGTTATTGTCATTACCTTATCATTCTATGTTATGTTTTGTCTCACTTTTCTTCTATTTTGTTGATTCTATTTTCCTATTTACTAGTCTATTATTAATTCAAAGTCATAATAGTTGTGCCTTTTTTTGTCATATCACATATTTAAGCTTGTACAATTAGTATTTAATACTTATACATAAAACAATGAATAGTTATAGTATTTCAATTTCAAAAATATTTAAGAAATGATAGTATTATGTGCAATTAATATGAACATCTCAAGATTAATATTACAACACTCCCCCTTAATCTTGAGAGTCTTATTATGTTCTACAAATTTTTTCTCTACTTATGAAGATACAATGACATTATCTTTTAATTGACTATGGAGCTATTTTACATGTAGTTTGGATCTTCATATGTATAGTATATCTAAATTTCATGTGTGTAGTCTATAACTACCTATGTATAATCCAAAGCTACCCATTTATAGTCTAGAACTATTTTTTAATAGTCTGGAACTACCTTTATATAGTCAAAGTTGGATGTATGACTCTGGTGTTACATGTGTGAGTCTAGAGCTACATGAATAAACACTTTAAAGTTGTTGATAATTAATTCATGACACCTTATGTGTCACTTAGATGTTCAAAATTTTATTTTGACAATGTCTTAGAAAAAATATCAGTGAGTTCCTACTCTAACTTATAAAAAATGTAGTTCATTATCTTCACTTTCAACTAGTTCTCTTATGAAATGATACATGATTGCTATGTTATTTTTTCTCCCATGGAAAACTAGATTATTTTATAGATAAATAGAAGATGAATTATCAGAAAATATTAATGCTTCTCTTTTTTTATCTTCATAATTTAAATCTGATTGGATTCTTAAAATCCAAATAGCTTAACACACTGTTGAATTTGTTACTATGTGCTCAACTTTGGATGTGTAAAGTTAAAAAATAGGTTGCTTCTTTGAATCCCATGAAATGGTCCAACTCGATATTGAACACATCCAGATGTGTTCTTTCTATCATCAAGACTATTGCCTAATCACTATATGTATAACTTAAAAAATCAATATTATTTTATCTTGTATACATAATAACATAGCCTCTTGTGCCATTGACATATCTTAGGATCCTTGTTCTTGTTTGAGAGTCTTTCTCTTTCAAAATATCCATAAATATAAAAATTTCACCAACTATATTCATGATATCAGATCTTGTTGTTGTCAAATACATTAATATTCCTACTAAGCTCTTGTATATTGTTGGATCCATATTGATAAAGTAATATTATTTGATGACTTTCATATATGTTGTTTCTAATTTGATTTTCAACATTCTAAATCTCTCTAAAATTTTATTTGCATACTTGGATTGGGATATAAATAATACCGTCATCCATTTATTTAACCTTAAGGCCAAGAAAATTCTTAAACAATCCTAAATCATTCATCTCAAATTATTTCTTTATTTTTATATTAAACTCTTATATGAATTGATTTTCATTTATAATAAATATTAAATCATCTACACATAAAACATCAATTGAAATGTCACCTTCATTATTTACTTCGATGTAGAGATTTGGTTCAATGTTACTTTTTCTAAAGCAATTTCTCATCAAATATGTGTCTCTCCAATTATACCACAACTTTATATCTTTCTTGAGCCCATAAAGTCTCTTCTTCAATTTATACACCTTGTTTTCATGCCTTTAAATATCATAACTAGGTGGTTGTACCACATACCTTTCTTCTTCCAACCCTCCATTTAGGAAGCTTAATATGACATCTATATAGTGCACCTTCCACTTATGTTGGGTTGTTATTGCTATGATATTTATCATAGTCTATATCCTTTCCACATAAGCAAAATTTTCATTGTAATCACATCCAAGCCATTTTCTATACCCTTTTATAATTAACCTTGCCTTGTGTCTCTCAATATTTCTTTCTACTATAGTTTTGGTATTGTAGACTTGCTTCACACTAATGAATTAATTTCATGCTATAAGGTTTACTAATTCTCTTATCTTATTTTATCAAATGCTTACGTTTCCTCATCTATGGCTTTTACTATTTTTCATGAGTATTGAATTTAATATAGTTAAATTAATTTGGGTATTTATTTAATATATTTTTTCTCGATGAGTTTTTTCATGGTTACTAAGGCTTTTATTAAAGTTATGTATGCTAGTTTATTTGGAATAATTTTTTATTATGATCTACAAACAATCATAAATGTATATATGCAATATGTTGATTGTAATAGACTAGTTTAACTAGGATGTTGGTAAAATTTTCAATGTAATTATAAAAATACATCACACTTGGGAACAAGCTAAAGCTAAGAGTTTTCAGTACATAAAAATGTGAACTTACATTGTTTGAACCATAGACTTATAACTTTCAAATAAAAAAAAAATTTAAATCTTAAGAATTTAAATCTCAAAGATCATTGTCATGAAATTTATTTGGGCTTAAGAAGTGACTTGTTGGAGAATATTTCAAATAAGAATCTAGATGTGTTATATTTGTATGTGAAAATTATATGATAAAATATGTAGAGAATCAAGGGAGAGATAATAAAAATGGGATAGTGAATACTTTTAATTATTTGTGTTTTGTGTACATGGAATATTATTAATAAATATGTATGGTTGTCTACCTTATACTATGATTGATTGCTAAATATGTATGTGTGTATACATATATAAAAACTATGTGACATGAGGAAGACCTCCTTTGTGACTCTTCACCTTTAGATGTTTATGTTGATCAAAACCAAAAGTAACACTTAATATTTTGAAATGATGAATTTCCATATGAAATGGCGCATTGTCTCTCAACCCCAAAATGGTAAAGATTTTAAAGTAATGTGATTTTAACCTGTGAGGATGGAGGCAACAATTTTTCATCACTTGGTAGTATTGAACAATGTTAGTTGTCCTTTACGAGTTAACATGAACATGTGTCAAACCCTATTGAAGGTAATGGTGGGTACTATAGGATAATGGCACATCCAATCTACATAGATTACATTGTGTCATTTTTGGATTGTGTGTGATGTTTATCAAAGACATGATGATGATCTTGGAGGTATTTTGAGCATTTAAAGTTTTCTTTGGTATGTTACAGACCATGGAAGTGGAACCACAAATATTGTAAGCTATGAAAAAACACTTGGTGATGTTATTAAAACCACTAATATGTTATCCTCTTGGGTTTATCACCCTTTGTTGTAAATACATAGTCTCAATTACATTAAGTCTAAGAAGAAAGTTTGGAAACTTGGCTTCTAGATGATACTTTGTGAATCACTTCGCTTGTTTTGGGATCTCACCTATTCTATTGACTATGTACATGAACATAAAATAACTCTATATAAACATGATTTCAAGAAGATAATCATTTTTTTAGGTGAGGTTGTAAGTTAGTACAAGGTGTAGTTTTGAATGTTGAATATGTATATATGTATGAAAAATATTCTTAGGAATTACTGTAAAATGATCAGTGTGTGGAATCACTTTTGTAATCCAACATCTCTTACTTCCCACTAATACAACTACACTATGAAAATTATCATTGTACATACATCTTTGACTATGAATGTAAGGGTTCCCAAGGAGTACATCATACATTAATTGGCACTAGATCAAAAACTAATTCCTCTTTGAAAGGAAGGATAGAATATGAGAATCAACATTAGATATTGATGCATATGCCTATGGTGTTGTAGGATCTAAAAAATACTAATTTTTAAGGATGCAAATGAGGCATGGTTAACCGATTTTATTGATGATCATTTACTTCAAAATTGGCATTATTCATGTTGCCACCATCAATAATAAAATATAGCTATTACCCTTGCACCATCATCTTCAAATGGAATAGGCATTCTGATTCAAACTATTATATGGGTCAACAATTTCATTAAATTTCCTACCTTCATATTTCTCAATTTATGATAATGTATTCAAACTATTATGATCATGGCACTTTGTGTTAGAGTGGTTATTACTTTTCACACAATATACCTATCTTAGAATGTAATTTTCTTGTCTGAACAAGCTAGTTTCTATGGTAAAACTAATGTGTCCTAATTTTTATTTTATTTAAACTATTCTTCAATGTATATTAAATAGTGATAGGTTTCTCCCATTGTCTTGACCTTGGACAACTTCAATTTGAACTAAATGCATGGTCATATGAGGTAGAGACCTATCTTTTGTAGGTCATAACTTTTAATTGTTAACTCAATTGAGCTCTTGTTCTTGCCAAAATAAAGATAAAGGAAATAATAATGCAACCATAACCCACTTTACTAGTTAGGGACAATTATAATATGTTTGGAGAGCCATACAAAATCATCTAAAGGTCTGAAACTGCATTCTAGTATTTTTAGTCATGTTAAAAATATTGTAAATCAAATAAATTTGTAAATGAATCTGAACTTGAGTTGAAACTCATCCATTATCATTACTTTAGTATTTAGAGTATATTTTTTAAATTGTAGGTCTATCTGAACTTCCATGTAAAAGTTATTAATCAAATTAAGTTGTTATTTATTACACCAAAGGTGTTACTACAATGGCATTTGGGGGAGGTGGATAGGAGTTATAATGGCATGAGAATGTTAGAATTTAATTATTTCAAAGCCAACATTATAAAATAAAGAATAAAATAATTTAATTATATTAAAGCTGACATGATTAAATAAAAAATAAAATAATACTAGTAGACACATCTTAATAAATCTATGTAAAATACACTGATATATGCCATTTTAAAGGCACCTAACATACATTTTAACTTGCCTCCAGAATTATATATCAGTGTATTTTACATAGATATATTAAGATATGTATTCTAGTAGTAAGGGTAATTAACTCTAGGTATTTTTTTATATTTTTTTTAATTTTACATGTCAACTCCAATTTTAAGTTGAGGTTTATTTAATTTTTTTGATATAATGCTTTTATTTATTCAAGATGATTCAATGAAAATTATGTTTTCACAAAATTCTAAATTTTATGCCTTTTGATATCTTCATGCTTTGCTAGTCTGTGGAGTCATCATCCTCATAAAAGTGTTGGGTGCATTAGATAATCCTAATGACATCACCATACACTCATTTAAGCAATCCCTATAATTGAATGTTTTTTTCCATTTATTTCATTCATGAATATTAATATTATATTATCCACTCCTTAGATCAATCTTGGTAAAGTACTTTGCTCATGTAAGCAATTCTATCATATAATCTAAATGAGGTATAAGAAATATATATTTGATAGTTATTTTTTTTATTTATATACTATCCACACACATCCTCATGTCTCATTTTTCTTTAGAGTTATCAATGTTGGCGTTGCACATGTATTGATCCTCTCCCTTATTACACCCTTTCTCACCAATCCAATAACATGTTTATTCAATTTTGCATGTTTATTTTCACTCATCCTATAAACCGATTGATTGGGTGGAGTTGATCCTAGAATAAAATAAATATGCTGTTGAATATATCTATTTTGTGGTAAACCATCTCGTATAACATCTACATTTTATTTCAACACTTTTTTCATATTTTCACCACTTTTGTGTCTTATTTGTTTTCTATTAATAGATAACAATGTTAACCTATCATCTTCATGTCTTTTATAAATTATTTTATGGAAAACATGCTTTCTACCTACCATTTTTCTTTAAGAGGTAATAGAACTAGTTTTGTACCACATTTTCAAAAAATAGCATTCTTTAGCTTATCACGAATTACATTTCTATGATATTGACATATCCTTCCTAACAACACATGACATGCATACACTAGAATAACATCACACAATATTTCATAATTTTAAGTTTTTCCTATAGAAAACTTAATTAAGCACCTTTTATTTATTGTAACTTTGTTTCTTATCTTAAACCTTGAAATCCAGTAAGGATAGGGGTGTTTTTCATATTGAAGTCCTAGGTTCTCTACCATTTATTTAGAAACCATATTTTCATGACTACAACCATATATAATCACTTTTCATATCTTACATCTTGAACTTCACCTTGTTTATAAAACATTTGTACACAGCCAGGAATCACCACCTTCTTTATTTTCTACTTATTCTTTCCTTAGATCTATCATTGTTCTCCTCATCATGAGATTTTATCCTATGTTTGTTGTTATAACTTCTATACTTTATTCTTATGTTTCAACCACCACCAAATTTATTCTTGTGTGATCATATTGTTCATGATAGTGAAAACACTCAAACTCTTTGTGTCATTATTCTCCACATCTATAACAAACATAAGACCTGCATTAATTTTGAAACCATCCTCTAACACCACTATAGTCTTGTCCTGTCTGAAATCATTTTCCTCTTTATTGATATCAAAATCCTTTATATTAACTTCTTAATTTTGTACACAACAAGGATATCCTCCTTTAATGGAATTAAACCCACCTCATCCCCTTATTTGAAGTGATCATCTTCTTATTGGCCTAGTTGTTCTTCTAAATTTCTATCTATTTTGTTTTTCTTATGATTCCAAAGCTAATTGATAATTATCCTCCATGAAAAGTATTATATGCATTCTCAATTCATCTTGAACAAAAAACTTCAAACCATTTACATACCTTATGGCCATTTTTTATTTTGTTTCTTCATGCTCCACTCACATGGAAAGCTTGTAAATATCAAATTTATACTCTTGTATAATGTGATCTTTTTTCCTTGAATTATAAAACCTTATATATAGGGTTTGTGCATAATCCACATGAAGAAATTTCTCCCTCAGCGTCTTCTCTATCTTTCTCCACATGTTTATCTTTTCTTTTCCCTTTCTTTGTCTCTCTTTTTGTAGGTGATCCCACAAATTCATTGCATGACCCTTTAATTTCATGCATGCAAAATTTACTTTCATATCTTCTCTTAGAGTTTTCCATTTTAAAAACTTGTCCATGTTGGTTATCCAATCTATCAAATTCTCATGTTTTAAATTGGCTCCATAATTTGGAATGTCAGCCTTAATTCATTCATTCCTTCTCTCTATATCCTTAACCATCATGATTTCCATTAATGGTGTTTTTTCTCATTACTATTATTACTAAATGGATTGTTGTAGCCCATCACACTACATGAGGACTCTTACTACTCTGACTCAAATAAGCTCAATATTTCATATAGGTCATAGAACATATCATTGTAGACTTTGACTGACTAATCATGCCCTTGTCATAGTTTTTTCCATTGAATGTAGTGATTATTATGGACATGTTCCACATAATATTCATCATTGAATTTTTATATCAAGTTATCATAAGATGGGTAAATTTTTTTCTTTCCATCACTTCTTGAAAAGTGGAGAAATTTTCAAAAGCGTAATCTCAATTTCGCTTCATTACAAAATCATTCAAAAATAAATATGACGTTAATCAAATGAGCTGACTATCTTTTACATCTAATTTTCTTCTCAAATACATGACATCTATATTTACTTGAAACCTATGGGGGACTCGACCACCCAAATATTTACCTTATTTGTGAGTTGATGGCTTCATAAAACTAGTTGAAAATAAATATTTTGTTCTCGAATTATTTTTTGGATGTTGATGTTGATTCTCTTGGATTGCATCTTATGTGTATTTTTTCCTTGAATCATGCTTGAAAAGACATGGTAGGTAGTCTGATGGGTCTCATGGTTTGATTCCAAACTTCAAATACAATGAATTGGTTTCATGGGACATGCATAAACAAGATGAGTTGCTTTGATACCAATGATCTATGGCCTATGAGACAACCCAGTTGACAACACTCTAAATGAGGATCTAGATGTATTTTATGTATATATAGAATATATATGATAAAATATATAGAGAATAAGGAGTGAGAAATAATAAAATTAGAACAATAATTGTGTTTATTTGTTTTTGCAATTTGTACATTGCATACTCTTGAGAAATATTTATGGATGTCTAGTTTCTACTCTATTTCTTCACACACACACACACACACACACACACACACACACACACACACACACACACACACACACACACACACACACACACACACACACACACACACATTAAAATGATTGATCTCATGTGTGATGCATCATACCTAAGATGGGAGACCTAGAGCTTATTTTCAACTAGTTACACAATAATTTTCTTAATGTTTCATATAAAATAATAACCAAATCCATCACTCTATGCATTCACCATGTCTTTCCATCAATTTATACATTTGAACATACCAACTTGTTTAGAAAAAATACATCCTTGAAAACATCATAGTAGTTTGGGAAGGCATGGGGTGTGCTCATTGGTCTAATCAATGAGCATTGTTAATTAAGATAGACATTGAAGAAGTATATGATTACATATGAGTGGCCATTCAGCTTAACTATGTCAACATATTTAGGATTTTGTCTTGATTTTCTATAGTTAGTTCACATACTATTTTTAAATGCCTTGACTTTTCTCTTTGTTAATGGAGTCAGGTCAGAGCAATTTGAGATATTCTATTCCATTAGAGAAGGACGTCCATCAAATTCATCTCTATATGTGCTTGTTGTGGAAGGTTTTGATTATATTTTTTCAAATTATAAATCAAAAGATCTTGTTAAGTGTATTTCTATTCCCTTGAATGAGTTTACTCAACTACTTAATGACCATTTTTCTCATTACTTATTTTTCATGCATATCTATGATACAACTAATATTAGAAATGTTATGAAAACTTCTCGATAATTTATACCTACAAGATGCTCTGATAAAAACTTTTTTAAAATAATTTTTAGTGAAAATAAAATAATTTGCAATTAGAACTTAAAATAATTTCTTCCATGTAGTCAAACGACTATATAAAAAAATGACTCTCACTCTAATTTCTCAAAGGCAAGGCCAACATTATTTTGAGTGTTAGGTACTTATATGTGTTAAAGTTTGCTTTGATTTTTTACAGGTTTTTAGAGGCCATTTGAGCAATTTCCGATCACCAAACTTCCATGTGCTCCCTTTTAAGGAGAGAAAAAAACAAATAATTGTTGAAAGAATAATATGTTTGATTATTTTATCTATTGTATGTAATTTGATGAGCACTTTTTCACATTTATCTCTCTTCTCAAATCTAAAATTTTGTAAAAGAAAAAGGTTGAGTGGTTTAAAATATAATTTTTTTTACATTATCAAATTAAGGAAAGTTGTTAGCCACCTTTTTACATTTTAAATTGTATTTTGTTTTGTGTGGATTGTATTTTGTGGGGTCTCAATTGAATTGTATTTTGTTTTGTGTAATTTTTGGGTTATATATATAAACTTTTTAAAAATTAATTATAATAATTTTATTAAAATTATTATATTTAAACAGTTATCACTTATGATATGTTTTCATGATTAATTTCATCTAAAATAAAAGACTTTATAAGGTTATAGTAGGCATATAAATGGAGCCAAACAAGAAAATTAAAAAAATTGGATGGTTTAATAGGTGGAGTGAGTCCTTAGCTGTTATCACACTTATTTTTGAAATGCACAAAGTTGAAGTTAAATATATAAAAACACATAACATAGTGTGAAAAAATTTAACATATTTTCTAGAGAAAAGAATGAAATAATTAAATCATTGTTAGTTTTCAAGTATTGAGGATTATTTTTTTAAAGTTAAAATGTTTAAATTATAATTTATTTGATGTGAATAAACAAACTTGATAAGCATGTTATTTTAGACATTATTGCCAAGTGGAAAAGATGATTTTAGATCATTTTGACACAATTGAGATTCAAGAGATATTTCATGTTGTGTAATCACATGCTTAACAATAAATAAGATTGTAAAAATGGTGGTTTCAATAAATCATGTTGTATTTAATAATCCTAAAAATGCCATCTATGGGACATTACAACCTCTCCTAGCACCCTAGTGAAGTCTTCTAGCTACATAAACATAGTAAAGATCCAGTGAACAAAAATGTACTATCAATGCAAATCTATATTCTCCTCTTTCTTCTAACCCAACCAAGAAAAACATAGAGGATGAAAATTAAAATAAATAAGGAGAAGAATAATATGAAAAAGGTCAGATAGTTTAGACATTGTCATGAAATATAAATATCTATAAAATCAATTATCATAATGAAATAAGATATGCATATCATTGAATAAATCTACATCCTCTTAAAAAGGTACAGGGCATGAAATGCAAAGGTCCAAAACAAAGTAAATTACAATAATATGATTCTCAAATCATCAGTTAAAGCTAAAACATGCAACCAATAAGTGAAAAAGGATTTAGAAAATTAACTAAGATTACCTTAGCCAATGTTTTGATATAGTCAGTCACTAGATGTTATTGAATATGAAATCTATTCCAATCTCTTTATTTTATCCTCCTCATCAATCTGACCATTAAATTTTTATCTAAGTGGTTATGTGTTATTTTTAAGACCAGCATTCCTTATTATTTTTTGCATTCCTTTCTTTCATGAAAAATATGCCTTCACTTTTAAGGTGACATGTCTAACCTATGTTTAACATTAAATTTTGTAGATTGTCCTTGTAAAATGTGGTTCATTCAAGTCTATCATATGACATAAGGTAGGATTACCACCAAAAATATCAACCAACCATGGGTTTGGGTGTACTTTATATATTTAATTCAATATCTTTTCATCATTATGACCATTGGTTTTCTATTATTTTCCTTTATTTATTCATTTTTTCCACTTGAAACATCCCATTCACATGTGGACAATTTTTCATTTTTTTAATCCAAGATTATAAACATGAAGTGTTCACTTAATTCAAGTTTCAAGTGTTCAATGGGATCCCAACTAATCATGTAGTGTCAGTTTCCACTAAATTATTTGCCATGTTAAATCCATTGTTACCATGCTTCTAGGTCAATTCAAATACCAACCCAATAGAAAATATTAAAACCCTTACCAACTCATCTCATGATCAATACAATGTTATTAGCATTATTACCATCCATTTAACCCACATGAACCATATAAATCATGTTTCTTCTTTGGAATGACAATGGTGCATCCATATTACTGATAATAAATGACATTAATGAAAAAAACCATAATTAATCATGAAAATCATCTTTTCAATCATAAATTAAATTCCACAAAATACTTTTAATCTTAATGAGAAATATCCTATCACATAAATAAATAATGTGTACACACACAAAATCATAAGAACTTATATATTTCCCATCATATAAAGTCTTTCAATACGTTTTCACCATCAAATGATAACAAGATATTGTTTTATCCAAAATTGGGAAACTAGGAAGAATGTTAGATATTAATTACAAAATTTTGATTTAGCTACATTAAGATGTAAAATATATAAATAAATTAAGTATTCAATGATTTTTAATTTACTATATTTTGAAAAATACTAAAAATCTAAAATGCAAGAAGGAAGTAACTTGATTGGAAAATTAGAACACATGATTGTGATTAAGACTAAAATATTAATCATGTGACTATGTAATAACATTGTCAATTAGGAATAGGGTTTCATTTAGATCTATGGAAAAGAAACTGGAATTGGATAGGGGTGAGACATGCTAGTATCCTTAGGTATCACAAGCATCTGGTGGAAGCTAGATTTTTGAAACAGATATGGTAGGTTTTATTTCACATTTGCATTTTATTTGACTATGTATGAGCTCTTGATCCTTTATGGAAACCATTGTAATATTTCATCTTCATTTTTAACCCTAACTCAATAGACCATGAATTATAAATAGATAAAATGTAAAAAAGGGTTAGTGATTGAATTTGTGTTAGAGTTAAACACTCCCTGTGTTGAGTGTTTCCTACATACCAATACTCTAATGAAGGATCAAAATCCATGTATTTATCCCATGTCATGTTAGTGTGTATGAAATACTAGTGCAAAATATTAAATTTTGGTACAACTTTTGTGTGATTAAGTACTTCAACAATGAATTTTGAGCTTGGAAGCATATGCAAAGTTATCTTAAAGTATATTGGGTTGTGTACACTCTGAATTGGTAAAAATAGGTGATTTTCTCTCAATCTATAGTTATATGTTATAGTGATTTTTCATATATGAGCCATTTATATGCAAAATGGTTTGAAATGTGGCTTTATAATGATATTTTGGGAATGCATTTGAATAGGGTTTGATAAACATGCATGATAACCCATTACATGAATTTAAATATGAGTAATTACTCATTATTTTTAGGGAGGATGTGGTTGGTAGAATTGAATGTTACTATGGATTAGGATGATCTTGTCTGAATAGCAAAGATAATGAAAAAAAAGTGTGAATTTTTATAGAAGTGAGTTTAACTTTCTTAGAATGTTAGATAGGGATATCTTGATATCTTTAGTTACTTTTAAGAATGGGTCATCCATGATAGGAGTGAAGGAATGGTAGTTAGAATCTCATGGAATGAGGTATGAGGGACCATTTTGGATAATTTGGACTTGTTACTAGTCAAAATCCAAACAAAATTATTAGAAATAAGTTTAAAATATCAAAAAATTATACTTATAAATTCTATTCAATGTAATATGTAGAGTAACAAATACTCTACATTTCATTCTGAGTTTCAGTCGTGTGTTGCAAAATTTTGTTCCCACATACTTTGGTCTGAGATGGAAAAGTTTTGAAACAGAATGTAGGCACTAATTTTCCTTTTGATTCATTTTTTTCTAAGTGTCGAAGTCAAGCGGAAGCTACCAAGTGTCATCGGCCAAGGCACCTTTTGAAATTTTTATAAGAAAAGTGAAGATTGCCATGTATCTCATGGCAACTTAGCAAAATGTGACAAATGTCAGAATCTACATTTCATAATGGCATCCACATTTCAAATCTCTTTTCAGCAAAAGGTTTCAACAAGCTAAGTATCAGGATCAGGCAGAAAGCACCAAGTGGCAACCGCAAAAGGTTTCAATTTTGCTTTTTTAAAAGCGATGAAAGATGCCATGTATCCCAGCTGAAGAGAGTGGAAACCACCACATGTTGAGATCTGAATTATCTTCATTTTGCTTCACCAATATAACAAATACTATGGTGGGTCTCAATTTTTGTTTCTAAAGCAAGTGGAAGCCACCAGGTGTCGTTATCTGTGTAAATATGAAATGAGACCTGATTGTTTCTATGATATAAATTGAGTAAAGTGGAGACCACCATGTGTCACCTTCCATAGGTTTCTAAAAAGGTAGCTAAAAGAAGTAGAGACCACCACATAACCCCAATTAAGTAAAGTGGAGATTGCCATGTATCTTTTTTTGAGGGAAGTAGAAATCGCCACCTGTCCTTATGCTCCTTTTCAAGTTGCTTGGGCAAGAAAGGCTATGGGTCTTATTTTATTTTAAGCTATTAAAGTTTCAAGGAAGTGGATTGCGATAGGTGTCAAAGGTGGAACACTCATAATCAAAGACATAAAATGAGTATAAATTACACGAAAAGTGTCGCGTGTCTATAGTAGGTGCTGTGGAACATGCCAAGTGTCATCCTCCGATATCTCCTAAGTAATAAGAAGGTTTTCAAGGAATTGGCTAGGTGTCATCTTCTGTTTAAGAGAAGGGAGTGTCCTGCGATCTATTTCAGCCAATGAACTGCCAAAAGACAAAGTGTTTTAGAATCTATGAAATATCTTCTATTAGACACTTCCAGTTTAGTTAGATTTCAGTTGGGCCATTAGATTGGGAACAAGAAAACAATCCAGAGTGAATCCAAGGATATAAATAAGGGTGCAGAGATCACCAAAATGATCATCAAATACCAGAGAGAATTTTTTGAAAGAATTATTGTCATGAGTTTAAACTTTCTAGAGCTATGACTAGGAATATCATTCGCCTTTGTTCTATTTTCTTAAGTTGGAAATTTTATGTAATTATGAATGTTTTTGTGCCTCTTATGTGATTGGAGAATTAATAAGAAGATTGAATCCTATGCCTTGGTTGATACTTTCTGTGTCATTTCAAAAGTAGTCTAGGCTGTGTTGTCAAGAGTTTTAGACTTTCTAGAGTTGTGATTAGGAATGTCATTTGCCTTTGTTTCATTTTCTTGAGTTCGAAGGTTTATATAACTATACATGTTTTTATGCCTCTTATGTGACTAGAGAATTCAAATAAGAAGATTGAACCCTATGCCTTTGTTGATATTTTCTATATCACTGTAAAAGCAGTCTATGATATGAGCCTCTGTTTCTATTATTTCCATCTTTTACATTGATCATGCACTTGTTTGCTCTTAAATGTAATTGAATCTTACATATAGTCTCACTGTGCTCAGGATTAAGGTTGAATTACATTCAGGTGCATCTCTATCGTTAGATTTTCTTTCTTGCATTTGTGTTTTTGTTAAAATTCCTATCCCTTTTCTTAGTATACACTTGATATAAATAAAAGACTAGCTTCTTAAAAATTTGGAGGTTGTTTCAAGTCACAAGTCCCACATCTTGAAACTTCCCATTATTGGTGTTAGAAACAAGCACAATTTTAAACTTCAATAGTTTTTTGGCATGCCTGGTGGGACAAATATTGAAGTTTTTTTCAAGATCATATGAACCATAGAGCTACGAGGAGTCATATCTATGGACTAGTAACCAGATCACAATCTGCCATAAATTTAGGTATTCTTTTGCCACCTTTGGTAACTAGTCCAAGAAGAAGAGTCAACCAGTTTATACTAATACCAAGAGCAAATAAGGGAGCCCTTATACCCCCAAGAAATTATGCAAGTTGGAACACTGGTAGTCCATTGATTCTCCCAATACCACCAGTCACTTAGGACCCTATCCCAATGAATGCCCTAAAAGTTCTGCCCAAATTCAGTGGGCAAGACTTTAAAACCCCTGAAGAACATCTGGAAGATGTATCAGATGTCTATGCTATACATTTTGTCACACATCAAAATGTGGCCATAAGATTATTAGTAGCTTCTTTTAAAGGGAAGGATCTAGAATGGTATCAGTCTTTGACCCCAAATACCATATCTACATGGGATCAACTTAGAGATCTTTTCTTTGAAATATTTGAAGAGAAGGGTGATAAGTCTTTTTTGTTACATCAATTAATTACCATCCAAAGGGTACCACAAGAAGTGATGACTGTCTTCAATTCCATATTCCAAAAGACTTATGAAAGAATCCCTGCTATAGCTAGACCATTACCAAGTATGGCTATAGTATTTTATCTTAAGGCTTTGAATTTAGATATATCTATTATGATTCAATCACTTGGAGGACACACTTTGTCAGAGGCTTATGACTATGAAGTTAGAGTTGAGAATAATTTAATAGATGCTGGAAAGTTACCCCCAAGGCCTCCCATGCCCATGTTCCCAAAAATTTCCTTACCATTACCTCAAGAAACCCCTAAATCTATAACCCCACTTGTGTCTATGTACACATATCCTCAACCACCTACTAAAGAAATTGTTCCCACTCAGTCATCTGAGCTAAATGATATCAAGAATATATTGAGGATATTTTCTAATGAGCTGATTAATATAAAAAGACAGCAGAATAATTTCCCTAGGCCTCCATATCAAGGCTATTAGGGAAATATATTTTCATCTCATCCAAACCAATACTAGGGTTCTCTAAGGCAAAATAACCCTCAGCCAACAAATCAATTAGTTGTAGTCCCCACACCCTCACAGATTATTCCTCCCAATTCAAATATGGAGATTGTTCTAGGGCAAAATAACTATGTAGATAACACTAATGCTTGGTGTTTTCCTTGCAAAATGCTCATATGCCTAGAGATTGTCCCATGGGTAATCTAAAACAAAAGGTGGTAGAACAAAGAAGAATGGACGAACAGTTTGCATGTTCTAGTGACAATCAAGCCTACCAGTCTTCTGGTATGCAAAATTCAGTCCTAATGGCTCAATTGCAAGAGATGTCCTTGCAACAAGAAGAAGAAATAGCCCCAAAACATGATTTGTTCTCATGGGTTGAAGATGAAGAATCTATTTTCTTGAACAAAGCATCTACCTCCAAAAAACTAATGGTGCAATCTGATTATTACACTAGATCAAAGAGAAGGATGGTGGAATAGCCTGAGGTTGTAAATAATCAAGTCATAGAGAATCCTCCATTTCAAGGACAAAGAAACATAGCTGTCAGACAAGAAGTGCCTCAGTTGGTGTAGAATCAAGTGATTCCTGCAAAAATTCAAGAAAAAATGAGATATCCTTATTCTCAAAGAACTCAAACTCTGGGACAAATAAATGTGGTGGATCAATTGAAGAAGACTCCAGCACAAGTATCAATATGGGATATATTGGCCATTCCTGAATAGAAGACACTACTACAAGAAGCTCTACAAGGCCAAGTAGTGCCCAAAGGTACTGTTATCAAAGAAGGACCTACTAAAAAAGAAAAGCTCAAAGACACAGTTCATCTGTAGACAACAACCCTAGTGAATAATGCACTTGAGATAAGCAAATCCAAATCAGATCCCTTCTATTTAACTTTAATAGTGGGTAAGAAACGATTGCATAATGCAATGATTGATTTAGGGGCTAGTATTACGATTATGCCTAAGCAGATAGCTGATGCTTTAAAGATAAAATATGAGCCACTCACTAAAGGAGTCATGCAGCTAGATGGCAAAGTAGTACAAACAATAGGGAGAATTAAACAACTCCTATTACAATTATATGCTTTTCCTAATATAATTGTAAATCAAGATGTAGTAGTCATAGACATACCTCTTGTATTTGGCCTATGCTTATCTAGAGACTTTACAGCCAAGATAGGAGGATATATGTCCCTTGATTGGTCTCACCTCATCTTAAGAACCAAGTATGGTTCAAAGATGAAGATATTATTTGAGCCATTATATAAGGATCACATCACCAATGAACCAACTATAAAGTTAGAGGTAGCTCATGTTATGATGAATAAAGAAGAAAGGGTTTTTGTTGAGGAGCTAGGTGAATGGACTAGATATAATCAAGAAGAGGAAAATAATCATTTATTAGCTATAATGCAAAGTGACCCATATGGAAATTATGACTCTATTGGTCTGGGTACTTACATTATACTTGATGAAGATCAATAAATCCCAAATGTTTTAGAGGAAGAAAAGTCAAAATATACCTCTTCTATTAATCCTCGGGTCTCTCAACATGAATTATAGATTTCGAGTGAGAAGTCACAAGTGTATGCCTTAGTCTCTGATGAAGAAGAAATAATTTTTAACTTTCTTCTTACTTTGCAAGATGATGTGGAGGAGCATGGACATTTCCTTGATCATGATTTGAATGATTTGTTTGAAATCATTGGATCAGGTTATATTATTTTTTAAGGAAGCTATGAGCTGGTTGCAGATGAACAAGATAGCATTGAGACTCAATTACATATGCAAAATTATTGTAAACTTTCAGAATTATCCTTTCAAGAGGTTGGTAATTTTGAAGTCATTAAAGAGGATGATCATGGAATGGAACCTGAGTTTGAGGTAGAAGGAGCTAAGTCAATAAATGATAAATGTCAAAGGGCTTCTGTTGATGAGCAAATAGTCATTAATTTCTTGATAAGACATACCAATATCAAGAGCCAACATTTGACAAGCTTCTAAGAACAAGAAGAGTCTATATATTTTAGAATCAAGTTTGATTTAGACTCACTCAAATGCAGGCTAGACACCATGGTATACAAAGAAAGCAAGTCATCAGAGCTATATCCAATTCAAACACTTATTTGGCAATATAATCTGGCTTTTCATGAAGGAGACTTTAGAAATTCTTCTTTTGATCTAGGAGGGAGATAAAGATACTTGGTTAATGTAGTTAGATAGTTTCCCCTTTTCGTATTGCTTTGTTTTCCCATTTTTGTTTTCCTGCTTTTTTTTTAAATAAGTTTTCTTTAAACACGTAGTCAGCATCTCAAAATTTTCAAAATTCTCCAATACATTGAATGTCTCCCAAATCTTTAGAAATCCCCAAGGTACCTTGCACTACCACTTACATAATGTGTTTGCCTCACTATCCCATAAAGATTGAATAAGATTTGCTAATGGTTATCTGAGTTTAATGCTATTTTAAGAATTGATAGGTCAATAAATACCTCTTAACAAGAGTTAAAGATTAAAAATTCTCAAACATTCCTGCATCTGTAAAAAATATCCTATTACTTGCATTTTTCAGTGCCTAGTAAACTTGTTTCAGTGAAAGTGTTTCTATTTTGCAAAAGTTCATACAAGCTATCACAAAAAAGATATAGAGATGGATGGGACACAATCTTCACAAGGAGCTGGGATGTATGAATCCCTTGATAAGTTTCTTGTAAGTCATATGCTTCAGCTCCTGCGCAACCATTGAAGACCTATCCAAGGACTAGAATTCCTGAAGTAGGTCAAGCAAGTGACCTAGCAAAAATAAAATATTATACAGATGGAGTCATGGACCCAATCCTTCAAAGAGCTAATAGAAAAACTCTTAGAGAAGGGGCACATCAAAAGTGTCTACAGAGGGTCAAAGTAGGGCAATATGAGACATTTGCCATGAGGATATGGACTTCACAATTGGCACAATTCCTTGTCCTAGCTATGCATCCATGCCCTGACTTGGTCAAATTATGCACAAATTTGTTCCATGTACCCTCATGCACCATTCAATAGGGTCCATTTATAGTACAAATCACATCGCAAGCTATCAGGGATATGTTAACCCTGTATCACAATAGTACAACTACATTTCCCACTATTGCTAAAATGCAAAGAATGTGGGCAAACATTAATACTCAGTTGAGGTTCTTGAGATCCAAATTACAAATGGACGATGATGACACTATGGTGCCTACACTCCCTATAGTAAGAGCCTAATTCACATAAGCTAGCCAAGACACATTGTCTATGATGGCTTTCATCTTTGGCATGAAAGATGATATGGCAGTTTATGCAAAAAAAATGGCTATCCTCTTCAGGCTGAAGACTGTTGATAGAACTCAGGAGTATAGGCTTGAATTTTCTAAATAAATTGCTTTCTCAATGGTGGAACAACTGGCCCAGTTTAAATCAAAAGGAGTTTTTAGGTACTCTTCTTATTTATTTCACCTCATGCTATTTCAGAACTCTGACCTCTTTACCCAACATATGTATCTTGATATGTATGACCCAAGTTTTGATCTCCAAAGGGCCATTCTTATATCTGCATGGACACATATTTTGTCAAAGACTAGTGACCCATATGAATTTTGGGAATTATTTATTACCCCTGCTTTTTGTCACCTCAGCCTCAAACTAGTTATGAATAGATTATTTCCAAGCGTTTCAATCCTTCTAGCTAGTTTCCCAATTCCTTGTGATTTCTATTTTGGGTCTCACCATACAATTATAAGAGTCCATGGTTTTTATGGGGAACCAATGTTGTGACCTAAGATTTTGACTCTTAGGTTAGCATTCTTAGAGGTCACCAGGCAGGTATCTATAGTAGACAATGAACATGGCTCTAGGAAGAGGAAAATAAAAATGTATGACCTCCCATGGATGACAACTAGCATGGTTTTGGAAACCAGAGACACTGAAGTTGTGTTGCTTAGAAAGTTAGCCTTTCTGGGTTTCCTTCTAATAGAAGACAAATGGATTTATGACCCAAATGGTTTCATAGCTTCTTGGATAAGGACTAATAGGGTTGCAACCAGAATTGCACATGAAGGCCACCTTTTTTGAGAAACCAAGAAAAATCCTATAGAAGATGTTCTTGGATTTTATGTTGAGTTAACAGATTTGCCCCTTCCACCAAACAGACCCTGGGAAACATTCTATGTTAAATAGAGGGAGTATGATCCTAAAGTTAGAATGACTTTTGGCTTAAGAAGGACACTAAAAAATAAATATTGGGATGCTGAGAAAATAGAAGCCTATTGGAAATATAGGCAAGAAATTTGTCAAACAACCCATTCTTTCAGGAACGTGGACATAGATGAGAGATGGGAAGAACTATGGGATGAGTGCCATCTCTCCCTTATATCTATCCCAAACACAAGTAATTTGTTGACACTGGGTGTAGAGCTGAAAGCTAGAGTGGGACCAAGCCAAGAACCACAAGCCTCAGGGCAAACTGTAGCTACAGTAACTGTATCAGTTTGGCCCCAATCTCTCAACATCATGGAAAATAAAAAGAGTGTGGTGCCTTCACCACCACAAGCTTCCCCATCGGCATCAGTTATAGATATTCCCAGTTCTCTATAAGCATCATTGAAAGGAAAAGAAATGCATCCAGAAGAAGAGACACCCAAAAAGCAAAAGAGGGTGGAGTTTCAATTTGATTCAGAAGAGGAGACGGACACCCCACAATGCCAATTACAAAGTACTATAATTGCTCCTTAGGTAAGTATTATTCCTCCTTCTCCTTCTCAGTCTATTTCTTCTCCTATTGGCATGATGATTTCATCTAGCTAGATGACATCCCTTGCCACTTTTGCCATTCTCATTTCTCACTTCACCCCATTTGTGCCACCTCAGGCTTTAACATTACCTCATTTCTTCCCCTCTGTTCCCAAGAAAATCCCCCCTCAGATTGCCCATAGCCAACAATTGGCTATTCAATATGGTTTACCACAGGGACATCCTTTTGTGGGTGGGCACATTGCCTCTCCTTCTACCTTCCAGACCTAAGTGGATGTTGCTAGGAAGGCAAGAGAAACTCAAAGAGAGAAAAAGAAGATCAAGGAATATAAAGCCTTAGCTACTCCCCATCTACAGTCACAATTTGACCCCATTCAACATCAATTGACAGTGACTCATTTGTCACCAAATGTAATAAAGCCAACTAAGCATATGTGGCTGGAGGACTACATGATGAATGAAGTGGCAATTGACATGTCCCTCTTCAGGCCACAAGATAAAATTGAGATATTAACTAAATCCACTTCTATAGTTGCTAAAGACTACTTGAAGACATTAAGGAGGCTACAAAAGATGGAGGCTGATTTAGCCAAGGAAAAGGCAAACTATAATAGTTTGACCACAGAGATCAATAGAAAAGACAATGAGATAATATGAATAAACAGTTGCAAGATACTATTTCTCTTTAGACTCACCAGGTAGTCTAGGCCCAAAATGATTCCTTAAAAGTAGGGCTCACATAGGTAAAGGATGCGGTGATGACCCTAAGGCAAGAAAAAGTAGCATTGCAAGAAAAATGTGAGGAACACCTACTACAGGTTACCCAGTTGTAATAAAAGTTGCTAAGTGAACAAAATAATACTACTGCTATACAAGCCCAATTTCAAGTAGAGAAATAGAGAGTAGCACAATTGACATTGGAGCTAGCCAATAGGTCAAGGAATGTCAGAGTGTTAAGTTTGGTGAATGAGTTCTATGAATCCATGTGGAAAATAATATCCTCAGTGATTATTTAGCTCAGGCCTTCTCTCACCTTTCTACTAAATGCACAAAAATTGTGCAAAAATGTGGAGGGTTCAGTTGCAAACACTTTGGCTATAGTTTTTGGGAGAGTAATGGACTAAAAAATGTTTCTGCAAAAGCTTTATGATGCAACAGATGCAACATTATCAAAAATAGGAATTGAGAATAGAATGGTCACTGCTAAGTGAGTAAATGAAGTTCTCAGTTGTAATTTTGTAGCCCTTAGTTGTAGAGAGATTCTAGATGTCATGAAGGAAGGAATCAATGAAATGAAATAGCATATTGAAGATCTAGTGCAATTAGGTCTTTCTTCTCCATTTCCTAATGACAACACGGTGCTAATGGTTGATGAAATTGAAACTTTGCTATTAGCCAAGTAGAATGATCAGATAGTTTTCTAGGATCTAAGGGATGATTCATCAGTCCCTAAAGTAGAAGCTATCTTGGTTCCTGTTTCCCAGTTCAAATTCAAATTGAAGGCTATGGTTCAAATTTTGCAAAATTTTTCACACAAGGATATTATTAACCTTGATTTAGCCTTCAATGAATTGTAGAATAAGCAAGGGTTATCTGATGATGAGTGGTCCACCTACCAAACAACATTACTGAAGCTGTAATTTTGAAATTTTAATCTAACGGGAGTTGTGGTTTCTTTTTTTGAGCAGGCTTAAAACTCCTTGGGGTTGACAATAACTGTAGAGTAAAAAATACTCTATGTTTCATTTTGAGTTTTAGTCACGCATTGTAAATTTTTTTTCCTGCATACTTTGGTCTGAGATGGTGAAGTTTTGAAACAAAGCACAGGTGCTAATTTTCCTTTTGATTCATTTTTGTCTAAGTGTCGAAGTCAAGCAGAAGCTGCCAAGTGTCATCGACCGAGGCACTTTTTGCAATTTTTATAAGAAAAGTAGATATTGCCACGTATCTCATGGTAACTCAACATAATGCGACAAGTGTTAGCATCCACGTTTCATAGCAGCATCCACATTTCAAATCTATTTTCAGTGGAAGGTTTCAACAAGCTAAGTATCAAGATCGGGTAGAAAGTGCCAAGTGGTAACCACAAAAGGTTTCAATTTTGATTTTTTAAAAGTGATGGAAGATGCCACGTATCCCAGTTGAAGAGAGCAAAAGCCACCATGTGTCAAGATATGATTTATCTTCATTTTTCTTCACCGATATAACAAAGATTGTGGTGGGTCTCAAGTATTGTTTTTGAAGCAAGTGAAAACCGCCAGGTGTCGCTATCCATGTAAATATGAAATGAGACCTAATTATTTCTATGCTATAAATAGAGTAAAGAAAAGACCACCATGTGTCACCTTTCATAGGTTTCTAAAAAGGTATCTAAAAGAAGTGGAGACCACCACATAACCCCAATTAAGTAAAGTGGAGATTGCCATGTATCTTTTGTTGAAGGAAGCAAAAATTGCCACCTGTCCCTATGCTCTTTTTCAAGTTGCTCAGGCAAGAAAGGCTATGGTTCTTATTTTATTTTAAGCTATTAAAGTTTTGAGGAAGTGGATTGAAATAGGTGTCAAAGGTGGAACACTCATAATCAAAGACATAAAATGAGTATAAATTACATGAAAAGTGCTGCATGTCTTCAGTAGGTGATATGGAACACGCCAAGTGTCATCCTCCAGTATCTCCTAAGTAATAAGAAGGTTTTCAAGGAATTAGCTAAGTGTCATCTTCCATTTAAGAGAAGGGAGTGTCCTGTGATCTATTTTGGCCAATGAACTACCAGAATACAAAGTGTTTTAGAATCTATGAAATATCATCTATTAGACACTTCTAGTTTAGTTAGATTTCAGTTGGGTTGTTAGATTGGAAACAAGCAGACAATTCAGAGTGAATCCAAGGATATAAATAAGGGTGTAGAGATCACCAAAAATGATCATCAAATACCAGAGAGAATTTTCTAAGAGAATTATTGTCAAGAGTTTAGACTTTCTAGAGCTGTGACTAGGAATATCATTTGCCTTTGTTCTATTTTCTTAAGTTGGAAAGTTTATGTAATTGTGCATGTTTATGTGCCTCTTATGTGACTGGAGAATTAATAAGAAGATTGAATCTTGTGCCTTGGTTGATACTTTCTGTGTCATGGCAAAAGTAGTCTAGGTTGTGTTGTCAAGAGTTTTAGACTTTCTAGAGCTCTGATTAGGAATGTCATTTGCCTTTGTTTCATTTTCTTGAGTTGGAAGGTTTATATAACTATGCATGTTTTTGTGCCTCTTATGTGACTAGAGAATTCAAATAAGAAAATTGAACCCTATGCCTTTGTTGATATTTTCTGTATCACTGCAAAAGCATTCTATGATGTGAGCATTTGTTTCTATTGTTTCCATCTTTTACATTGATCATGCACTTGTTTTCTCTTAAATGTAATTGAATCTTACATATAGTCTCACTATGCTCAGGATTAAGGTCAAATTACATTTAGGCACATCGCTATAGTTAGATTTTATTTCTTGCATTTGTGTTTTTATTAAAATTCCTATCCCTTTTCCCAGTATACACTTGATATAAAGAAGATACCAACTTCTTAAAAATCTAGAGGTTGTTTCAAGTCGCAAGTCCCACATCTTGAAACTTCCCATTGTTGGTGTTAGAAACAAGCACAATTTTAAACATTAACATAATATATGGGGAATAGATTAAAATTAATACCATACCCCTAGTACATTTTATTTGGAATATATGAAAATTATTATTTTTCTAACATTATTTCTAGTTCATTTTATGGGGAATAAGCCCTTTTCTTCTAGTAATGAAAAAGTGAAAGCATAGAGTAAAATAAAAAGTGAAAACATGAACTTACCTCTAGAGAATAGTCTTGAATGTTGGTCACAATGTAGAATTGTGCCTCATACAAAAACTTTCAATAAAACATGTATGAAATAATTCCTTACTTAAGATGAGAATATGAAAGTAAAATAAAGTAAACTAATTGATCAAATAACAAAGAATGAATATACATAATTGGTTATGTGAAATATTGTGTTATTTAGTACAAAACATGTGACTGTAGAGGTAAGATGCTTGGAGATTTATTTTTTGTTGAAGAGATTGGATTGGAATATGCATTTTCAATCCTCGTTGATATGAGTGTGATTAATAACTCAAGTTGTTATTGAATCCATCATTGCATACTAAAATTAGTAGCACATTATTAGAATCATTCTTTGAATTATAATAGATAAATATAGTGCAGATATGGTGAAAAATGTGAATCAACCATTGTAAATAGTATAATATTCATTTCTAGTGTAAAACTAGTGCAAAAATAACATAATTTGGGTTTGGTGTATACAACATGGAGAATGGCATAGGTTTCCATTCGATCTATGGAGTTGGTGAAAAACTAAGAAAGGAATTGGTCATGTGTTGTGTACATGCCCCAATTATATATTTAATTATTTTTAGTCTAAAAACTAAGTGATAGTAAGAAAATGTTTTCAGCCAACCTATGTACATATTTTCAAAAGACACATGCCATACATGTTTCCCCTAACTTATAACTTACTTATATATTTTATTTAAAAATATGAATAAGTACCTATTGAAATCTAATTTATATAATTTTGATTCTCATAATATCTCAAACTTATTGTTTTGTACATGTTGGGATAACAAGTTGATTTGGTCATGGTTGACAGAAAGTTTTATCTAAATGGAGTCTCTTGTCTAAAATAAATTTCTAGGTGATTTTTGGGTATGGATCATGATCAAATATGTCAATTCAGTTGATTTTTAACTTATTTTTATTATTTAAACTTATTCTATAAGACAAGCCACTATGTATGCCCCCTTTCTTGAGGTCAGTTGTGAAGCCTTCATAATTACATAACTCAAAATTAATAAAATACTGGAGAGATGTTATGAAAAGATACAAATTTGTATATTAGTGATAATATGGAGGATTATGGAATCATCATATATAAACCGTGAAAAATATTTATGTATGATGTATGTAGAAAAAAATATACATAATTGCACTGTGCAGATATATGTTAATAATTTGGAATATATATAAGTGATCATATAGTGAAGGTAAATTTAGATTACAATTACAATATGAATTAGTTTCTTGTTATTCCATTCAAGAAAAGTGAATAAACATGACATCTTAGGCATAATCCCTTAGATTGGGTAATACAAGAAAATAATTAAAAAATAGTGAACACAATCAAAATGATATACCTTCCTAATGAACATTTCTTCCAAGCCTAATTGAGGTTTGTTTATTCTCATACTATAGAGTTAGAAGTCTTTAACAATGTCATAATTTCATTCCAATGTCAATGAGTGATTTGGTTGAATCAAAATGAATAAATTTTGAATCTTTTACAATATTCCTTCATTATAAGTCTACACAAAAAATCTTTTTCTGCCTAGAGGGTCACCATCTATTTATACCCTAATCAAATTAATTACAACCATTGGATGTTAATCGAGATAAGTGGATGAAAATAATTATGGTTGAGTTTACATTAATAGGCATGTCTTAAAAATTCTTATATTTGTTTGATATTTTGTAAATGATAGACAAATTTCATGATGATGTCATGATACCTAATATTTGCCTGTGATGTAATCATGATGTCATCAACCACTTAGCCACTTATCATTAGAATTGAAGAAAAAATCCAACTAATGAATTCAAAAAAAGAAAAAATCTAAAACATATGAAATTTATCATTTTATGAAAATTAAGTTAATTAAGATAACTTAATTAACTTAATGTAAAGTGATGTGCCTCTTGAAATTCAAATAACCACTCAACCTAATTAATCTAAAATGTCTCTTACACTGTCGTAATTTGACTCAAGGATTAATTAAGTGAATTTGATGATTGTTTAAAGTGTATTTACCTAATCAAGGATGCCTCAATACATTTCATAAGATGCATGTCAAGTATGTGGTCAAATTTGGGTGTGTTGATGATTTATGCATTATTACTAGAAATCAATTCTGATTGTATTTTTTAAATGAAAGTGATGAGAATTAAGTGTGCCCTATTTAAGAAGGAATTGTGAGACATAAGTTAAATAACATATTTTCAAAGAATGAAAAGTTTATTAAAATTATTTGGTAAAGATTGAATAATGATGTGTTTGAATTTTATTGAATCTTGTTAAATTTACTGAAAACAAGTTCACAATGATGCTCAAATGATGTTTGAGATGCCCATTATCCCCCCTCGAGGGACTCATATAAAAATACTTTTTATGGATGTACCCTTAAAAGGAATAAAATTTATAAGAAGAGGGGTGAAAGTAACCCATGGATGAGAGTAATCTATGTAAGCTAGTGCTTTCACTCCTTTATAATTTGATGATGACAGAGTATAAAAGTGTTTTATCTTAAATAAGAGGAATTAGGAAGGATGCATATAAAAATGTGTAGAAAACTTTGAATTACCTTAAATATGATGAATTTTGTGGCCTTAAAGAATGAGAATAATGATGGACCAATGTGTATTACTCTCTTTTTGTTACATACTCATTTAGAGATGCATGTTATGATGAGTATATATAGATAAAATGTTTAATTAGTGTGATTTTATCAAGGAAATTTTGATGATGTTTATTGACAAGGGGAGATGCCTCTGCACATGAAATTATATATAATTCTCTCAAGTACTTGATAACTAATGTAGCACATAATAATTTTCACCATGATATAAAACACCATGATGGCCTTATCAATATATGCATAAGGACTGACCCCCAATCGAATAGACAAATGACATAAACACAATATGAGATGTAAACATAAAGATGAAATCATAATCATATTCAAATGGAAGGACTTAGGTACGAGCATATGAATCACCTTATGAATTCATGTGGATTGATTTAAGGCATAAAAATAAAATTAAGTAAACAAACAAGGAACTAAGTAGGCAAACACACACAAAGCTTAAAAATAAAATCAACAAAAAACATCTTGTCATTAGTCAAGTCAATAATCCATGCCTAAAATCAGAATGATAATGGTAAATAGATGGTGCCCCCAAGAAAGGATACATACAATGGAAGGACACATCCCCTATGGAAAAAGGCACATCCCAAAGTGGCCGAAATGATTAGAAGTGGTAATGAATTTGTCCCTATATAGAAAATTTAGTAAGGAAACATCCAAATGCTTGCTAAAATGAGTGGCTCAATTATAAATCAAGGATAATTGAATGAAATTAGGACAAGACAAATGATTTTGAATTTTTATTATTAATATCTCTCATGGAGATTTGAAACCTTTTCAAATGTTTAGGATTTTGTGGCTTTATATCTCTCATGGAGATTGTAAGCCTTTTCAAAAAAATAGAATTTTTAGAATTTTTAATGTCTTAATTTTGATGTTTTCTAAATGTTTTGATTTTTTGAGAAATATCCATAAGATAAAATAATTTCAAAGATCTAAGAGAGGCTTGGAGTTCTACAATAGGGAGACAAAAAGTCATCCTCCATTAATGGTGCTTCAAGCTTTCTCTTTGTGTTTTGCCTTGGTCACCTTTGCCTCCTTGGTTCTTTTTGCTTTATTTTTTCTGTGTGTATGTGGTGGTATTTAATTTTTAATTTAATTCCTCTTTCATATGTTGGTGTTTGATTTTTTCTTTGCCTTTGCATGCTTTTTTTTTTGTCTTTAGTTGTTTTTATATTGTATGGACTCTGGTGTACAACCTTCATACATGTCTATCCCTGAGCACCCTTCTCACCGCCTTTGAAGAATTTGAAGGGGAATGAATTAATTGAATCATTTTATGGAAACCCTCAAATTTAATGGGTATGAGTGTGTGGAGAAGGGTAACATGGTGATTTTAATGAGTCAAGTGTTATTGTGTGGGGTGATAAGATTCACATTATTAAGAATGCTTGCCTTGACCTGTCTCAGGTGGAAGTTCAAGCAATTGGAGTTCCAAAAAGATTGTTTAGTGAAATTTTACAGTAGGAAGAAGTGGAAAAGCACTCAAAATTATTATATTGTGTGTCATGTAGAGAATAACATGGTGAGAATCAGTTTAATGCAACCTAAACTGATAATCTTTCTAGCCTTTCTAAGACCTTGACAATTATTCTTAATGTTTCCATGGAATTTGACTTGCAATAGGAGGAATCAAGATTAAAAATGTAAGGATTTTATTTGTTTGCTTAAATAAGAACTCTCTCCCTTCTAGTAATTTTTTGGATAATTGTCTAAACTCTTTTTGGGGCAAACACATAGGCCTATATATTGTAGACACCTAAATCTAGCCACTGATAACCTCTAACTAGGATTTTGACCAATTTCCACCTAAAGTGCATTATTTGGCTTTAAAACACTAAAAAACATTAAATGAGTTAAAATTGATATATTCAAGTGCTGATTTTGGAAAGGGTATCATTAAATGGTGCAATACAATTTATGGGCCAGCTAACTTTGATCATATCATTCTGAGTCAAAATGCCAATTTTGCACCTAGGTGCTCTGGATTGCTCTTTTATATCAAATATTTTGCACGAGACATGTTCCTTTATTATTTTGTGTTGAAAAAATCCTAAATGGGATAATTATTAAAATGCATATAACATCAACTTCCAATTCCAATCTAGTCAAATTTTGGACCAATAACAAGGCATTTTGATCAATTTGAGTAATTTGTGCACAAAGTGATTAATCATATTAAGAGATAATTAAAAAAATTAGAGCCTAATTAAGAATTCGATGGAAAAATTTTGAATACTTATTTTTAGAAATGAATATTGAATATTTGCATCATCAGGTAACCTCATTTCTTAGGAAGGCATCCATAGTCTATAAATGCCACAAATATCAAGATTCATGCCTCCCATGCCTCATCAATGCCCTCTGTGCCTCTTAATTATTCCTATATACAAAATATTGATGAGCCTATTTATTAATTTTAATTATATAATTGGATTAATCCTTAGACACACATCTCAATCTTGAGATGGATGGTTTAGGTTGATTCTAGCCATTTTCCCAAATTTATAAATATAAAGGCCATGAACATCATTTCTAATCTATTTTGGTGCAAAATTATTATGATCAACTATATTCAAAATCTATTTAAATTAGTGTTACCATGCCAAATGTATTCCAAGCCAAGCCAAAACCACAAGGTGTCAAAGAGAAGAGGAGATAGCCAAGCCTCATTTGATGAAGACTTCATGAGCACAATTTGATTAAGTCACTACTACAAAATCATTTGAAGCATCCAAGGAAGGTGAAGGATTTTTGTTTTTCTTTAATTTTTAGTTGTGTTTATCATTTATTTATTTTATTAAACTCACCCTAGTAACTAGGCATGAAGGTGTTAGTTTAGTGTGTTGTTTGTCAATTTGCTTGTTCATTTTGTCACTAACACAATATTAATCTCCTCTTCTTAATCAAATTCCTAGTTCACATAATGGCATGACCAGTGGGACCCAACACATCCAACACATGAACAAGATCATTATGCAAATTTAAAATCTTCATTTGGATCATTAAAACTTTTACAATTTGATTTTATAGCTTTGTTTTGCCATTTTTCTTTGTCATAGGTTTACACAGTAACCATCGTCGATTGAGTAAACCATTGAAAAACAATTGTCAGTTAAGTATAACCATCATCGATTAAGTTAGTAAAACTGATGCCAAATTGTATAATCATTGTTAGTTAGTAAAACCATTGTTAGTCTACATAAACATCATCATCACCGGTTATTATAACCATCGATGGTCATTGTGTTTTTTTAACACAAACTTGAGAGCTCATTTTTCTAAGTTGGTTATTTCATCTTCAAAAGTGCTTCTAAGCTAAACATCTTACTAACATTTTTTTGCAGGTTTTACTTGAAAAATCATCAAATAATGCTTAAATAGATCCTTTTAAACATTTTTTAGGGTGTTTTAAAATGAATAAAACTTTTCATTTTGGTGCTCAAAGGAAAATAATTTACAGTGCTATTACTTAAATCTTGTAGTTAGTTTTCAAAGTTACAAATTAAGACCAAGGGATCAAATGAACACCACTAAATATTTCATTTGGGCTTAAAATTGAAGTCAATTCTATAATTTTTTGTATTCAATAGCTATTTAGTTTTTTTTTTAATTGGCAAAGAGAAGGATGTCACATGTATACTCTTCCATTTATCCCCTTTAGGAAACCCTTGGAATCAAAATCACCATCCTTAATGCAAAAATCCTAGTTCAAGGCTTAGAAATAAGGTTGTCTAAATCACTCCCTAAAAACTCATCAAAGTTTGGGTGACCTTGAAAATGACCCTAAAGTCTTTCTATTAGTCTTTTATTTTATGTAAACTTGGCTTGCAAGGGGGACGTCATTACCTCCCATGAGTTCTTTATGGAAGCTTTGACCCAGGGTTTCATCTCCTAGAATTGACTTCACTTACTCCTTCTGAGTTACACACGGGACATATCTATATTTGAACATCACACTACACTAAGCAAATAACAAGATGTAGTGGTTTTAAAAAGGACTAGACCTTTTTACAACTATCCAATGCTGTGGTCACCAAATTTTTGTGCTTATTTTTTACATTATTTGACATGAAAGTCATTGTGTAATTGATTCCCCTAGAAATTTTTGAAAGCTTTCTAGTTTAGTCAACCCCACTTACCATACCCTTGCTAGGATTTGGATGATTATACTTAATGTATTTTGGTCTTTTTTGCTTGGTATGTTTCGAGACTAAAACTTGTTTGTTTGTTCATAAGCCATGTCAAAACAATATATTTGAGTTGAGGAGGGTAGTGTTATGCTTCCCAAATCATGTCGAAACATTTTGAGCCTTTTGAGTCTTTGAAACATAACATAGATCACATCATTCAAGCATGCTTATGACATTAGGCTACTCACTTTGTTTCAAGACTAGTTTACCTTGTATCAGAAACCATTATTTCAAACCATTTTATGTATACCATTTAGACTTTTGTCTCATGTTTTCATACTGTCCAATCTTATCTAGCTTGTTTGGTTAAATCCTAGTTTTCATCATTGAGTTTTCAATTAGCCTTGTCATTTTTGGATTCAAACATATATTGATTTTTATTCAGGCTTTAATTTGTGGGGATGATACATAGATCTTTCTCTTTTTGGTTGCATAACTTCAGTTAATCAATTACCCAAATTTGAAAACTATTGATGGTTTGGTTATTCAGTACCTATCCTTATCATTGTTTGTGCCTTTATTTTGGAAAACACAATATTTCTGCAAAGAGCCTTTTGACTTATGCCTTATGCCAATTGATCATGTTTATGTTTGATTCCATGTGCTAGGTTTATGTCAAAATTGTTTCCAAACTTGTTAGATTAAATAAAATCATGTGATACCTTTGTTTCAAGTCTAGATTTTGATGCCATTTGGACAAAAGTCCAGCATATGCCTATTTGTTTGATCCTAGCTTTTGAATCCGCATTTGGACAAAAGAGTTAGGTACTCAACTTTTTCCTTTCTGAGTTTAGACCTTGTTTGGAACACTTTGACCTAGACCTTTGACATGCCAATTTTTATTCAGACACTTGACCTTTTGCGCATATGACATTTGACATTAAACATTTAATGTTAGACTATTTTATGCCAAGTCTTATCACAAACTGTTTTGGAGATACAACTCCATTTTCAAACCATGTTGAAGTACAACTCCACTTTTGACCAAGGTAGACTAAGTTTGAACCGTTTGTCCTTTAGACATATTTTTTTGGAGTTTGTATAACTCTAAGCCTTTTTGTTTTCAGAGATTTCATCATTTATGTCGATATGTCTATCTACACCTATGGTGGAGTCACGTATAATATAACTTATGATAGAATGGCTACAAAAAATGACTTTTATGGCTTTAATCATGACCCCAATGATGATAATATGGTTTATGAGATAGATTTCTATCCACCTCATAATAATCATTAATGGGAACAAAGTCATGAACTATCTCATAATTCAAGTCAAGACCTAGATTGGTATGAAGAGGCTTGTGAGGAGGACTTTGAAGACCCAACTATAGATAATGTTGTTTGGAATATGGATCCATATCCTCTTTATAATAATCAGTACGTGGAACATAGTTAAGAACCAACTTATGAGCGAACTCATAACTAGGATGATATGGCTTATGAGGAAGACTTGGATGCTTTGGCTTATGTGAGTAATTAGGCTCTACCACATCATACCATTTCTATTATAAGACCACAATGCCAAACCATTTCTATACTAAGACCTCATCCTTTGGCTTGTGTGAGCAATCAAGCTCTATAATGCCCCTTCATCATTCCAAGACCTAGTCCTTTAGCTTATGCAGACAATCAAGCCCCACAACACCCTATTATTACCATTTTAGGACGTCATCCTTTGGCTCATGTGAGAAAGTGTGATCCCCAATGCCCTACCATTATCCAACCACAAGCCATTCCTCATCCAAAACCAATCCCATCTAAACCTCAACTGATCCAATCCTTCAAAGACCAAGCTATGTTCAAAACTGATATTTTCTAACTCATTGGAAACTAAAGCCAAGATAACCAACCAATCCATGATGTTTTTGTTGAACCAACTACTTATGATAAGTCAACCTATGATGAATCACCTATTGATCCTATATTAGTTGTCGAGGAGTCTCACTCTAATTATCCAGTCTTTGTTGAGTTACTTCTTAATTATTATAACCAACTTTGGGGAAATCATTACCTCAACCATGTGCCTATTTTAAAGAGACTCCTATTGATGAGCTAGTCTTTGAGGAGTTGTCTCTTGGCCTTTTTCCCTTCCTAGAGGAGTCCCACTCTAACAAACAAGTTTTTATGGATCCCATTATACCATCATAGGCTGTCACTTTTCTAAAACCAAATATTTAACAAGACATCATTGTAATAGAGTACCCATCAGATGAAGAATCAAAGTTATATTCAGGTTCTATTCTTGAATTGACATCAAATTTAGCATCAAAATTTGAATCAACATCAGTCTCAACATTAGATTCAGAGTCCCTTGAGTTAGAATCAAATTTAAAATAAGAATATGTTTGTGGTTATTACAACATTGGTTATGCATGCTTTGTAGATCAATTTGAATACATTTGTGATCCTTCTATAGTTTTTGAGGATGAGTACTTCAACATTGACATAAGTTATCCTAGTATCTTATATGAGGATTATGCAGTCTTTCCCCATTCCATTGCCATTCCATAGGCCATTACCATCAATCAAAATAGCCATATCATTAACATTCCATCTCCCACAAGTGTCAATTAGGACCGATAGAATCACACTTTATTAAACTGGATCCATGGTGACATATCGGTTCAAGAAGAGCAAGGACGCCAAGACCACATTCATATAGTAGAACACTATCCTAGTGAAACATTTTTAGAGGTTCTATGGGACAATCAAATTTAGAACTCAACATCTTCTAGTGAAACTTTTTTGAAAGTGCTAGAATACAATCAAAGTCAAAAGTCAACATTCCTTAGTGAAACCTTCTTGAAGGTGTTACGAGACAATCAAGACTTCATTGGTGAAAACCTTTTTGAGGCACCAATAGCTAAACACAAAAGTTCTTCACTACTTGATGAAGACAAAATCAAAATAGCTTCCAATCTATAGCCTAATTAGATGGTAGCTACTCTCAAGATAAAAAAATATAAAAATATGGTGGTCCTATTGAGAGAACAAGTCTTCGACCCCACCACAACCAAATTTATGTTAAATCTATAATTAACAAAATCACATGTGACTAAACATCTTGATCTTCATTTGTTTCCCAACCATTCTACATTCCATTATCATCTACCATTCCAATTCAAAAACAAACCTAACATCCATTATTTTTTCCTATTTACCATCCATGGTCACACTTTACTTTAGATAGGCTACAAAGATACCTTGTCTCGATGTTTGAAGGTAGAGGCAATCAACATGATAAACCATGTAGAGATATTCAACAATGATTGGGAAAAATCACTGTTCTTACTTTTGATGGGTCAAACAAAATGACAAGGCTCTGGTTGTAAAATTTGGATATGTACATCTGATTAAATCTAATGCTTGAGGATGAGGAAATTGTATTTCTACACTCCACTTGGAGGGAGTGGCACATGAATGGTGGGACCACTACATGGTCACCTAAGGGTATACTTCTAATACAACCATAGAAGAATTTAGCCAAAAGCTAATTGAAATATTTGATAGGAAGGACCCTTAGATACATTTTAGAGAATTAGCTCAACTCAAACAAAGGGGTAGTGTGGATGAATATGTTTCCAAATTTCAAAATTTATATGTCATGATAACTAACATATCAATGAGAAGCCTTGTTCTTTTCATAAAAAGATTATCTAAGCATCTTAATGGTCCTATGAAGGCATTCAACCCTTCCACTTTACAAGAAGATATCAAGAATAATTTTGATCTGGAGACTCCCATACCTAAACAAAAGTCTTATTCAAAGCCCTTGTCTTGGAATAAGGCTAAAGAGAACTTTAAAAATAAACTTATGTAGATTTATTTTGATAACCAAATTTATGAACTACATGATGAGATATCAAGAATATTACATACATGATAACATAATTGATGAGATACATGGTGTTGTTCTCAAATATTGTTTTGAGATATGGGTATCATCAAATACATATGAGAGAACAAGACATTCAAAATACTGACTTTTGATGTCAATATGGACATTTTGAGTTCTTAGTTATGCCATTTGGACTAAAAAATGCACTAGCCACATTCCAATCTTGTATGAACAAGGTGTTTGGCAAGAAATTGAACAAATTTATTCTAGTCTTCTTTGATGATATTTTGATTTATAACAATGGTTGGGATGAGTGTATTAAGCATTTGGATACAGTTTTAGGTATTCTTGAAGAGCACTCTTTCTTTGATAAATTATCCAAATGTGACTTTGGGTTAGTTAAGATCCTATACTTGGGTCATGGGATTAATGCAAAATGGGTTCAAGTGGATCAACAAAAGATCCAAGCCATTTTAGATTGGCCTCCTCTGACAAATCTAACACATATTAAAAGCTTCTTTGTATTGTGAAATTATTAAAGGAGGTTTGTTAAGGGCTTTATTAGCTTGGATCTCCCCTTACCAATTTGACAAATAAAGAATCCTTTGAATGGACAAAATAAGGACGAGCTATTTTTGAGAAGCTCAAAAAGGTAATAAGTTCATGTCTAGTTCTAGCTATTCCAAATTTCTCATTCCCTTTCATAGTAGAGTGTGATGCTTCAAGTCTTGGAATTGGGGTTGTATTATCTTAGAGAAGACATCCCATGGATTTCAAAAGTAAAAAGATACAAGGTTATGAGAGAGGGTTTCCTATCTATGATAAATAAATGTTGGCCATAATGCATGCTCTAGAGAAATTCAGACAATATCTAGTATGTGAAAAGTTTGTTGTCAAAAGGGATCATAGTAGTTTGAAATTATTCCTAAACCAAAAAAAATTGAATGATCAACCAAAGAAGTGGGTAAGTAATCTACAAGCATATAACTTTAAATTTGAATATTTTAAGGGTAAGAAGAATGTAGTAGTTGATTCCCTCTCTAGAATGTAGACTATTTACAACATCTCCACTATTTTTATAGATTGGAAAGTTTTTATATGGGATAAGTATGCTAAGAATAAATTTGATGCTAACATTATAGATAGATTAGAAAAAGATGATAGGTAGATGGTGGTAGATGGGTTGAGTTCTTATAAAAAATAGAGTGTTCATTGTTTTAGAATCAAAGATGAAGAAGAATATACTAGAATCATTTCATGATGCTCCATTAGTAGGACATCCAAGATTCTTCAAAACATACATACATATTAGAGAGAGATTATCTTAGAAGGGTCTCTAAATGGATGCTCTTGTGCATATTAGAGAGTGTAACACCTACCAACAGAATAAAGGGGAGCAGGAGTTTCCTATGAGGTTGATACAACCACTTCCCATTCTTGAACAAAAATGGGAGAGTATTTCCATGGTCTTAATATCTAGGTTTCCCAAGGTATAAGAAAAATATTTCATTTATGTCATAGTAGATAGATTGAATAAATATGCACATTTCTTTGTTATCTCTATTGATTTCAAAGTGCCTCAAGTTGATTTATTTTGCAAAGAAGTATTCAAATTACATGGGTTACCGAAGAAAATTATCATTGATAGAGATAGTAGATTTATTAGTGCATTTTGGAAAGAGTTATATCATTTGATAGGCACCAAGCTTACTCCAAGCACTAGTTACCATCAAAAAATACATAGACAAATAGGAATTGTGAACAAGTGGGTGGAAGGATACTTAAAGAATTATGTCTCAAGTCAACAAACAACTTGGATCAAGTGGCTTCATCTAGGAGAATATTGTTACAACATAACTTATCACATTTATATTTATATGTCTCCATTCAAATAATTGTATGATTATGATGCATTAAACTTTGTTGATATGATACTTTTAGATGGTAGATTACCTACAGATAGTGACTTTGTCAAATAAAGTCAAGACATTTTGAGATTCTAAAGTAAAAAATACAAAAAAAAAAAAAACACACAAAACCAATAGAAGATATATGCAGATAGAAAAAGAACATAAAGTGTATTTGAAGTGGGTGATATGGTGTACTTAAGATTTCAGTTGTATAGGTAGTCTTCTATCAAAATAAGTGGGAAGGAAAAATTGAATCCCAAATTATATGGGCCATACAAAATCATCAGGAAGTTAGGTGAATTAGCTTATGAATTGAAACTACCTAAAACTTATAGAATTCATAATGTACTCCATGTTTCTTGTTTAAAGCAAGCAGTGGGTATGCATATAATTCCTTCCATTAATTTACCCCCACTAAATGATGAAAGGAAATTAATTTTGGGTCCAAAAGTTGTGCTTGATGCTAGGGTGAGGAATATGAGAAATAAAAGCCTAACAAGATACATCATTTGATGGAAGAATATTCCAATTAAAGATGCTACTTGGGAAGGTATATAAATTTTGGAATATCCATATTTGCATTACTTGGGGACAAGCAATTTTGGGAAAGGGGGACTTGTAGTGTCCCATTTCTGATAAAATTGTAAGGGTGGCCATTTAGCTTATTTCCTATATTTTTGGTGAGATACTTTGGATATTTAGGAAATATTTATTTAATATTTTATGGCCCACCATAATTCATGTTTTGAAAATGGGTTATTAAATATTATTATTTTATTACATAAGTGACGCATGGTTTTCTAGGTGGAGTTAATGTTGAGTTTATAAGGAAAATTTCCAAATGGAGCATTTATTTCTAAAAGAGGATATTGATGGGGGTTCTTGGGAATCTTTATAATTTATAAAGGGATAAAATTTAGGAAAGTTGGAAGTAGAGACAAAGAAGGAAAAATCATGATCTAAAGGATATTTTGGAAAGTGGATAAAATATAGAAATGGGTTGTGTTGGTTCCTAGTTGTACACCTCTTTGATCTGGCCTTGTGCATTTGAAGTAAATGACAAACAAAAATGAAGAACCTACTAAAATGTCATTACATTTGGCGAAGGGTTTATCATCAAGACTAGACCATACTTAAGAAATGACTTGGAGGCACCTATAAAGGGTATGGTTATTTCCCTGCTACTTCTAGCTCTGCCTAAACCAAGGTGAGAGGACCTGTAGGGTAGCTCGATCATATGGAGAGATTCTATAGTTTACCCTCCATGGGAATTATTAATGCAAAGCCACATAAATTTGACCAGAACATAACCAAGCTTTCTCAATCCACCTGAGAAGGGTTGTCACACAAAATGAACAAATGTCCTAAACCAAAGAAAAAACAAGCTAATAAAGATAGATAAATATGTGACTATAACCTTCACTTTGACAATAACTTCAAACATCAATGAATAAGTGGGAGATTATAGCACTGAGATTTAAAACACATAGAGTAAACACATTTCAAATATGAAAAGCTTCATGTATCTGCAAGGCAAATGGTACTTATGATATACAAATGACATACTATCTATAGGGCATGATAGGGTAAAACCAAGCTAATTTGAATTATGGATAATGGTATGGATGGCTTAGCAAATGAGTATGGAGACATTCACATAATAACTATGTTACCTTCATTTAACAAATGCTTTTCATTTAAAAATAGATAAGATGAAATCATGCACAAATGACCCTCAAAATTTTACCTATAATACTACAAATAACCATTCAAGAATTCCTACTAGTTGAATTCATAAACCTAGGACTACCCTTAAGAAGGCTATCAATTCCTTGTTCTTACATATCAAAATGGAAAGGATTTTATACTCTAGATTTGAACCCTAAATGACTACCATAAATAATCACACACTAGATAACCAATCCACTAAGCATACAAAATAAAGCATTGTATTTCAACAATAGGAAGAAACAATGAATCATGAATAGATTCCATATATTAGCTAAATAAAGGCTAAATGCTATGTGTCTTGAAAATTACATATCAGAACACCATGCAAAACATTTCTATAACAAGGGAGACATTTTGAATGCTCTCAAAGCTTACCAATTATTTTACAACAGGAATCAATTTGGCATCAAAAAAATACATAGGTAGAACTCTCCTAAGCTATAGCTTTATACTCAAGAATTAACTAACCTTTGTAAAGGGACAAACCCCCTTTACTTATATAATTTTAGTTAAACTCAAGACACTCCTAGAGATGCTCTAGCTAGAAATTCTTTTTCAGGCTTGGAGTCTATTGTAACAAACTTGATTATTTAGAGTTGTGTTCATGCTTCCATGATGATAACAAACATGATACTCCATCATGGTAGAACATTTTCGGTTAGACATGTGGGGAATAACCCTATAAAGAATAAAACAACATTTATCTCTTTGTGTAATAAAAAAATACATCCTTTTATTATATACATGATTATTCAAACTAACTTTGAAAGGGATGTGCCACTAATGGGTGGAATATAATGGTTTTTGGGCAGGAAACAAGAACAAAGAGTAAGAGAGAGATAGAGAGAAGAAAGAAAAAGAATATTTTTAGCCAGGAAGAAACCAAAATGATTGGTTATGCTCTAGAATCAATATTATTTGCCAAATCCTTCACCAAATTGTTCTTATAATTGGTATACCTATCAATCATGGAGGTGATATCCTTTTGATTTGGGCTAGCTTGGTATTTGAATTTGACGTCAGATTCCTCCAACCAAGTGGTGATATTTTGAATTGTGTCCTATTTTTTCCCAATGAGAACTTTGAGTAGGTCACAATCCTTCTCAAGTGCTACTAATTGTCATATTTTGTGGGCATCAAAATCTCCTTGACGTGCATCAATGAGGATTTTTAGAGCATTGTGTATTGTTCCTTCCATCAAATCACCTGCACCATCAAGGTTCATAATTTTTCTAAGTGTGGCATCTATTTACTTGGTAGTGAGTTTGAGAGACTACTCTTTTCTTTTTAAATCAAAGATGCCCTCTTTGAGCATTGTCAACCAATGCTTTATCACTAATTGATATCCTCTAGGCTTCTTGTGATCATATGAAGAGATAGTTTTCTTCATATATAAAACATCACTACCCATATTTCACATTTCATCTACCTTAAGCTAGATCTTCTCCCAATTTTTCATGTCTGCATCATAAATAGACATCTAGGTTTCACAATATTTCCCCTTATCTATTATGTCATCCAAGTATTCTAATGTTGAATGGATGATCTCTTTGGCCTAGGTGCTAAAATCTTCTTGCCATTCTTCTGTAACCCACCCTTTGAATTTTAGATCATTACCTCAGCCAAAATCTAGTGACCCCATGGGGAAAAGAGGAAGGTCTAGATTCTTAATTGTATTAAAAGTTACTACCTTTGGCTCACTCAATAACTTCTACAAGTATTAGATTATAGCCTTATTTTATACTTTCAACTCTTCCATGGTGGCTTTATCTTTGTCCATCCTTTGTGCCACCATGTTAGCTAGAACCTACGAACTATGTTTTAACTCCTTTCATGTTGGCTCCCTAAAATTCTAAATATAAATGGAGTAACTCTCTAGGGTAGCATATTTATTCAATTCATCAGAAAGGGTAACAACTACTTCAATATTTCTTTCCCCCTTATCTGTGTAAGTGGTTCTGGAGTGAGTTTTAGCTTTATTAGAGGGATTAGCCTTATGCTTTTGAATTATCTATGTTACATAAATGTACCCTATTTTGATCATGACATCTTCCTTTGTTTTCACTTGTTCCATGACCCAAATAATGGGTTTAGTTTGGAAACCCACTGATGTTGTAGACATTGTGGAAAGCCTTGACTCTCAACATGAGGTGGTGCCAATGAAAATGCAGCTACATGGAGTTCCATGATTTTGGGTGGTGGGCCCAACATGAATTTATCAATGTAATCATAATTTTCATGATATTTTCCATCCCCTTCTCTTTTATGCTTTTCCTCTTATGCTAGCTCTACCTATTCCAAAACTTTAAAATCGGACCCTAGCTAGTGGGTCTCCATGAGCAATTTCTTGATGCAGCTCCCTTGTGCTATGGTTTGGCTGGAAGGCTCAGTAACCACCTTGCCTTATTTATTTATTTTAACCCTCAGGTTATAAAAGTCTACAGTGACCTCCTTGTTGCATTCAGGTAACTTTTCATTGATCACAACCTCAAGGTCTTTATTATGGGTTAGATCATGAACTTTGATAAGAGGAAGGAGACCTTAGGGTACTTCAATGGAAGTAGCATTTCATGAGATATCTATTCAACATCTTTATTTTATATATACAACTCTTTATTTACCTCTAAAAGGGTGGGGGAACCCTTTTACAGGTTTGCTCCCCCATTTCCCTCTACTTTTACACTATCAGTGGGCACCTAGTCACCACATTTTGGCTCTTTCTCAACTCCCCCATCAAGCCCTTGACTATCCTCACCTTCGTGAACCCTATCTTGACCACATGAATAGGTGATGACATTTTCAACAAATGCCTCTATGTTTGGGGAGGTTACCTCTTTCTCAAGAGGGACTTGAATCTGGGTGGTTGCCTCTACTCCAACCTATACAACTTCATCAAATGACAAAGGGCCATTTGAGGTTAAGGCACCCTCCTCACCACCTTTGATTTCTATCACCATGACCTCTTCTTCTATGGACCCATCCCATGTTGGGGCCTTTACTGGGGTTTGTGGCCTCTCCCTGTGAGTCCTTTGTGAAGTCTTTACTTGGGGATGGGTGAAAGAACATTGTTTCTTCATTACTTTAGCTATTATTTTGCCTTCATTTGAATCTTCCTCACTCATATATCTCACTCTTTGGGCATATTAGGCCTAGTCCTCTCTTATTTTCACAGGGATTTATTTGAAGAGAGGGTCCTTGAATGTAACATCCTTTTTATTTATATGTGATTTACTTAGAGGTTTCATAACTTTCTTGAATCTTTTTAGCCTCTATTTCTCTTCTTATTCTTCCCCTCCTCTTTTTATTACATATTTCACCAAGGGAGGATGGACTACTACTTGTTGTGTGGGTGGAGCATGTGGGACTGTAGTCAGGATAATTATAGGAGTAGCCACTAGAATGGTTGGAATTTTTGGGGCTCCCTTTTTGTGAAATGGAGATGGGGGTAACACTAGCTAGCATGACCTACCTTGTAAGAATCTTGTCCCAATTCTTCACCAAACTTGTTATTTTTGAAAAGGATAGCCTGGCCTTAGATTCTACCACTATTATCTTCTCCACATCCATCATTTTGGTGAACTCAATATCCCAAAGCTTGTGTTTTCCCTTACTAGTTGTGGCTAAAGATGGAACCATAGATTCACTATTGTATCCTGGGAGAAAGGCCTTCAACTCCTTAACCTGCATTAATTTTTGAAGAGTAGGAGTGTCATATGTGTTGAGGTCAACTCCATGCTACTCAAGCCATCTGAAGGTTCTCTTCATAATTCACACTAACCTCCCATGGATGGAATCATCCTTTTGAGTACTAAAATTTGATTGAGAAATGGGCTAGGCTTCAATATTATTGGTGTTGTATAATGAAGATAACGTTAATTTATCATCTACCATGTCTTTAGGGATAGGAGCAATGTTGTAGTCTATGACTTCCTGTAGAGTTAGCTTTATAAATTCCAATTTTTGGACATCTTCCTCCATGGTATAGTCAGACCAAATGTCCTCATAGTGAGACTTATGCAACATTACATTAGTGGCCATGTTTATTAACCACCTGATGTTTGAGTTGGGGTGGCATTTTATCAAGTGCATATGAACCCATATCTTGTTACAACCCCTTTGCCTTGGCAATAGAAAGACATGAATAAAACCCTATTACCATAAGAAACTTGAAAGGATTGATTATATTTTTTACTAAAATCATTTCATGTGGTGGCACCATTTGTTGGCTTAGCTCCATCACTACCAACTTGTCATCCAGGTACCTAGGCAATTTGAGTGGGCATCCTAAATAACCACTCACCCTAATGTATGTAAACATCCTAAACTGTATATATGTGGCACCATATTTCTCAATCACCTACTTGGCTATTGTAGACATTCTATTGAGGCTTCTTAATGGGAAGAAGACACTCATAATTATATTAAAAAAGTAGTTATAAACTTTACAAAAATTATTCTTGAATACTTCTAGGGTAACCTCTAGATACACCTCATATATTTTCATCCCTAAAAGATTCTTGGTGAGCCCTTGTAAAATCCTATTATGCACAAGGTTGTACATCAAATAGGATGACATATAAAAGGTACTTACAAATGCTTCTTTAGAAATAATTTCATCTTGGAGTTGCATCACTTGTACACATAGGTTGTCACTAAGTATGGAGGCCCAGTCTAGCTTTTTCTTTCCCTCAAACATGTAGGTCATAATTAAAAACATCCATGGCTTGAAATTTTTGAAAGTAGGCATCCTATAAATCTTGGCAGCCATGGTAATGATAGATTATATTAACTCATTAAACTCTATTATCTTTAGGCTATTGGACATTCTAGAGACTTTTTATCTCCTCTTGGCTAGCCAACAAGTATTAACAATCTCCTAGATATCTTTGTCATTATTTTTTACATACTTTTGACATTCCTCCAAGGAGAGTGAAAAGCCTTCTAGCCGTGGAGGAATTCCTAACATGGTGCTAAGGGCCAAAGGGGTGAAGGAGCATACAATAGAATGACCACCATAAAAAATAGTCCTTCTGCTTAGTTGGTATGCTCGAGCACATGCAATAATGAGTTTTGGGTATGGGGTAGCCAAAGGGAATACTATTTTAGGTGTGATGTAACTATTGTTGATATTGACATTTACTTGGGGGTGGTCAGTTTGTTACAAAACATTCAATAGGGCCCAAAAATCCAACCCCATAACATCAATATCCTTTATTGAATCCAAAATTGAAACAATGTTACCTTTTATTGTGGTAGAAGATGCTACCATTTTTCCAATTCTTAAATGTAACATTTCTATACCAGATAAAATATTCACTTGGATAACCCTTAGATACTTCTTAACTCTCTTTAAAAACACAACATGAGGAGAAAATGGGAAACTTATTGTTTAATTTGGATGGCTATGAAAACTAGAATTTGAAAGTTTATGAAGAATTAGCTGCAATCACATTCTTGCACTACACTTAACTCAGACACACATAACTCAAAAGCATGGATGCAAGCTCTAGATGCAAAGGGTACTTTTAGAATGAAGATAAATACCTAAGTTATAGTCCCTTACATCTCAATATTAGGGCTACCATTAATGTGCCAAATACCAAAGGCTAATCACCACCTACTTCTCATTAATTGCTTGACCCTTATTCAAAAAAGAGAGGGAAAACACAAATGCTCCCCTATTGCACCAAATAGTCCTCCTTATAGGGCACAAAGTGACATGAGTGGGAAATGCATTTATGACATCTTTTCAAGCTTACAAAGATATTTTCACCTTTTCACTTATTATTTTTTAGAGATGCAGAAGTGCAATAAGCTTCGAACCCTCTCTATGACCAAGAACAACACATGTCATAATTTTATTTCACAATTCTGGGCATTCGAGCCTTTGGGAGTTTTTTTGGGATTATTCCCACCAATAAGTAAGTGGGGCGATCTTCAAAAAGTGGCTGAAACTAAAAAATTTCTAAGGAGCTACCATGTGGCATTAATTTTTCTTACAAGTTTGGATATTTGGGCCTTGGGTACTTTAAATACCTTACCCTAAAACCCATAAGAAGGTCAACTTTTAGAACAATCTCAAAACATCTGAATCCCTAAGAATATAGCACATGTCCAATTTAAACATGAGTTTGGACTTTTTGACCACTTTTACCATTTTACACTAGTTTTCCTTATTCGAGGAAAGGTGCAAGATTTACTTGACCCCCAAAAACACTTATAAAAAGTCTCTTAAGATAAATACATGTTTTTATTTAAATTCATTAGGCTATTTCACACCTTAATCATCAAAATACATTAAGTGTAAATCAATAATTTCATCTAAAGTCCTAGAAACCTCTCTCTTGAGAATAAAGCATCTAATCCAAGCATAGAGAAAATCTTGGTCATACCCTTGTCTCCTCACCATGAATTTTCCCACCATGGGAATTTTAATTAATATTTTGCAATTCTTTTGGATCTATCAAGAGTAACTTCCATCTTTAGAAAGTACCCCTTAGGAATTTGGCAAGGAGTGAGAGAGCACTTACCATTTGGTGAAAGCAAATACATGTACATGACTAATCATGAATATGTATTCTGATCTTTTGATGGGTTAAGGCAAGTGATTAAAACATTAACACTCACCCAGTTTAAACATGGGAATTTTACTAACAAGGGCCCAATTGCTTTAGTGCATACTTTGGCACCAACATAGGCTCTTGCTCAGGGACTGGTACCCTCAATGGGTACATAGAGAACATCAAACTACTTTCCTATCCAATGGGCCACAAAGTTTAAGGATTTAAACATAGTGTTACAAAAGGGAAACCCAAAACAACCAACAAAGAAAAAGGAAAGACAAACACTAGACAAACATGGACAATAACTAGACCACAAAGATGATAAAGAAAAACACATTTTGTACATATTTACAAAGGTAATCATTGACTCAATCTAGGAAATGCTTGAGGTGTCTACCATTAACTAGAAATTATAAAATTTCTCCATCAATATCTCTAAGATAAAATATATGGTTCCCTATTTGATAATCAATAGTGTAAGGGCCCATCCATAGCGAATCAAACTTACCATGTTTTCCTTTATTCTCAAGCCTTCTATCCCATAATAGAACTAGATTGTTAACCTGAAAGGTTCTTGGGGTGACTTTTTTGTCAAAGATCTTTTGAGGCAATCATTAAAATTTACATGCCTTTCATGAGCTTATCATTGAGATTTATTGAGCTCAATAATTTGATCATTTTTGTCTTTATAGTGGTTCATTTCCTTCTTGATCTTAGCTATTTGTTACATGAATTGGTAAGTGGGTAACTATACATTCAGGGGTAAGATAGCTTGAGTTTCATAAACAAGCTCAAAAGGGCTCTTCTCAATAGATATCCTCAGAGTTAGCCTATTTGCACAGAAAATAATCTTCAACTGCTTACCCCATTTTCTTTTATTACCATCTAGGGTCCTTTTGATGATTTTAAATAGATTCTTATTACTAGACTTAGCCTGCCCATTTATTTATGGATTAGATTAGAGGAAAATGCTAAATCAATCCCATATTATTCACATAATGCACTTAATTATTTGGCTCTAAAGCACATAGCATTATCACATATGACTTTGATTGGCACTCTAAATCAATAAATTACATTATTCAACAAGAAATCAATGACCACCTAGTGAGTGAATCTTTTAGTGGGGATGGATTTAACCCATTTTGTGAAGTAGTCAGTAGCCACTAAAATCCATTTGTGACCAACACTCAAGGCATCTGATATTTCACCTATGAAATACATCCCCCATTGACTAAAAGGTCCCTCAATAGATACTAGCTTTAGGGGAAGTGGTTTAGATGCCTTCATTCTTCCAAAAAATCACTGACATTCCTCAAATCTTCTTACCATGACATTACCATCCCAAAATAAGGTGGGCCACCAATACCCAGCCCTCAAAATGTTGTGTGTAATGACTTTAGGAGCGAAGTGACCACCACACACACCATTATGGCATTTTTTAATCACTGAATAAATCTCATTTTCCATCAAACATCTCAAGAGGACACCATTTGGGTTTATCCATGCTATATCATCTTGCAACAAAAGATATTTTTGAGATACTAATTTCAGTATCCTTTGATTTTGTCTAAATGGGAGAGGAAATTTAGATTATTTATATAACAAACTATATCTTTGTACCATAGAGACTAGCTATACTTAGACTTAGGGTTTTTAACCACTATTTCTACATCATTTACCTCCACAAGCTATAGATTTTCTTTACTCATAATTTTAGCCAAGCCCATACCCCTAACCAACTTAGTAATCTATATCTCCAAGTCATATTGTTGAAGCTTGTTGACCCATCGACATATTTTTTTAGTAGCTTCATTTTGAGTCAATAAGTCCCTCACCAAAGTATGAGGAACATAGGACACATTCTTTAAACTCAAAATGTAATGTCTAAACTACTTGATAGCCTTCAAAAGGGTGAAGGCTTATTTTTCCATTATGGTATATCTCAACTCAGATCCTTGTAGTGCCTTGTTTAAAAAGGCAATTGGTTTTTCATAGCCTTCATCATTATTTTGCAGTAGCACTTGGCAATAGTATACATGAAGGCAAATGAAAAGATTTGGAAATCTTTCCTATAATCTAGAATAGCAAACACCAGGGTAGTTTTCAAGTCTACCTTGATATCTTGAAAAGACTAGGTGGCCTTCTCCTCCCACTTTATAATTTGATCCCTTTTTAGCATAAAAGTAATAGGCAGAGTAATCTCTACAAAGTTGGAAACAAATCTTCTAATAAAATTAATCTAGCCAAAGAAAGATTGAATACCTTTCTTGGTCTGTGGGATGGGTACTTTGTTGATGGGCTCCACCCTCTTAGGATGTATCACAACACCTTATTAGGACATAATATGTCCCATAAACTTCACCTTTTGTACCCAAAGTGGCATTTTTTGGGATTGAGGGAAATTCCAAACTCTCTACACGTAACCAACATTTGTTCCAAATGCACCAATTGGTCACTTCTTTTGAAGTAAACTGTAACATCATCCTAGTGTATAACAATGAGTTAGTTGATTAATCTAGTGAAGGCTACATTTATATCTCTCTAAAAAGTGGCACTTACATTCATCAAATGAAATGACATTCAAATATACATGTAGGTGCCCCATGGGGTAGTGAAATTAGTCTTGGACCTTTCAAACTCCTTTACTACCACCTAGTTGTAACTAACAAATCCATATAGAGTAGATAGTAGCTCAGATTTGGTGACATCTTAGACTATGCTATCCATGTTAGGCAATGGATAATTATCCTTTATAGAAGCCTTGTTTAAATTTCTAAAATAAACACAAATCCAGATGCCTCTATTTCTTTTTATAATAGGGACCAAGCTTTCCACCCAAGATGAATATCTAATGGGTTGAATGATCCCACCATCTCTTAACCTATTCAACTCCTCCTACATCTTCCATTGAGGTGAAAAGTAATAACATGTTGGAACAAATCCTCCTGATAAGCTTTTAACTCTGAATATGACCATGCTAGGCAATCTTGATACTTATTTAATAACACAATAAATTGTCCCTCTTATTTTTCACTTAAATGAGTTCCTAGCCAAATCTTCCTTAGCTTTTCTATTATCCCAATGTTAGTCTCAATTATGTCCTTTGATATGGAAATGTTCTTGGATTTGACTCTATCAGCTCCATTAATGGTTGCTTCTAGGCTAACCAATCCTCTTAGGATAGTATTAGTCTTTAACTGGTTTATTTCTTTTCTATACAAGGTTTTTTTTTCCATCATAGACTTGTACCATAGAGTCCCACTTTGTGATATTTCCTTTAAATTCATTCATGTAGCACAAAAACCTCTTTAATTGTTTGTCATTGTCAAAGACTTGACAATGATCGATGTTATCTAGGACAAAGGGCCTTACCAATATCTAAACCTCATATTCACAAGGAAGACCCTCATGTTTAACTTTAAATTCTGTAGCTCTCTTTTCCAACATATCTACCAAGTGATTAAGCTCTCATGCATGGTACTAAATATTGAAAGATTCAAACCATTCCAAGCAATCCCATACATTATTCTGATATTGCTTCAACCTCTTATGTTTTGTGGTGTAAACTCTTCAAACTTGTTTCACCACTAGTTCTTCATCACCCTTGACCAACAACTTCTTGAATCCACATTCTCTAGTGATCCAGAGACTAATCAAGAGTGCTTCATATTCTGTAATATTGTTAGTTCACTCAAAAGCTAATTGAAAAGAGTACTTATAAACTTGACCATCAGGGGTATAAAAAACAACCCTGACCCCATTTTTGACACTTGAACATGCTCCATCAAAATGCATAATCCAAATGGATTCTTCATTAGTGATACCATAGTCATGAGGCATTTCTATGTATTCAACATTTCCCAAAAAACTACCAATGTCTGTATCTAGATATAACACTTCATTCAATTGATACTTGGGATCCTCTAAAATTTGGAGCATTTATGGATCATAGTTCAAATGAACCATTTTCCCATCTAGTGGGATAGTTGCATAGGATAAATCCATCTAAAAACTACCTCCAATACTATCTACCCATTTTCTAGATAGAAACATGCCCCATTTTGGTGGATAATCCACAACAACAACATCCATAATCAAAAATTTTATGGGGTACTATGTGAATTGCACCACCAATCCTTTAACTATGCCAATAATAGGTACTTCTCTAGAATCCATATCAAGGCATATTCCATATGATGTAGTTATCTTTATACAAAGCTCATTCAACACCACCAATGGCATGATGTTACAAGATGCACCAAAGTCAAACATGTAATTGTGGATAACTATCCCATTAATTATCAAGGTGGTGTAGAAAAGATCAACATCCATTTGACTTGCTACCAATGTTTTTCCCAAGTATACCTCTAAGTGGTTCTCAGGAGGCCTTGATGTACTCTCTCTTCTTATAGAGAGAGTGATAAGAGGCTCAGCTTCAACAAATGCATTAACAGTGATCTTCTCAGTGAATCCTAGATATTTAAAATCTCTCTTCCTAAGAAATTCCATAAATGGTATGGTGACCTTCAATTGACTCAATACTTGAGCCACATCAAAAATATTGTACTTGGGAAATGGAGTATCAATAGGTAGGCTTGTAACTTTCTCATTTGGTATGTATCCTTTAAGAGTCATGGGAATAGAAGCAAGGCAACCAATGCTCTTAACTTCACTTTTTAGTGGAGGCTTCTTAGGTTCATCCTTCCTTGGGATACTAGACAAGAAAAGAGTTTGAGTTTTGGCCTGGGTATTTCTTGGTTGGGTATTATAAGGTACAGAGCCAGGCTTAGTGGAACCCTAGGTTTCTTTACTCCCCATGGTCCCCCTTTCTTTAGTCTATGCTCTAGGGGAGTTGAATCCTTTTCTTTTGGAGGATCAACTTGGTCCTTACTCCTCAAATTGTATTCCTTCTTTTCTTGGTCAATTAAAACATTGATCATCAATTGTTGATCCTTAATTAATGGAGGGGAGTCTCCATAATTTTATTTCATGATTGACCTTAGGAACTCAAAATCATGAGATAGAAACTCATACTCATGCATCATGTTTATTTAACAAATAAAATATGGAAGAGTTATCCTTACCTTTTCACATGTTGTCCAAAATGCACGAGCAGTGACGGAACTCATCAACTCTATTGATAAAGGAGTTACCACTATGATTAGTTCATCAACTTGGAACATAAAACAATCATACACTAGGATATTGTCAAAACTAGATACAAGGGAGACATTCATGGCATCTTCCTCGAAAGTGTAGCTTTCTATATCCTAGAAATTGACCATGTAAATGTTGTCTTCATTAGATGCAGCTTCAAATTCCTTTGTATCTTGACCACCATCATCAATCGTGTGACAAGAGGGATGAGGAAGGAAGCGCTTTTCACACCAATTGATGTCAAAATCAATTGTGTTAATATTTACAGCTAAAGGATCTAGTACTTCCCTTCCACCTCCCCTATTCTAATTTCTTTCATGACTATCATCCATCACAAGGCCTTGCCCCCTATCAATATTTATAGCTATGAAATGTGGCCTACCTTAACCTTGATCTAAGGGATGATTCCTTTCATATCTCTTAATTTCCCTTTTGTCATCATGGTTAGTAAGTCCCTGGGACAGTCCCTTTTTGGTTGTAGCCAATTTGTAAGAAATTTCTTTTACTGCAGTGGCTAGAGTCTTTATTGTCTCCTCTAAGTCTATAATCTTTTGAAATGACTAAGGCTTCTCAAGATTCACCAATTTGACATCAGTCCTTTTATTCAAAGGCTTACCCATAGCTTTTATATTATTTTCTATCTGAATAGCTAGATTGAAAGCCATCCTTAAATTCATGGGAGCCTTGTCTCAGAGATAATAGGTTGGCCTTTTGTCAAATACATCATAATAATTAATCAAAGAAGCATCATCACTATGCCTAATATACTTTGGAAGTATCCTTAATACCTTACTGAATCTGGAATTGAGGTCTTTCACACACTCATTTAGATTCTTCTTTAGGTTCTCAAACTCAGCACGCAGGAATCTAAGATCTATGCTATCACCATATTACATCTTAAAAGCATCAATCATATCTTGAAACATGTTTATGGATCCATTAGGGAGGGATTTGAACCATTCTCAAGTCTCATCCTCAAGTGTGTTCACAAAGAGTTTAATACATACATTTTCAAGATCTATCTCATAATCCTCAATGATATTTAATAAGGCTTTCAAATATTATTCCCCAGATACTGCATTGTTCCCTTGAAACTTAGGTATTATATTTCTAACCTTTATAAGGACCTCATTAGGGAAACTGGGCATACCATTAAAGCTAATAGGTCAAAACCTTGGGATCATCAAAGGTCTGCATCTATTAGCCAAAACTCGATCATCCTCTCCATCATTATCATTGTCATCATTGAACATTCTTCTCCTCAAGTCATGGTCCCCCATCTCTAAATCTAAAGATGAAGATGAAATAGGGGATGGTTGGGGCTAAACACTATGTCAAGGACTTGAAAGAGGGGAAATAGGGTGAATCTTTAATGGCTTAGTAGGAGGAGAAAAACTTCTTTGCATAGAAGGAGCTTGATTCATAGGGAATTTTGATTTCTCAGAGGTGCTCTGGTATCCTTCCACCAAAGGGATATTAGATAAAAGGGAGGAAATATAATGGGGAAAAAATTGATCAGGTTTTACTTGATTTCCTAGGAGTTGGCCCATGATAGGCTTCCACACTTGTCTTCTTCTAAATGGGATTTTTAATTCTAAGATAAGTTTTTTTGATGGATTCTTCTAAAAGGAAGATCTAGTACCCTCTAGCTTTACAAATATAAAGAGAATTCTTCAAATTAGAGGAGGGAACATAAAATATACATCAATCTTCAAACCTTGATACAATGGAGTTGCCACTAGTAGCATGACTTCTAGACTAGAAAATAAAGCTACACAATAATGTAATGAAATATCACCTCCAAATAATGAAAAAAACATCAAGAATATATAACACTTTAGTGAAATAGGGGTGAATATCTTCAGTAGATTCATACACAAAATTATAAGGACATTAATGAACTTAACATAAATATCCCATTGCAGTGACATCACAAAGCACTTGTAACTCTCTGCAAGAGTCCTTAGTAACATAGGTGACAAGAATGATCCCTGATAATGGTGCCAAAAAAGTATTGGTTCCCAGTTTTACAACTCTGATTTGGCCTTGTGCATTTGAAGCAAATGACAAACAAAAATTAAGAACTCACTAAAATGTCATTGCAACTAGGGAAGGCTTCAACATCAAGACTAGACCATACTTGAGAAAATGACTAGGAGGCAACTACAAAGGGTATGTTTATTTCCCTACTACTTCTAGCTCTGCTTGAACCAAGGTGAGAGGACCTATGGGGTAGCTTGATCATAAGGAGAGATTATATAGTTTATCTTCCATGGGAATTATTAATGCAAAGACATACAAATTTGACCAGAACATAACCAAGCTTGCTCAATCCACCTGAGAATGGTTGTCACATAGAATAAGTAAATGTCATGAACCAAGGAAAAAATAAGCTACTGAAGATAGATAAATATGTGACTACAACATTCACTTTGACAATAAATTTATACATCAACAAATAAGAGGGATATTACAACACTAAGATTTAAAACACATAGAGCAAATGCATTTCAAATATGCAAAGTTTTATGCATCTGCAAGGTAAATAATACTTATGATATACAAATAACATACTATCTATAGGGTAGGATAGGGTAAAACCAAGTTAATTTTAATTATGGATAAGGGTGTGGATGGCTTAGAAAATGAGTTTGGATATGTTCACATAACAACTATGTTACTTTCATTTAACAAATGTCTTTTAGTTCAAAATATATAAGATGAAATCATGCACAAATGACCATCAAAAGTTTACCTGCAACACTGAAAATAACCATTCAAGAATTCCTACTAGTTGAATTCATAAACCCAAGACTACCCTTAAGAAGGATATCAATTCTCTATTCTCACATATCAAAATGGAAAGGATTTTATCCATAGATTTGAACCCTAAATGAATACCATAAAGAAGCACACATCAGATAACTAATCCACTAAGAATGTAAAATAGAGCATTGTATTTCAACAATAGGAAGAAATAATGAATCATGAATAGATTCCATATATTAGCTAAATCAAAGCTAAATGCTATATGTCTTGAAAATTACATATCTAAACACCAAGCAAAACATTTATGTAACAAGGGAGACATTTTGAATGCTTTCAAATCTTTCCAATGATTTTACAAGAGGAATCAATTTGGCATTAGAAAATTACATAGGTATAAATCTCTAAAGTTATAGATTTGTACTCAATAATTAGTCAAACTCTTTAAAGGGACAAACCCCCTTTAATTATACAATTTTAGTTAAACTCAACACACTCCTAAACATGCTATAGCTAGAAAATTCTTTCTTAGGCCTGTAGTCTATTGTAAAAAACTTGATTCCTTAGACTTGTACTCATGCTTCCATGATGATAACAAATATGATACTCCATCATGGCATAAATTTTTTGGTTAGACATGTGGGGAATAATCCTTCAAAGGATAAAATAACCTTTGTCTCTTTATGTAACAAATAAAAGACATCCCTTTATTATATACATGATTATTCAAAATAAATTTGAAAGGGACATGCCACTAATTGGTGGAGTAAAATGGTTTTTAGGTGGGAAACAAGAATAAAGAGTAAGAGAGAGAGAGAATAATGGAAAAGAATATTGTTATCTAGGAAGAAACCAAAATGACTGGTTATGCTCCAGAATCAATATTGATAACTGAATCCTTCACCAACTTGTTCTTGTAATTGGTATACATGTCAATCATGGAGGTGATATCCTTTTGATTTGGGCTAGCTTGGTATTTGAATTTGACATTAGATTCCTCTTGCCAAGTGGTGATATTTTGAATTAATTCCTATTTTTTCCCAATGAGCACTTTTAGTAGGTCACAATCCTTCTCAAGTGATACTAATTATCTTATTTTATGGGCATTAGAATCTCCTTAAGGTGTATCAAATAGGGTTTTTAGAGCACTATGTATTTTTCCTTCCATCAAATCACCTGTGCCATCAAGGTTAATCATTTTTCTAAGGGAAACATCTATTTATTTGGTAGAAGTTTTGAGATATTGCTTTTATCTTTTTAAATCAAAGATGCCCTCCTTGAGCACCGTCAACTAATGCTTTATTGTCAATTGATATTCTTTAAGATTCTTATGATCATCTGAATAGATAGTTTTATCCATCGTTAAAACATCAATGACCATATTGCACATTTCATCTACCTTAAGCTAGATCTACCAATTTTTTATGTCTACATCATAAAGAGACATCTGGGTTTCACAATATTTACCCTTATCTATGATGTCATCCAAGCTTTCTAATGCTAAATGGATGATCTCTTTGGCCTAGGTGCTCAGATCTTCTTACCATTCTTTTGCAGCCCACCCTCTATATTTTAGCTCATCAGCTCAACTAAAATCTAGTGACCCCATGGGGGAAAAGAGGAAGGTCTAGAGTCTTAATGGTAGTCAGAGTTACTGCCTTTGGCTCACTCAATAAATTCTATAATTATTGGATCATAGCCTAATTTTCCACTTTTAGCTCTTCCATGGTGGCCTTATCTTTATCCATCCTTTGTGCTACCATGTTAGCTAGAACTTGTGAACTGTGCTTTAACTCCTTTCGTGATGGCTCCCCAAGATTATAACTATAAATGGAGTAACTCTCTAGGGGAGCATCTTTATTCAATGCATCAAGAGGGGGAACAACTACCTCAACATTTATTTCCCCCTTGTCTATGTAAGTGGTTTTGGAGTGAGTTTTAGCCTTCTTAGGGGGCTTAGCCTTATGCTTCTGAATTATCTCTATTACATTAATGTCCCTTATTTTGATCATGACATCTTCCTTTGTTTTCACTTGCTCCATGACCTAGACAAGGGGTTTTGTTTGGAAACCCATTGAGGTTGTAGACATTGTGGAAAGACTTGACTCAAGGTAGGGTGGTGATAATGAAAAGGTAGCTACATGGAGTGCCATGATCTTGGGTGGTGGGCTCAACACAAATTGCTTAATGTCATCATCACTATCATACTCTTTTATATCACATTATATTCTATGCTTTTCCTCCAATGCTAGCTCTACCTACTCTAAAACTTTAAAATTTGACCCTAGTTAGTGGGACTCCATGAGCAATTTCTCGATGGAGCTCCCCTATGTTATGTTTCAACTATAAGGCTCAACAACCACCTTACCTTATTTATTTTTTTGAGCCCCTAAGTTAGAAAAGGATATAGTGACCTCCTTGTTGAATTTAGGTAACTTTTCACTAATCATGGCCTTGGGGCCTTTATGGTGGGTTAGATCATGAACTAGGCTAGGTACCCTTTTATAGGTTTGTTCCTCCATCTCCCTCTACTTCTACACTATCAGTAGGGACCTGGTCATCACATTCTAGATCTATCTCAACTCTTCCATCAGGTTATTGACTGTCCTCACCTTCATAAAACCTATTTTGACCATGTGACTAGGAGATGACATTTTCAACAAATGCCTCTATGTTTAGAAAGGCTACCTCTTTCACAAGAGGGATTTGAGCATGGGTGGCTACCTCTGCTCCAACCTATATAACTTCATCAAATGATAAAGGGTCATCTGATGTTAAGGTGCCCTCCTCATCACATTTTATTTCTATTTATATGACCTCTTATTCTATGGATCAGTCCCATATCGAGGCCTTTACTAGGGTTTGTGGCCTCTCCATGTGAGTCCTTTGCCCAGTCTTTACTTGGGTCTGGTGAAGGCACATTGTTTCTTCATTACTTCAGCTATTGGTCTACCTTCATCTAAATCTTCCTCCTCACTCATATCTCTCATGCTTTGGGCATATGAGGCATGGTCCTCTCTTCTTTTCATAAGGATTTATTTGGAGAGAGGGTCCTTGAATGCAACCTCCTTTTTCTTTACAGGTGATTTACTTGGAGGTTATAGACCTTTCTTGACTCTTTTCAGTGTTGATTGCTCCTCTTGGTATTTCCCTCCTATTTTTATTTCATATGTCACCAGGGGAGGATGGACTATTGCTTGTTGTGTGGGTGGAGCATGTGGGACCATAGATAGGGTAATTGTAGGAGAAGCCAATGGAATGGCTAGAATTAGTGGGGTTCTTTTTCCTAAAATGGAGATGGGGTTAGTGCTAGCCAACATGACTTGCCCTATAATAATCTTATCCTAATTCTCTACCAAGATTCTTATTTTTGAAAAAGATAACCTAACCTTGGATTGTGTCACTATTATCTTAACCACATCCACTAGTTTGTTGAACTCCATATCCCCAAGTTTGCATTTGCCCTTATTGGTTACGGTTGAAGATGGAACCATAAGTCATCACTGTATCTTAGGAGAAAGGCCTTTAACACCTTAACTTGAATTAATTATTTAAGAGTAGGAGTATCATATGTGCTAAGGTTAACCCCATGCTCCTTAAGCCATCTAAAGGTTCTCTTCATAATTTATACTGACCTCCCAGGGATGGAATCATCCTCTTGAGTACTAAAATCTGACTGAGCAATGGGTTGGGTTTCAATATTATTGGTGTTAAACAATGAAGACAATGTTAATTTATCATCCACCATGTCTTTATGGATGGGAACAATGTTGCAGGTTATGACTTCTTACATAGTCAGCGTCATAAATTCTAATTTTTGGACATCTTCCTTTGTGGTGTAGTTGGACCAAATTTCCTCATAGTGAAAATTATGAAACATTACATTAGTGGCGATGTTTATCAACCACTTGATGTCAAAATTGGATTTATCAAGTTCATATGAACCCATCTCCTATTCCAATCCCTTTGCCTTGGCAACATAAGGACACAAATAAAACCCTATTACCAAAAATAACTTGAAAGGATTATTGATCTTTTTTAATATAATCATTTCATGTGGTGGCACCATTTGTTAGCTTAGCTCCATCACTACCACCTTGTCATCCAGGTACCTGAGAAATTTGAGTGGGTATCCTAAATAGCCACTCACCCTAATGTATGTGAACATCCTAAACTATATATAAGTGGCACCATATTTCTCAATCACCTGCTTGGATATTATAGACATTCTGTTGAGGTTTCTTAATGGGAAGAAGACACTCATCATTATATTGAAAAAATAGTTATAAAATTTTAAAAAATTGTTCTTAAATCCTTCTAGGGTAACTTCTAGATATACCTCATATATTTTCATCCGTGAAATATTCCGGGTGAGCCCTTGGAAATTCCTATTGTGCACAAGGATGTAAATCAAATAAGATGACATATAAAAGGTACCTATAAATGTTTCTTTAGAAATAATTATAGCTTGGAGCTATACCATTTTGTACATGTAGGTTGTCATTGAGTATGGAGGCCCAGTCCATTTTTTTCTTTGCCTCCAACATGCAGATCATAATTAAAACCATCCATGGCTCAAAATTTTTGATGGTACGCATCTCATAAATCTTGGTGGTCATAGAAATGATGCATATGGGAAACTAATTAAACTCTATTATTTTCAGGATCTTGGACATTCTAGAGAATTTTTGTCTCCTCATGGCTAGTCAACAAGTATTGATGATCTCCTAAATATCTTTGTCCATCTTTTCTAACTACTTTTGGCATTCCTTCCAGGGAGAGTGAAATTCCTTCTAACTGGGGAAGAATTCCTAACATGGTGCTAAGGGCCGAAGGGGTGGAGGATCATATAATATAATTACCACTATCAACAATAGTGATTGTGTTTGGTTGGTATGCTCGAGCACATTCAATAATGAGTTCTAGGTATGGGGTAGCCAAAGGGAATGCTATTACAGGTGCGATGTAACTAGTACCGATATTGGCAATTACTTTAGGGGGCTAGGTTGTTGAAAAATATTCAATAGGACCCCAAAATCTAACCCCATAATATTAGTATCCTTTATTAAATCCAAAATTGAAACAACATTGCCTTTTATTGTGGTATAAGATGCTATCATTTTTCTAATTCTTAAATGCAATGTTTCTATACTAAACAAACTCTTCACTCAAATAATCCTCAGTTACCTCTTAACTCTCTTAAAAAAACATAACATGAGGAGCAAATGGGAAACTTACTATTTAATTTAGATGGCTATGCACACTAGAATTTTAAATTCTATGAAGAACTATCAACAATCATGTTCTTGCAATGCACTTAGCTTGGGCACAAATAACTCAAAAGCATGGATGCAAGCTCTAGATGCAAAGGGTAATTTTAGAGTGAATACAAATATGTAAGTTATAGTCCATTGCATCTCAATATGAGGGCTACCATTAATGTGCCAAAGTGTAACATCTAATCACCACCTAATTCTCATTAATTGCTTGAGCCTTATTCAAAAAAGAGAGGGAAAACATAAACACTCCCATATTATGTCAAATGGTCCTCCTTGTAGGGTGTAAAGTGACATGAGTGGGACATGAATTTATGACATGTTTTTTGGCCTCTAAGTATGTTTTCACCTTTTTACTTGTTATTTTCTAGAGGTGTAGAAGTTTAATAATCTCTAAACCCTCTCTAGGACCAAGAACACCATGTGTCATAACTTTATCTCACAATTCTAAGAATTTGGGCCTTTGGGTTTTTGTTTAGATTATTCCCACAAAGAAGTAAGTAGGGTGATCTTAAAAAAGTGGCCAAAACTAAAAAATTTCTAAGGAGCTACCATGTGGCATTATTTTTTCTTACAAATTTAGATATTCAGTCCTTGGGGACTTTAAACACCTTTCCCCAAACATAGTAAGAGGGGAAAATTTTAGAATAAGACCAAAAAATCTGAAGCCTTGAGAATCTACCATGTGTCCAATTTAGACTTGAGTTTGGACTTCTCAACCACTTTTACCATTTTACACTAGTTCTCCTTGTTTGGGGAAAGGTGCAAGATTTGGTCAACCCCTAACAACACTTATGAAAAGTCTCTTAAGATAAATGCATGCCTCTCATTTAATTCATCAGGATATTTCACACCTTAATCATCAAAATACATCAAGTGTAAATCAACAATATCATTTGATGTCCTGAAAACCTCTCTCTTGAGCATGAAGCATCCAATCTGAGCATAAAGAAAAGATTGGTCATACCCTTATCTTCTCATCATGAATTCTCCCACCATGGGGTTTTTAGTCAATATTTCATGATTCCTGTAGAGATATTGAGAGTAACTTCCATCTTTAGAAAATACCCCTTAGGAATTTGGCAAGGAGTGAGAGAGCACTTAGTATTTGGTGAAAGCAAGTACATGTACATGACTAATCATGAATATGTATTCTAATATTTTGATGGTTTGAAGCAATTAATTAAAACATTGACACTCATCTAATTTGGACATGGGAATTTTATCAATAGGGGCCCAATTACTTTAGTGCATACTTGGGCACCAATAGGTTACTTCTGATGTCATCTTCCCCAAAGCAAGGATTTTGGCACCCATCTTGGGCTCTCTTGTGTATTAATATGTTATTCTTTAATTTTGGAAGGATATTTTTCCATTACAACCAATTTATACAGATTGTTGCACTTGTGCTTCAACAATAGGATTTTGTGAACTAAGAATTTGACTTAAGAGGGGATGGTTAGTATCAAGTTAGTTCCAAAATGAAAACAAAATGAAAGAAACACACTAGCATAACATATCTAGGCATACACACTAGGGGGAACTTATTAAATATTATACATATGAAAACAACAACTAAAATATAAAGACAACCTTTCTTCACCTTCCTTGAATGCTCCAAATAGCTTGTTGAAGTGGCTTTCTCAGCTTGTGCTCAATGAGTCTTCATCAAAGGAGGATTGGCTATCTCCTCTTCTCCTTGGCACCTTTGTGATAGATTTTGATTTGACTTATATCAATAATTTGGCTTGAAATATGAAACTTTGGAATCAATTCAACATTATAAGCTTGCATTATTCAAGCTTTTAAATTCAATAGGTAAGTCCTCCTATTTATAGAATTTGCAAAATGGTCAGACTGAACCTAAACCATCCATCTCAAGATGAAGATGTATTGAATCCATTCAATTTTTGAGGCAAAAATCAATAAATTATTTCATAAATATTTGGGATAAAGAGGCAATAAAGAGGCATGAAGGGTCTTCATGAGGCATGGGGTGGCTTAATCATGATATTTTATGCATTTATAGCCTAATGCCTTCTTAACAAATGATGTCATTTGATGATGCAAATATTCAATATTCATTTCCAAAAAATAAATATTCAAAAAGTCTCCATGGAATTCTTAATTAATCTCATGATATGAATTAATTAGCTTTAAGCATGATTAGTCACTTTGATGCCAACCCTAGCAATTTATGCACAAATTAATCAAATTGGTCAAAATGTCTCATTATTGGCTCAAAATTTGACTAGATTAGAATTAAGATGAGATGTTATATGTGTTGTATTAGTTATCTCATTTAGGATGTTACCAACATAAAATAACAAAGGCATGCATCTTGTGCAAGAAATTTGATAAAAAAGAGTAATCTAGAGTACTCAGGTGTGAAATTGGCATTTTGACTCGAAATAATCTGATCAAAGTTAGCTATTTCATAAATTACATTGCCCCATTTGATGATACCCTAGCTAAAATTGGCACTTGAATATATAAATTTCAACTCATTTAATGTGTTTTAGGTCAAATTTTACATTTTGGTAGAAATTAGTCAAAAGCATGGTTAGAGGTTATCGATGGCCAATTTTAGGTGTCTATAATTTGCCCCTGTTTTGGAAGGTATTGTAAGATATAAACATAGTAACATATTCTCACATAATGAAAAGCTCCTATATACTTATATCTTCAACAACAATTGATGAAATGTATGATGCCCCATTGAGGGAATGATTAATATAAGTAGGTTGGCAAATGAGCCCTCAATAAGAAAAAAGTAAAATGAGGGGGACTAAAAGAAGGAAGATGATGGGGTGAGAACACAATGATTTAGAAAAGGTATTCAAAAACCATTGAGAATGCAAGTGAGATGATATAAAATGGTTTGGCTAAAGGTAGTTATAAGCATTGTACCCTGATAGTGGCAACATGGTATGATACAATGATTTACCTAAAGGCATTATAATTAGTGAGAAGATGGAGCTGCCCTAGTTAGGATAGACAAAAAAGATAACAACATGCCCTTATTTGGGAAAAATAAAGTAAATTGGTGAGGACATAATGATTTGCCTAAATATGGTTATAATCATTGAGAAATATAGATAGGATGATGTACAATGATTTGCCCATAGGCAATTATAATCATTGGACCCTGATTATGGAAAACATGATTTATTAGATGATGATGATGATGATGGTAACTTAAAATAGAGGGTAATGATGAATTATAAAAACATGTTAGTAGGGAGATGCTCATCTGAACTAATAATGGTTAAAATTCATTCATTATTTAATTAATATATTTGGGATATGATTGGGATGTCAGTGCCAAGGAGATGTTGAGACCACCCTTGCTGAGTAGAATTATTGAAGATAATTTTTGTTGTAGCACTTGACAATAAGCATCATGATAGAACACCATGAGGACTAAGATGAAATATACATAGGGATTGACTTTCGAGATTCAATACTCAATAGAAAATAATGCACCAATGATAAAAACCATGATGACAATGTAAACATATGAATATGGATGGATTCAGGTATAAATGCACAAGGAATCACCTAATGAATGCAAATATACTAAATTAAGGAAATAAAGGTAAAATCAAACAAACAAGCACACAAATAATAAAGAAACAAACAAAGAAAAAAATAATAGTTAGTCCTAATGTTAGGACAAACAACACAACTTAAATGAGACAAACATTACCCCTAGATAATAGGTGACAACTTAGCAAACAAATATGATGGGGGAATAAAATAAAAGGAAGGGGGAGATTGAGCTATCTCCATATGCACTAGGCAAGTGGATGCTGCCTACATAGTTCTGAGGATGATATATCCAACAAAAAATTTAGGTTGAATGTAGTTCACTTAGGAATTGGGAAGAAAATGATAACTAATGAGAAAAATGTAATAGACATGATAGAAGAATAGGAATGGTCTTGAAAAATGGCAAGTGCGTGGGAGAAAAGGCCAAAAAGGATGGGGAAACTAAGTGACAAGTGATTTTCTTATAACTTAGTAAGGGTTTCCAAAATCCTTAAGGCAAAGATGTGGTCAATATTTTTGGTTTTTTTCTTATAGTTTTACAAATGTTTTTAGAATTTTCTAAGAATCTTAACTCAATCAAGAATGATGAGATACTAAAATGGTCCAAACTCATAAAATGGTGAGAGCATTGATTAGGTTACTCATCAAACAATGAGAGTGTGGCTTAGGTTGCTTGAAAAATGGTGAGAGTGTGGCCTAAGTTACTCAAAAAATGATGAGAGCGTGGATTCGGTTTCTTAAAAAATGATGAGAGTGTGGCTTAGGTTGCTCAAAAAATGGTGAAAGCATGGTGGAAAAGGTGACTGAGCTGACCTCAATAAGTATTGAGCGTTGCCTACATAGTCCCAAAGCAGGACCTCAAGTCACTGTAGTGCTACCTTACAATGGAGAAATTTGACTAATATAATAGCAAATTCAAACACAATAGGCATAGTTAGGATAAAAGCATAGTATGACATAGAGAATGACTAGTTGGTATGGTAAAGGAACAATAAACAAGTATTGACCCTAGTTTGCCAATAGGTGGTTATAACTAATATACAAACATGGATCAATGATACTAATTTTCCCATAGGTAGTTATAATAAAGATCAAGATAATGAGAGAGAATGAAATAAGAAATGAAATATACAACTGCCAAACATCTATCATACTACTTAAAAATACTACCTCTGTCTAGAATATGTGAGACAACTATTGAAATGAAATCTAACTCCTCTTGCTGAATGTGGTGATGGAACCAAAATAATGGAACTAAGCTCATAGGGCCAGGTAAGGAGGAAAAAATGAACTCAGTTGATGGGAAAAGGTATGGTAAAATAGACATGTGATATGAAAAGTGATAGGTTGGTAGGATGATAGGTCGGTAAAAAATTTATTACACAAAGAAGATTAACAAAATGATACAACTTGAAATGGTCCTTATAAACAATACACCAAGTCACTCAAGTGCAGTACTACTTGAGGTGGATAATGTTCATCAGCTCATCAAGTTCATGGCCATCTAGTGTGGTAAGCTTGTATGCTTTAGTTCCAAAGTTTGTTGTAGTGATGAAAGGACCAACCTAATTGGGTTTGAACTTACCTTTATGCTTATTTTTGGTTGTGATATTTTTTTGGTTCTCTTTAAGGACAATATCACCAATTTCAAATTCTCTATATTTCACATGGTAATTATAGTGGCCTTGAAGTTGATTATGATATTCTTGGAGATTGTTCACTACATCCATGTGTTTCTCATCAAGTAACTCTAGTTATTATAAGTGAGCAAATCGATAATCATTGTCATCTAAGACATGCTAAAAAGAGATGCATAGAGATGGTAACTTAACCTCAATGGGAAGGATGGATTATGTACCATAAACAAATGAATATGGATTGGCTCTTGTGGGTGTATGATGATTGGTATAGTATTCCCAAAGGGCCTATAATATATGAAGGTGTTAATCATGATTGACATCATTGACAATATTTTTGAGAATGTTGACAATGGTTTTTTTTTATGTTTTAGCCTAGCCATTACCTTGAGGGGAATATACCATATAAAAATGTTGTGTGATGTTGTATTTGACACATAACTTGTTGACATGTTTTCTCTTAAATGATCCTACATTATCAGATATAATGTAAAAGGGGATACTATAGTGGCAAATGAGATGGTTGAAGATGAACTTGGAAATTTTCTTTCCAGTCACGTGAGGGGTATAGCTTCAACCCACTTAGTGAAATATTTGGTAGAAGTCAGGATATATTATGGACATCATATGAGGTGTGATTGATGTTCCCAATGAGATCAAGGCCTCATGTAGTAAATGGCCATGGTTTCAACATTGGTTTCAAAGCCTTTGCTAGGGAATGAATCTAATTGGCATGCCATTGACATTTATTGCACTTCTTTACATATACAATTATGTCTGTGTCTATCATGGGCCAATAATAACTAGTATGTAAGAGATTTTTGGATAGGATAAACCCAATAGTGTGGGATCCACATATGGCTTCATGAACTTCTTGTAATGATAGCATAGATTATGTTAAAGTTAAACAATGAAGCAAAGTTCCATCAAAACTACAGTGGTAAATGGCTGATACAAGTAAGGTATAATGAGTGGTTTGGTAGATGAAGGCTTTGGTTTATTTTTGAGATAGGTTAGGTGGTAAAACTTGGTTACGGAGGTAGTTATAAAGGTTTGAGTACCAAATAGAACTAAGACCAATAATATCACAAATCATCATGATGATTGAAGGTTCATGAGTTGGCACTAGCAAGTTATTGATAAGGAATTGATACTCTTTAGTTGTGTCTATTTTTTGAATCTAAGATCCAATAGTGTCCATAACATCTACAATTCTGTTACTTTCCCTTAGGATATGCTCAAGCTGAATGTTGATGATTTATCATTTGAGAGTGTCGACCATGGCCTTATATGGAATCAACTTGTCATCTTTGGTCTGAAAATGGTCTATAACATGATTGATGATTAACTAAGAATCACCATAAAATTGAGATGAGATACATTCCATTGTACCACTTGGTGAAGCCATATAATAAGTGCTTCATATTCAACTATATTTTTGGTACAAGAAAAACTAAACCTGAATGATTTAAGGATTAGATTCCCTTATGGTGTAATAAATAAAAGGCCTACCCCTGATCTATGTTCCATGGATGATCCATCAAAACATAGCTTCTAGTGGTACTCCCCAAGAGGTGTGTCTATGATTATCATTATGGATTCATTGAGAAATTGGATTGTGAGTGGCTCTGTATTTGTAAGGGATGTTTCAATAAGTTGATCTCTAATAACCTAATCCTTAATAGATTTTTGATTGACATATTCAATGTCAAACTCACATAGAAGCATGATCCATTTGGCTAAGCAACCTTGTAAAGCTGTTTTAAATAGTAGATACTTGAGTAGATCTAATTTTGAAATAACCATGGTTTTATTATTTAACATGTAATGGCACAAATTCTAAGTTACAAAGGCTATGGATAAATAGGCTTTTTCTATGGGCATATAATAGTGTTCATATGTGACTAGTGTATGAACTAAATAGTACACAACATGCTCCTTTTTATTGTCATCATGTTGAATGAAAAGTGCCCCCAAGGCATTGTCAGTAGCTGATAGATACAACAAGAATGGCATTCCCAACATAGGAAGTAACAAAATAGGTGGATTTGCTAGATAGTCCTTTAATTGATGAAAAGTTGTTTGGCAGTGATCATCCTAGCAAAATGAGACTCTTTTATTCATAAGATATGTAAAAAGATGGCATTTGTCAGCTAATTGAGATATGAAGTGTTGGATAGATTGGATTTTTCCTTACAAACTATGAAGTTGCTTCAAAGTAGTTGGTGGTTTCATCTCTATTATAGCTTAGACTTTGGTTGGATCAACTTTAATGCTTCAATGAGACATAATGAAGCCTAGAAATTTCCTTGATGTGACTCAAAAGACACACTTCTTAAGATTAAGTCTAACTTTATACTCATGTAATCTTTCAAATATTATGCATAGCACTATTAGGTGGTCAACCCTAGTCTTTGATTGCCAAGAATGTCATCAACATAGTCTTCAATAATATCATGCATCATATCATGAAATATGATGGTCATGGCTCTTTGGTAGGTGGCCCCTACATTCTTAAGACCAAATGGCATAACTTGATAATACAATGTTCCCCATAGAGTGGTGAATGCTATTTTATGTTGGTCTTATAGTACTATCCTGATTTGGCTGTATCCTAAAAAGACATCCATTAATGAAATCATTTCATAACCCACTATGGATTCGATAATCATGTCAATGTTTGGTAATGGAAATTTATCCTTAGGTCAATATTTGATTATATCATAGAAATTAGTACAGATTCTGATTCCTTCTAGATTTTTGCGAACTGGTACAACATTAGATATCTACTCTGAGTAGTCAATGGATCAAACACATCCTATTTCTAAGAGTTTTTATATATCTTTCTTTACCAATACAACAATGCAAGGGTACATCTTACGTAGCTTTTATTTTATTGGTTTGGCATCAAAATTGACCACAAGGTGGCATAGAACCAAGGCTAGGTCCAAACATGGCATGTCAAAATATGCCCAAGCAAAAATATCTACAATCTCTCTCAAAAGGGTTGTAAGTACTTCACTCTCTTTCTTAGTAAGAGAAGCACCTAGCTTGATCCACTTTGGGTCATCTGGGGACCCAATGTTAACCTATGTTGTATTTTCCACTAGAAGGGTCAAACCATCTTCAAGGATAGTGGATAAAGATTTGAATTAGTTGGCAATATTAGAGTCCTCTGATAGGTCTAGCTCTTCAAGTTCCCCTAGGCATGATGAGTAAGAGTCTCCAAATGGAAGGTTTGGCCATGTAAAAAAAACTATTGGAAACTCCTGAATGATTCAATCAAAAATTTGTTGTTCTTCAAAACTAAACTTAGACTCACAAACAAGTTCATCATTAGTGGTCTCCTAAGCTATGGTTGAAGAAAGTTGAACACCACCATCTAATGGTGCCTGAAATATGTTTTTACCACTAGACTTACCTTTTTATTTACTTTTACCTTGGTCAAAATGTGCCTCAAAGAGGTTTTCACTTTGGGACCTAAATTTTTTAGTTATTTGCCTTTGGTTAAGGGTGTTCACCCACTCTCCAAAATATGATGTAGGATCCAACTTGATTGAGAACCCTGATTTATGGTTCCCAAATGGAACATTGTTTTTAAGGCCTAGAAAATCATAGAAATCCTTATCATTTTGAAACACATCAATTCGTATGTTGGACTCTTACGAGTCCCAGTCTATCAATTGGGGATAATACAATGGCAATGGGTTGTAACAAATGATTGTGGTAAGGGTACAATGGAATGAGGGTTAGACAGGTTGGTTTCAGTTAAGTCATCAAAAAGGCTATGATCAGACTCTACTTCACTGTCAACATCTTCATCACTAGTTGATGGAACTAGAACATGAGTAAGGTATATGGAGTCACCCCCAGATAGTTTAAATCAAAGTCCATAAGGTCTTTTATATTAGGCCATAGAAATTAGTTCAAGTGTTCCTTATTGATTAGGTTTGAGGCCTCTTCCTTCATAGTCTTTATTCTTCATGATCCTATTGGGAATATGACACATTTCACTCTTATAACAATCAACTTGGTTGTCATTGTATAACCATGATTCATCTCCCTTGAGAGGGTTTGGTTCTAGGCTAGATGTTGGTAAAAATGTGATAGGTGCTTTATCCTTGCTCTTTTGTTTCCATTTTAGATGAAGTGGCTTAGCTTTAGGTATTCCAAAGGATTTTGGATTGTATGGAAGGTTTGAAATATGAAAGGTATCATGGGTCACATACTCCCCTGGGCCATTAGGTGAGATAGCAAAATGACTAGATACTTTAAGAGGTGGCATATGGGAAAGGGAATTAAGGGTATTAGGATCAATGTAGTTGTCCTTTAATGGATCAAGGAGTATTGAATTTCCCTTATCCTACATGGTCACTAGATTCATGCCAAAGCAATAGTTATAACTCTTAAACTCAGTGTCTAAGTGTTTGTAGTGCTTGTATGGATGCAAATATCTTGGTATACAAACTTCTATCTCTGAATGGGAGAACTTGATACATTGGTGCAATGTTGATGGGATTGAATGAATTTCATGTAACCAATGTCTTCCCAAAAGCATATTGTATGATAAATCAAGATTGAGCACATGATAAAGTGTATCATGGGTCAAAGGCCCATGGACAATTGGCAAACAGATGGTGCCTTATGATTCTCATTCCTCATTATCATAGGATTTGATGGTTATTGTCTCTACTTGAAGATCTACCATTATGTACCCAAGAAGTTTGATGGATTAAGAGACACTTTGTTTAGACCTAATCCATTGTCTATAAGGACATGATTCACTTTGTGCCATTTGTAAAAAATTCTATGTATAATAGGTTATTATGCAATGGGCCAAGGGATGACATATCACTTTGGTTGAAAGTGACTTGTTGGGTTGAAGTTATGTGTCCAACCAAAGATTGGAATTTATTATGGGATATGTCACTTGAAATAGTGGATTGGCTTAGGAAATCATTCAAAATGTTTTTGTGGATTGTTGATGTGTGCATCAAATATAAAATGGAGATTTGTCTGGGTGTCTTTTGTAATTGTTCCACAATATCAAAATTATTCTCTTGGTCAGTGTTAAATGGCTTATTCTGAGGATGAATGGCTAGTTGGATAATGGGTGAAGTGGCAGATGATTATGGGCTTGGGATGGTAATCTTTGACCTCCAAGTTGTGATTATACAATTAGGATTGAATATAAGACCATGATTACTAACAAATTATGGTGATGGTGTGGGACCAGATAGGACAAGTCTAAGTTTTTAGTACACGTGTGTGGTCATGGGGCAAGGATGAGTTACCGATATAAGGTCCAAAAGTGGGAATACCTATTTGCTAGTTTGCTTGTAAGTAGTCCTAGGTCAAGGAAGGATTGCCGAAGTGATTGGATTGGTTTGGTATGGTTAGCAATGGTCTTGTTTGATTAAAATTTGGTCTAGGATTAATGGAAATAGTATTAATGCTACCTCTTGTAATATGGCCTACGATTCTATTGTAGTCATATTTAACTACATGGTAGGTTTGTTAGTTGTTACCACTCTAACCTTGGTTCTGTTCATTATTCTAGTGTTGTTGATTCCATTATTAGTTCTACTAGTTCTGTTGGTTTGGCCTTTGATTTTGATACTGTTGATTTTGTTGTTGCATTGTCCAATGTTTTTGTTACCATTGTTATTGATGTTGATGGTTGCTATGTTAGGGAAAAGGGTTTTGATAAATCCCAAGAGTCTGATTGGAAGTGGAAGCACCACCATCCAATGTGATCTCCCCATTCTCTAACATATTATCAATCAAATGCTTGATTTACACACATCTTTGTAAATTTTGTTCATTGACTTGATGATATTCACAGAATTCATTTTCATGGTACCAATTAGGATAAGGAATGCCTTATAGATAATGCTTTGGTATAGGCCAATTAATAAAATTAGTGACAAGTTTATGAAACATAGATTCAATAGGCTCTCCAAGGTCATTAAAAACATGAAAAGTAGGTATTTTTCTCCTTGGAGGAGTAACTTACAATGGTAAATGTGGTTGCATTTGTTGTATGGGCCTAGGTTGTTGTGCTTGGTGTGTTGGCTAAAGAGGTTGTTAGGTAGGAGTAAGTTGAAAAGGTGGTGTAGGTTAAGCAGATAATGTTTGCACTATTTGGACATGGCGTGACTTGGTTACTACATTTCCCACAACATTCTTATTGTGATTGAATTACTTTGGTCTATCTTGGTTATTGGCCTATGCTAGTTGTGATGCTTGCATTTGGAACTGATTTTGATTTTGGCCATTTCCCTTATTGGTACCTTGATTCTAATTAGCTAAAGTGAGCTTGATGATTCCTTTATTAATAAGGGCTCTCTCAATTAACAAACTTTTATCAATGATCTTTTTGAAAGTATGTGCATATTGTAGTTCTAGATGATAAGTTATCTCATTATGCAAATTTTTAGTAAACACAATGACTAATTGTTTATCTAGTAAAATATGGGTGAATCAGCTTGCAAGGGCTCTCCATCACTGTAAATAACTCATAAAACTCTCACTAACCTTTTGTTTTGCTTATGTCAAGTTGACCAATGAAATCTCATGTTTAATATTATAGGAAAAGTGTTACACAAAATTTCCTAAAAGGTCATCTAAATCTATTACTAAATTCTTGGGTAACTTTAAAAACCACTCCAAGGCTTGTCTTGCTAGACTCCTTAGGAAAAACAACAAAAGGTATATGTCACTATATGACACTGGCTAGTATGTGATAAAGAATTTTATTAAATGAGATTTGGGGTCACCTTTACCCTTGTATTTATCAAAATTTGGGGGCTCATATCTTGGATAAAATGAAATTTGCAAGTAGTCCATGTTAAAAGGATAGGAACACACATCATCCAACTTAAACTTTTTACCTTTTTTTCTGGCTTGGATGATGCCAATTGCATCCTTCATCTATTGTAATTCTTGCTCTAGGAAACTTGTGAGAATATTGGCCTAGGTAGATGGTTTAGTGGACACAAGTGGAGCACTTAGAGTAGGGTATAATGGAGGTATTTGTTGGGGTATGATGGATTGGTTGGGAAATGGACTAAGAATACACATACATGGATTAGGGTTTGATTGTTGGAATTACACATGTTGTGATGCAATATGTTGGTTAGGGTTGGTTATGAAGGTTTGATGTTGAGGATTTTATGGTTGGGATGGAGGGATATAACTGTATTGTACCTGCTATGGTTGAAAATCAATATGCTTTTGACTAATGGAACCTTGATGTTGAGTGGGAACTTGTGAGCCAAGACCCTATTTCTGAATGAGTGGCACACTTTGAATAAAAGGCAATTATTTCCTAGTAGGTGCTTGAGAAGCATTGAAAACTCTTTTTTTCACAAATCCCTGTTGGGAAGTGAATGTATGTTGAATATTTAACATTTGTCATTGACCAATATTTATACATTGTTAGTTAGATATCATTTGATTTTGAATCAACACACTAGCCTATGACTGAAGATGTATGTTTATTACTACCTGATGAGGTGTAACATTATTTTACCCTTGTTGCATTGGTATACTAAATTGTGCCTATTATTTCGAAACACCACTCCTCACTTGTTGAGGAGTAAGATTCATCACATTTTTCTATTAAGGCATGATATTGGTTATTGGCTATCTACTTAATCCTATTGGTTATGCAATTAAAGAAGTGGCTAGTTGAGGATTAGAAGTAGCTAGTTGAGATTGAGATGTAGAAACTCCTACTCCTTTATTGTGAGAACCACTTGTGGTGTTAACTAAAGGCATATTTTGTTGGCTAACTATTTGTGTATTAACACCATTTTGGTTTATATGGGATCTTTCTTGTGCATTATCCACTATGTTTGGTCATTATTCTACATAGCAGAAGAAGACACTTCTTCAATGGTTAGCATATGAAATAAAATTGTCAATTGAAGTGTTTTGTATGAATGGGTCTGCATCTTGATTATCTTAACTAGTAAATTCTATTAACACTCTAGTTGAGGGAACTAAATTTATGAGAGGCCTACTTGGCATGGTCATCTAGTTAAAATTATGTGCTAGATTAAAGTAGGTTTGGTATGCTATTTGAATTTGTACAAAGTGATCCTTTATGGGTTCTTTACCTTTAACAAGCATACTAAGGTCTTGATACATTATTTGGACTAGAGCTAAAGAATTGCTAGAAGAAGCTTGTTATGAGGCATTCTTACTAGACTTGGTAAATTCTCATGATGGAAGTCTATTAGAAACTTGGCCCCTACCTCTATGGATCTACCCAAAATCTCATCTTTGTTCTCCAATAAATGACACTCAAACAAATAAGGATCATACGTAGAAGGTGCATTAACAGATTATGGTTGTTAAGGGAAAATGTTTTTCAATAGTAGGTATCGTAGCTAATTATTACTCTATTTGTTCTTGATCTTACTTAGAGAATGGTGGTGTATTAACCAAATAGTTAGTTAATGGATCTTGGTTTTGTGCCCCTATTTGAGTGTTATGAGGGATATAAGGATCCATCTCATAAACAATATTATCTGCATAGGGGTCTTGCACCATTTCTTATTATGTGACCACATGACTAATCCTTGGATTGTACATGAGTCCACTATGAGTGTAGGAAAACATGTTGGGATCCATAGTGAATGTGTTACTACAAAGAGTTTTACAAATTCTAAAAAAGATAATGTCTAAAGAAAGATGATTTAAACTTGGTCTAGATTTAATCAAAAGGATGGAAAGGCTTATGCAAATTTTTTTGATAAAATAAGCGAATGTTAAGTGTCTAATGTTACAAGTCTTATACAAAAAGATCAAGTAAATGGACTTAAATCAAAATTCCTAAATCTAAGGTCAAAGTATGTCAAATTAGTCTAATCTAGGAAAATAAAAGTTGCTAGGTCTTTTGGCCAAATGCAACATCAAAATCTAGGCTCAAACAAGGCATGTGTTAGGACTCTTGGTTAAATGTCATCAAAATATAGACTTTGAAATAGACGAGATTTTAATCTAATGGATTTGTAACACTTCTAACAAAAACTAGGCATTTGAATCTTGGATATAAACTTGATCAAATAGGTATAAGGTATGAAACAAAAGGAACTTTTGAGATAACCTATTTTATTTTAAAATAATGGAATAAAAACTTAATCCTTTTGATAAATAAGTTAGACAAAAGTGAATGGCATAACTGTGTTAGACGGATTTACAAGGTACACTCAGATTTAGTTTGAATAATTTTGGAAAAAACTTGGAATTTATGCAAAAACGTCTATGAAACAATGTTTGAAATGTTTTGAGTAGTGTAACAATGCTAAACAACTCAAAAATGTGTAAAAAAATGTTTTTTTTTCAAAAACTCTAGGCAAATATGTTTCTCAAATTTTTGCAGTGTAACACTACCCTTTGTAAATGATACACACACTTTCAAAGTTTTGATAATTTTTATAAGGAAAAAAGGTTTATATTTAACAGACTCAAGGAAAAATGGAATAGTAAAATTTCACTCATAGACTTGGAGTGCAAGCATTTGCACAAGATGAGTTGAGTCTACCAAGTGGTGACAATGATTATGAGTCTTAAACAACATTTAATTTAAATGGAAATTTGAACCTAAGTTAAAACAAGTTTAATGTGAAAATGGTGAACCCAATTGACACATTGACCCTTATAAATTAGAACGGTTCAAATTCAAATGTTAATTATAAATGAAGGACTTTAAAAAAACTTTGGTAAAGGGTCTAGACTCAATTGGGTAGCATAACTGTGTTAAAGTAGATGATATGACTCAAAGTTTATGATAATTTTGAACAAGGGAAAAGTGATGATTCACATGGGAAGCATAATGCCTTCTTTCTCAAAGAAATTTGGGGACCATGTGTTTATTTTATGTCATTTTCTTAATACCAAGTTTTGACTTCAAACAAGACAAATTAATCTAGGACAAAAACAACTAATTAATTGCTTTAGGTCCTAAATTGACAAGGTTTCATGGTATTGTTGGAATCCATATATATATAAATCATTTAAGAGGATTTTAAGTGTTCATCCAAAATTAAATGCACATTATATAGTAGGGTTTTTACACCCCCCTTCTCTAAAATGACAATACTATGACATGGACCTTGAGGTGCACCTTGCACTAATAATAATTTTGAGGCAAGTGGGGTTTTTACTAAAAACTACAAGTTTTTGAATATTTCTAGATGGATCAATTACATAATTAAATGCCATGATGCAAAATACACACACTTTAATTGGGTGTTTGTGGCACTTAACTTGTTACAAAAAGGTCTTGCCCTTTTTGTAACCACTACATCCATCGCTTGCTTAGTGTAGTGTGATGTCCAAAGTGTAGATACATCCCATGTGCAACTCTAACACTAGAATGTAGTTTAATTGTTCAAACCTCTAATCCTAGTGGGAGTGATGAAGTCGATGCTAGGAGATGAAACCCTAGGTCAAAGCTTCCCTATAGAACTTACAGGAAGTAATGAAGTCCCCCTCGCAAACCAAGTTTGCATAAAATAAATGAATTAAAATAGAAAGACTTTATGGTCATCTCAAGGTCACCCAATACTATTACAAATTTTTGGGGAGTGCTTTAAATGACATTATTTCTATGCCTTGGACTAGGCATGTTTACAATAAAGATGATGCTTTTGATTCCAAAAGTTCCCTAAAAGGGATGGATGTAAGAGCATACATGCAACGTCTCTCTTTTTTCCAATCAAAAACTAAGTCAGGCAACTATTGAATACAAAACTTGGACAAATGAGTTCAATTTTAAACACCAAATGAAAATTTTGGTGGTGTTCTTTTGACCCCTTGGTCTTAAGTTGTAACTTTGAAAGCATAATTATTAAAGCATTCACTTATGCATATAAATTTTAAATTAAGACCTAAAATAAGGTTCCTAATTCATTTTAAACATTCAAAATATGTCTAAAGAGCATGATTTAACAAATTTCAAGTTGGTCCTCCAATGAAAAGTCAGTATGTCCTTTAGCATTGAAGTCATTTTACATTTGGAATAATAAACCTTAAAAATAAAGGTCTGAGGTTTACACAATGCAATTCTACCACTCCATAGAGAAATACCATGACTCACAGTGCAATACCACTAGTAAGAAAGTTTTGGTATTATCACTTAACTGCTAATGGTTTAATGACAATCCCACAAGTCAGTTAGGAAATATCATGACTCATAATACAATATCGCTACCATTAAAGTTATAATATTGTCACTTAATCACTAATAGTTTAGTAACAATCCTATGAATCAGTTAAGTAATACTGTGAGTTAGGTTAATAATCCCATGACTATCTAGTAATGATATTACAATATCACTACTAGCTAGTAGTGGGATTATGATATCATTACTTGTGAGTAATGATATTATCAATATCTATAGATAGAGTCAAGGTTAGTGCAAAAATGCAATTAAAATGCAATACCATGACTTGTAGTGACAATCTTATGATGTGTCAAGACAAATGCATGACTTCCATAAAAATGTGTTTTAACTCATTTTTTTCACTTTTTGGGCCTCCCACTCCAATATTATACATGACAAAGGTTAGTAGTTTACTTTTAGGAGCCTCATGACCAGATTTATGAGGCACGGGTCCCACCAGGTGTGCCATTATGTGAACTAAGAATTTGACTCAAGAGAGGATGGTTAGTATCATGTTAGTTCTAAATTGAAAACAAAATAAAAGAAACACACTAACTAGCATAACATCTCTAGGCCTAGACACTAGAAAGAGCTTAGTAACAAACATACATATGAAAAAATTAACTAAAATGCAAAGAATACCTTTCTTCATCTTCCTTAAATTCTTCAAATATCTTGTTGAAGTGGTTTGCTCAGCTTGTGCTTAATGAGTCTTCATCAAAGGAGGCTTGGCTATCTCCACTTCTCCTTGGCACCTTTATGATGGCTTTTGCTTTGACTTGGATCAATAATATAGATTGAAATATTAATTTTCATGAAACTTTAGAATTAATTTAGCATTATAACTTTGCATTATTTTAGCTTTTAAATTCAATAGGCAAGGCCTCCTATTTATAGATTTTGTAAAATGGTCAGAATGAACCGGAATCATCCATCTCAAGATGAAGATGTGTGGCTAAGAATCCATTCAAATTTTGAGGCAAAAATCAATAAATTCCTTCATAAATATTTGGGATAAAGAGGCAATAAAGAGGCATGGCAGGTCTTAATGAGGCATGGGGTGGCTTAATCTTGATATTTTATGCATTTATGGCCTAGGGATGCATTCTCAAGAAATGATGTCATTTGATGATGTAGATATTCAATATTCATTTCCTAAAAGAAATATTAAAAAAATATCCATGGAATTCTTAATTACGCTCATGCTCTGAATTAATTAAAATTAAGCATGATTAGTCACTTTGATGTAAACCTTGGCAATTTGTACACAAATTACTCAAATTGGTCAAAATGTCTTAGTATTGGCTCAAAATTTGACTAGATTAGAATTAGGATGTGATGTCAAATGCATTGGATTAGTTATCCCATTTAGGATGTTTTCAACATAAAATAATAAAGGCACACATCTTGTACAAGAAATTTGATAGAAAAGAGTAATCTAGAGTACCTGGGTGTGAAATTGGCATTTTTACTCGAAATGATCTGATCAAAGTTAACTGCTTCATAAATTACATTACCCCATTTAATGATACCCTAGCCAAAATTGGCACTTGAATATATTAATTTTAACTCATTTAATGTGTTTTAGTGTTTTAGGCTAAATTTTGCATTTTGGTATAAATTGGTTAAAAGCCTGGTTGGAGGTTATTGGTGGCTAGTTTTAGGTGTCTATAGATTTGAGGATGAAAGCCCTTCAATTCTTGGTGATCAGTGGATGAAAACCCATTGGTTATAGAATCAAAAGATGAAAAACCTTTGGTTCATGAGGTTGATCTCAATTAGAGGTTTTATTAGAGCTTCAAAAGTTGTAGATTCAACTTTTTTAGCTTTATGTCTATTACAAGATTTTATTCAGTGTGGTTCATTACCATTCATAATAGTTGCTCAGTGTGTCTGAGAAAAAGTTTCAGATTTCATGTAATATATGTATTTCCTTAAATTATTGATTTGATCTAGGATTAGGATGTATCTTCCATGAGTAAATATAATATATCAGTTGGTAATGTTCTTTATATGTAACTCCATTTCAAGAGTTTCCAAGATCTAGTTGTTCCAAATCTATGTTCTATACTTTTCTAGTTGAAATAACAATGTGCATGTTATATAAAGTGGGTGCATGTTCCATGCATGTGTGTTAGTGGATAAAAGTAGTTCATATTTTCCTTTATTTTTAGATAGAATTTTAATCAAGGTTATTACAATTAGACACATATTATTGGCCTATGTAGAGGTGGAATATTATTGGATGACATAAACATACACATCTTTGTCTCAGTTTAGGCTTTAATATATGGGTTAATTATAAAATATAATAATTATCATAAGTTAGTTTAGTGAAGGTACATAATATAATGCACCAATACATACATATATATTTATTTCTATTTTAGGTTGACATTTAAACATAAATCTCTCATAAATATTCTACACTTGAGCCATTCAAACACTAGCTTCAAGCTTTCCTTAAGCAATTGGACTTAGCACTACAACCTTATAACTAAATAATAATGTCTCAATAAAAGCCCAAGGTCTTTAATTATAATTTTAATTGACTCCTTAGATACTTTCCACCTATTTATAATTCAACCCTCCATCACCAACTACAAATCCACATGTCTTTTATATCATAATATTTCTTCTTTGATGCTTTTACATGTCTTGTACATAGTGGAATATTCCATTGCTTTTAAAGTACAAAATTTTCCAACTTTGATCATTATCATCAAATGTACATTTTTAGTTTTTGGTTCCTTACCATTTGTTAGTTTCTCTTTCATTGTGTTTTTCTCAAAGTTCTTTTATTCGTTCAATATAATCATGTTCTAAACTACACAATGCACATCATATTAATTGCACAACATGCCCCTTCTTATGTGCATGACCTTAAGGATGCTCTTTAAAAGTATCTAATAACCTTTGGAATTTCTCACTTATCCACCAATCCTTAGGTACATATCAAATATTTTCCTTAAGTGGATTTTATGGGTCCATACGGTTGGCTAAAATCTCCACTCAGAGATATGTTTGAGTAACCTATTGACAATGAAAATATCTCCTTTCAATGTTTGATCTAACCATAGATTTTTTCCTTGAAAGTTATAACTAAACCTTGTTAAAGATTTTTTCCTTGAAATTTATAAATAAACCTTGTTAAAAAATTATAATTAAAGATAATTATGAAGAAGGGGAAGAGATACTCTAAAATTATCTCAAAAAAAAAAGTCCAAAATAAAACTAGGTTTTAAGTCTCAACTATTTTACAATTTTAAGTACCCATGAAGATGAAGAATTAAAGAGATTTTTTTATTTATTGAAACCCTAATTTTACATGGATTAGTTGTATAGAATTCTTCTTCGATTTAGTGTCAAGGACTAAGGGGCACTATTCCACCAAAATCACCTAGGGCATGATCCTAGCCTCATCCCTTTTTGATATCTTAGATATATAAGGATCCATTGCATCATGTTACAACTATATGTCAATAGTTTTTCTAGGTGGCATGGATTTAAAGATAATAACAAGGCACTCAAACTATGTAAATAGTTTTTATAGGTGGCATGAATTGAAAGATAATAACAAGGCACTCAAACTATAATGAAAATCAAAATGTTGTGTTTCAAGTTTTTAAATTACCATGTATGAAGGTTTGAGTCTATTTAATGATCATAAAATTAACCTTATTTTTTTTCCATATAATTAAATATATAAAATATAAATTTATTTAAAAATATTACTTCCATCTTATATTCAATGTTATTTATACAAATGATTGAACTCTTTCATCCATCCATATTTAAATGATTACTTTAAACATTCAAAACAATTATAGTGTGAATAAGAGATTTGATGCTTTCATAGTCCAAAATGAATAAATTGTATGTTTTTTAGAAGTAATGTGTATGAATTTTTTTGAATTGATATTTCAGATTAGCATCTGTGATCCATCCTTAGGAAAATTGATTGCAAGTAAACAATAGAACTTCACTATCTTAAATAGATAAACACCAGACACTATGAAATATTGATTAAGAGAGTATCCATTGGGTTTCTATAATGGTAACCTCAAAGGAATTTATATATATATATATATATATATATATATATATATATATATATATATAAAATTAAGAAGACATGTAAAAAATCCTAGGTAACACAACAAATAATAGAAACTTCTTGAAAATTCTAGGGGGTAACAATACAATATTTAAAAAAAAGATTTCATTAGGGTTAATTGTGTTTTTTAAAGGTCTATAGATTTTGGGTGCAATGGCTTCCATTTTATTTATTCACTTATTGGGCAGGAGAGAGGTGGAAAAAAACTTTAAAATATATATATATATATATATATATATATATATATATATATATATATATATATTTAATTTTTAAAGTTTTTTTCCACCTCTCTCCTGCCCAATAAGTGAATAAATAAAATGGAAGCCATTGCACCCCAAAGTCTATAGAACTTTAAAAAACACAATTAACCCTAAAGAAATCTTTTTTTAAAATATTGTATTGTTACCCCCAAGAATTTTCAAGAAGTTTCTATTATTTGCTGTGTTACCTAGGATTTTTTACATGTCTTCTTAGTTAATTTACTAAAAAAAAACTACAAAATTAAATACTAGTAACTAAACTACCTATTGAGGTTAATTTTAAACAACAATAACGAGATAAGTATTTTTTATACAACATTATGGGATCAAAATAATATTATTATAAAGGAGGGAAAAGGGGGAGGGGGAATGATGAGAGTGAGTAGGGAAAGAGAGGTGGGGTAGAAAGGAATGGGTTGAAAAATAAAACTAACAAAGAAGAGGTTAAATAAAACAAAATTACAACTTACAACTTGTTGACAATAGGTCTCCATGCGTGGTTGATCCCTAGGCCCTCGCCTCTATTGAGGTTATTGGGATATTTACTAATATCAATTGTTTCCCTCATTTTCATTTTTAGAAATGGTTTTCAATATCAACCACATTTACATCCTCAATGCAAATAACATGCTTAGTTTTAAGTGAGTGTTCGGCCAAGGCCAACTTTTCATTTCTCTCTAGATGAATATCAACTACATATTCCCTGATTCTAGTTCGGATGGACCTACTTATTTCCCTAATGTAAGGGACTCCATAAGAGCATTCAATCTTATAGACCCCACTATAAAGACTAGGTTATCAGGGGTCCTTGGTAGACCTTAAATACAACTTTAACTTGTTATTAGGAAAGAAAGTGGTTTTAATGTTCTGGCATTTGAGGATCTTTCCAATCCTATTGTACACACCTTCAATGTAGGGTAAAAAAGTGACTGGGTTATCATTTTGAGGTTCCCTTTACTTATGTCTACCGAGGCTCTCTTTCACTTATTTGAAATCCATAGAAATTTGTTTACCATCGTAACCATTCAACCTAAAAACCTTTTATAAATGTTCAATTTCTTCCTCTAGGTTATGTTCATCATAAATACTAAAAGCTCTAGTGTCAAGAGTCTTTAACACTCCTTTTTGATCTAGGTGGTGGTGAGATGATGCACGAAGGTAGAGGTTTATGTGGGTGCCTTTTCTAAACACTTTTTGATCTAGGGATACATCCTCCTTGAGATAAAGGAGGACATCTAAGAAGGGCAAGTATCCTTCTATTTCAAGCTCTTTTATGAATTTTATGCTAGGTATCAAATTATTTAAGTGGGAGTGAAATTTTTTAAGGTTATCCTATCGTGTGGTCAACAAAAAATAGTATCATCAATGTAGCTCTTAAGCCACTAGGGTTTAAGAGGAAAAGAGCGGAGGGCGCTCTCTTCAACTTTTTTCATGAAGAGGTTGGCCATAATGGGGGAAAGGGGTGAACCCATTGTCATACCTTCACATTGCTCATAGATGACATATTTAAAGGAGAAAAAGGTTGAGTTAAGACAAAAAGAAATTATTTTGGCCATTTTAATGTCTGTGAGGGCTTTGAATATATCTACAACCTCCTTTATAGGGACCTTGGTAAAAAAGGGACATAACATAACCCTATAGTAAAGGTATCTCAAATAGGATTTCAAATATCCTCAGACACTAGAACATTAAAACCACTTTCCTTCCTATTAAAAAGCTAAAGTTGTCTTTATGTTTTGCCAAGGACTGCCAATAACCTAGTCTTTGTAGTGGGTTCTATAAGATTGAATGCTCTTATGGATCCCTTACATTAGGGTAATAGGTAGGTTCCTCTGAACTAGAATCAGGGAACATGCAGCTGATATTCATCTAGAGAGAAAAGAAAAGTCAGCCTTGGATAAACACTCATTTAAAACTAAGCATTCTATTTGCATTGAGGACGTAAAGGTGGTTGCTATTGAAAACCATTTCCAAAAATGAAAATTGAGGGAAGTGATTGAGATTAGTAAACATCCAAACAACCTCAATAGAGACAAGGGCCTAGGGATCAACCATGGATGGAGACCTTTGTCAACAGGTTGTAAGTTTGTTTTGTTTAACCTATTCTTTGCTAGTTTTATTTTTCAACCTGTTCCTCTCTACCCCACCTCCCTTTTCCCCATCCCCTTTTCCCCCTTTATAATCATCCTATTTTCATTCTGTAATGTTGTATAAATTTTTTATCCTATTATTTTTGTTTGAAATTAACCTCAATAGGTAGTTTAATTACTAGTATTTAATTTTGTAGTTATTTATTTTTAGTAAATTAATTAATAAGGCACATAAAACTCTTGGGTAACATGATAAATAATAGAAAATTCTTGAAAATTATTGGGGGTAACACAACAATATTTTTTAAAAATATTTTATTAGGGTTAATTGTGTTTTTTCAAAGTCTGTAGATTTTGGGTGTAATGGCTTCCATGTTATTTAATCACTTATTGGGCAAGAGGGAGGTGGTAAAAAAACTTTAAAAATTTGAATTTTTATTATTAAACATTTTTACTTTGAGGTTACTATTACAACAACCCAACAGATACTCTCTTAATCAATATTTCTTGATACCTGGTATGTTTATCTATTTAAGATAGTGAAAGTTTATTGTTCACTTCGCAATCAAAATTTCTTGAGGATGATATGAAATGTCAATTCAAAAAATTTCATACACAATACTTCCAAAAACATATAATATATTTATAATGTGATTTTTATGTGTATTTTAAATAAAAAATGTAGATGTTTTTCATAATCTATTTAAAATTTGTATTAGTGTCATTTTTATATGTGCATTATTTGTATTTTAGATAATATATGAAGGATAAAGAATCAAACATTTATATTAGAGTTTTAAAAAATATATTTATTATTTTAATGAAGTATTAACTATTAAAATAAAATTTATGATTTTAAAGAGTCATCATTATTATTAATATATATGGTGTGCATTATATAAACAAATAAATTAATATTAAATTTTAAATATATTTATGTGATATACATTGACAAATATTAATTTCGTTTTTATTTTGGATTTTTTATATATTTTATTGATTAATTACTTTCTCTTCTATGTTAATGGGGAGAAGAATGATGAATGTAATTCACCACTTTGAAAATCTCACCCTCTAATCTCTTTTGCATTCGTATATATTTTAATCATTTGCTTTAAATATATATGATTGAAAATACTACTAAAATTAATATATGATTATATACATATTAATATTATTTTCATTTTAAAAAGTAAACAAAATATTTTTAATGAATATTTAAAAAAATAATTATTCACATAAGTATTCATTAGAATAATATTTGTAAACAACATATTTTAATATAAATTTTATTAAGGTATAAAATGTGTTTCCCGAGAATCTAAAATGATGTTGACTTTCATAGGTGATAGAATGATTTTTGGAAATATGATAGATAGTGGTCGATTGGAGGAGTCACTTTGACTTAATTTATAAAACAATTTATTTTTTAAGTTAGTGATATATCACACATTGTAGGAGTCACATTCATCCATTATATTGTTATTTAAGATTATTTCATAGAAATTTTTATCTATTAAAAAGTAAGTTAGTTGGTTTTTTTTTTTGGTTATGGTAAGAAGAGAGTTTTAACAAGGTCTTCCAACTTGAAACAAAAACTAACAAAATATTTAATTCAATTTAAATCAAAAACAAAAATACAAAGACTAACTAGAAATATATCAATAGTCAGTACCACCACAAAGCTTTTACCAAACATTAGTTAGAAAACATAGAAAAATAGGTAAAATGCCACAAAAGTAGGATAATTATCTTCAAGGTCCACCACATTCAAATGAGTACAACATTGAAAAGGACCAATCAATCGGATACAAAAAAGTGGGACCAACAAGTTAACCAATGGTTGAGAATCTTCTTCCCTAGTGGAAGAGAATATCTTCCAATGTCCATTGAGACCCTTCCGTAATTAGTTCACCAACATCCAATCTAAGCCCTTTAGCATCCATTCTCCTCCCTTTCCTCTTTACAATGAATTCCAATGGAGTTTTGAGTATCACTAACAGAGAATGGACACGTATAGTTTCAATCAATTCAATTAAGGGGAAGGATTTGAAGCCTCAACAGGGTCAAGCCCTGCTCTTGGAATAGCTTCCCTTGGAAGAGAGGAACTCTTGGCCAAAGGCATTAGAGGCCTAGAATGCTAATAGACTATGTCATGGTTATGCCAAAGGAAATCTTGATACAAAGCACTTTATTATTTCCTCCACACCAACCTAGAATGAAGAGCTGATGACTAACGATTCTTTGAGGACCACTTATCATTGCGAAACTTGATAAGGTTGTAATAAAAAACATTTGAATGGAAGTCCTTCAAAGTCGATAAATTGAATCCACAAGCCGCAAGAAGAGCAAAGCTTGATTAAGTGATAGATAGGCTTTGACATATCCATAATGGAACAATCTCTCACAAACCTTTTACCCACATAACTTTCATCCAATCTCACAAAGGAACACATCCAATTAACTCACATTTTAATGTGTTCTTCCTTCCTCAAAATAGGGGGAATATTGTGTAGCATGACCCATAAGGGAGCGGTAGAAATCATCTCCTTTTTGGGATCAAATAAATGAGACCAAGGGTAGAGAAAAATCCTAAAACTTTTGGAAAACCATGGACCTGCCATTCACACAAAATATCAATTAGCAACATAATGAAAGACAACTTATAAGAAACCATGGTTGAACAAAGTGAAAGGAGGTTCCAACTATCTTTGATATAGAGGCAGCCCAAGAAACTAGGCGAGAGTATGAGATAAGGAAGTCCACAATTTGTTGAATAAACATTTGCATGTAGTCAATGTCCAAGTCTATATCCTACATGGATTGATCATAAAGATCCACCTTTGGGATGTCCTCAACAAAGGAAACATGGATGTCACCCAATAAAAATGACAGAGAATCAGAGCTCAAAGCATGGGAAGAATTATTTTTGACACTGGATTCTACTCAAACCATAGAGGGAATACATCCATCAGAATCAAAAGGCAATCTAGCGTTGCAAAAATCACTACACATGAGAAAGGGGTTCTCCACATCCACACAGTTGGTGAAGACCCTACATTATCTCGACTCATTCCCAACAAGAGTAACATGATTTTCAAGGGCACATTACAATTTGTGGGAGGATGAGCCACCATGCATAGCCACACCAATTGATACTGGACAAAAATCCAGTTGTTCACATAGTGAACCATCCTTGATCGCAGAAATAGGACCAAAATCAGAGTGGAGATGTTGATTGACACCATCCTAAGATGCTGGTGCAAGGAGTTGAGGGGAAGAAATGAAATTTATTCCCACAGAGCTCTTGTTTGGCTCCTTGGGCCATGCAGGCATAATATATCTCTTCCCTGGTTGCTTGGACGATGTAGAGCTAAGAAAACCTTTCAACAATGCACATGTTGAAGTGAGAGGAAGGTAAAGTAGAATCCCCTTCACGTCTGTTGGTGATAGAAGGTGCATAGTTCCTCGCTTCTGCTTCCACTTGATCAACAAACTGGGTAGCCTCCTCTTCTCATCCATCAGAAACATCTCCCCAATCCAATCCAATACCAATAACTTATAATCTAGAAAAGTTCCGCAAAGACTTGTTAAAATGAACCAAAATTTTAAATTTAAATTCCCTGACCCCACTTCCCCACCTCCCTAATCCACTTCATATAAAAATACATTCTAAATTTACATCTAATTATTTAATTATATATATATATATATATATATATATATATATATATATATATATATATATATATATATATGACAAACATCTATTTAATTATGTATTAATATTTAAAATAATGTACTTTCCTTTTCATAAAAATGAAAAGAAACATGTTATTTAAATTCACGATGTGTCTGAGTCTACAGGGTTACTTAAAACATAAAAGAAATGCATGTATTAAAAAATATTCTATTTAATTAGAAATTTCAATACAAAAGTAGAAGATAGCGTGTTTTAAAATAGAACGAAAATATTTCCACGAATAAAATATACAATTTAAATAAAACAAAATTATTTCTAAAAATAGAATACATATAATTAGAACATTCAATTACCAGACCTAATTATCCACTCAATGTTTTTCGCATGCCACACAAAGTTGATCGATCGTTATATATTCCAACGCACCTCTCCAATTATCTCATCAATTTATTCTTTAGAGAGTTAGTTTAAAGCTTGGTATAAACCATCTTTTCCTTACCAGACCTTGCTGTTTCTTAAACAATCTCCAACTTTGGCACTATGGGTTTTAGTATCAAAAAGCTATTCAGGCGTGTATCTGCAAAGAAGGAGATGCAAATAGTGATGGTGGGTCTTGAAGCTCCTCACAACTTCAATGTTGGCCAAGCAACCACAACACTTCCCACTGTGGGCTTCAATATTAAGACTGTGCAGCACAAGAATGTTAGCTTCACCGTATGGGAAATTGGGGGCCAGGAAAAGATTCTACCTCTTTGGAGACATCACTTGAACAATGCCCAGGGGCTTATTTTTGTGTTGGATGGCAATGGCAGAGAGCGCATTAATGAGGCAAGAGATATGTTGCACAACATCCTCAAAGAGGAAACCCTGAGAGAAGCTGCTCTTCTTGTGTTTGCAGACAAGAAGGGTTTTCCCAATACAATGCGTGCTACTGAGATAACTGAGAAGCTTCAACTACAATCTTTGCCACAGCATCATTGGCATGTTCAGAGCTTCAGTTCTAATTCTAGAAAAGGACTCTATCAAGGTTTGGATTGGCTTTCAAAGATAATGTAATCCTATTTTCTGACATTATAATTTGTAGTACTAGATGTACACAAATTTCAGAATGTAAACCTTTAATGTTTCAATCATACTTCATGTTTCGAAAGGCTCTCTTACTTCTGAACACATCATCAATTTTAATCATGAGGAATACTGGATGTTTTGGAAGGGTTCTTTACGATGGTTTAAATTTTCAATCAGTTTTACAAATTGGTTGAATCTCCATTTCGGACACTTTAAAGACTCTTTAAATGGTCAATTGAATGGCTACATTTCCTTTATTTTAAATGGTTTGTTTTTTAAATCTCGATTGTTGAATAAATAGAATTCCAAGTTACAAAAGGGAATTTCCTGCTGACCCATATCTGGTACTGCAAGTCAAAACAATTCTTAGGGTTTCTCAGTTTCGGTTTTTGGTCTTCTTTCTTTCATCTTCTTTAAAATTCTATGTTTCAATCTGGAAAGTTCTGATGAGATTATATTATCCTAAGAAAAGGCATATTATGATTGACAAACACATTGCACGAATGTTCGCGAAAGACTTTGTTTTTGGTCTTCTTTCTTTTTCCTTCATTATTTCTTATAGATTTGTAGTATGAGATATAATATCAGAATTTATTGAGAAAAATAAGGAAAGACATAAAATTCTAAATATTCATACAAGATCATTTAGATTGAGCATGGAAATATCTATTCTACTCGAGAAATTATGTAATTTCAAGAAAACAAAAGTGAGGAAATTCTTTATAATCTAAAGATATGAGCTCTGAGAGGTATTGCAAAAAATGTGAGATCAAGAAAAATAAGTTGCCTAAAATCTCGAGGTGTTCATACACAATGTGTATGATGGATCCACGAATCCCCAATAAATAAGAAGCCTTGCAGGCCTCCCAAATTAAAATATATTTCTTATGAAGCAAAAATATGATAAAAAAACTAATCCATGAATCACATGGTCTATACTGTGTGGATTATACTAGCGCATTCAAAAAAAATAAAAAAAATTAGACATATACCCAATCAATGCATATTTATTTTTAATCCTTTGGATGCAATGACGAGATTAAAAATGCCTTCAAAAAAATATATATTAAAAAATACATCCTTGAAAAAGGAAAAAGGGAAAAGAAAAGTGTAAGAATCTAAAAATAATAAAAAATTAACAAATATAATTTGTAAAAAGAGAGGATCTGCAACCATATAGAAATGGGACAAGGCAAAAGAATCTTTTAGAATCGGTTTACTTCAATAAATCTGTGCATAAATGAATTGAAAATAAAAATATTTAATTATTTATAAAAAAATATAAAATTATGTTCATATAATAAATATGAAAAGTATATATCAAGTTATTACTCTCATTTCCCCTTATTCATACAATAGACACATATCATTGATCTACGTAGATTGACTTATATAGAGGTGGATGGCATGTTATTAGATGTCAGATAGTGGTTGGTTGCTTAGAAAGTAGCTTCATATGCCAGTGAGAGGAGTAATTTTGGCTTAATTTATAAAACAATTTATTTTTTAAATAAGTGATATATCACACATTGCACTGGTCACATTAATCCATTTTATTTTTATATAATATTATTTTATATATTAAAATGTTTTATTTGTTTATTTGCTCATTTTTCATTTTTTATTTTTTAATGAGATTTCATAATTCGAAACAAAAGTTAATAAAATATTTAAGTCATGGTGAATCAACAACAAATATAAATGGAAATATAAGATTAATAAGGTCATTAAAAAAATGATATTCACAACCTTCAATAAAGTAGGGTAAATTTTAGTGGCAAATATTCGTTAATTCATAAATATTTTATTTTAGGAAATTTAAATTTGATGATTTTTTCAGGTGCAGGATATGACCCTTTCACCTAAAATTCTAGGATATTATTTTTAGGAGTTGGCTTACCAATGATTTATAATAATTTTGAGGTTATCCATGTAATTCATCATATATATAGTGCATATGTTCTCAGAGGTCACGAACTTATCACCGAAGTATCTTTGTTACTGGATTGTAAAGATATTGAGACTTGAGGCCGCATTCCATCGTTCAACTACTTTCAACAACAATTGAACCACATGGTAAGAATACACCACTCAACAACAACCTGACCACCACTAACATTATGATGCACAATAAAATTAGATGTCCGATGGCACTGTGTCTTGCAACAGTAACCAAACGCTCAATCACAATGTGTCACACGATAGTAACCTAATACTCGAAAGCATTATGTCACATGATGAATCCCTATCATCTGATGACAACCTATCACTCGATGATAATATGTCACGCAATAGTAACCTGACACCTGACAGTGATGTGATGCATGAAGGAACCCGATCGCTCAACTACCATGTGTCATGTGATGGTGACATGGCATCTAGTAGTAGTCTATCATGCAGCCATAGATTGACACTCCATAGCACAGTGTTGTGTTGTGGCAGCTTGACGCTCAATAGTGGACGGGAAGCCAACAACACTAAACTACTTGATAACAAAACTATGACATCGGGAGGTAGTAACAAGGGTAAAGCTCCACAACAAATACTAGAAAAAACTAACATAATGTCTTATTTTAGAATTCTAGGAAAGAGGACTATGCAAACAATAGGCACTTCAAATATAGATAATTTTGAAACTTTTTAAAAAAATATTAGTTAATTTTTTTCAATATAGAAAAATTGAAAAATTATTTTAATTTTTTAATGCAAAAATTGAGAAGAATATTGACACTATTTCATTAAAAAGAATTAATTCCAATAACTTCTCATCACCTGAAGATTTTAATGATGAAATACCACCCCTAGAAGACACACCTTTGGGCACTTCACAAGAACACACTCCTTTGGGCACTTCACAAGAAAAATGCAGTTCTTTTCAGACATCAAATTTTATTGAAAATTCTACTAAAAAAAGTCGATGGAGGAAAATAAGTATATGGACAATAAGAAAGTATTTTCAAGTTGACTAGGCTACAAAATATCCATTTATAGAACCAAAAAATGGTAATGATCCTCCAACATAATGAAGATATACCATTTATAGTTAGAAACATGAAAAAGAACACAAAATTCAACTTAAATTAGATACAATTGAGAAACATTATGAGAATGTGTGTGTGTGTGTGTGTGTGTGTGTGTGTGTGTGTGTGTGTGTGTGTGTGTGTGTGTGTGAAACACTCAGATGGATAGATAAAAAAATACATAGATGGAAAAATAGAGAAGAATGCATGCATGTAAGATATGCACATGAATATGAAAATGATCAGAAATGACAAAAACATCTTGTTGAAAAATGGAGAACCATCAAAGTGCAATTTTAAAAAGTTATGTAGTCCAATCTTATGGAAAAATATGTGCATTTCTCTATTATTTTCCACATTTAAAAAAATGGAAGACCCATTTCTGATTTTATAGATTACAAAATTTTGTTTCAACATAATGGGTTTGTGGATATTCCATAGTCACATTGGCTGGATAACAGTGTTAGGAAAATGGCAAAATGTCTAGCCATTGTTAAGAAGGAAGATTTGAAAGAAAGTGTTAAGAGATCACTGTTTATCTCTTCATTCATTGATGAGATCACTACAATTGACAACAAAACATGGGTATGCATGCATGTGTATATATTTAAAAAATATTTAAAGCAATTTCATCTTTTAGCTATCCATAAAATGGTAGAAAATTACAATGTAGAAGACCTCCATAAATTGGTTGTATCCAATTTAAGAGAGAGAATTGGGATGCGTGATTATGCCATAGATACAAAGTTGGTGTGTGTTGGTGCTAATGGTGTAATAGTAATGCAAGGGCATAGAAAGAGTCTTTGTATTCACCTACAAACAATAATTTATCTGTATATGAGTCTAATCCATTGCATGACACATAGGATGAATCTTGTGTACAAAATTGTTAGCACATTCAATGATGTCACAAAAGTGGACGAGCTTATTCATGACTTGCATGTGTACATGTCAAATAGCCCAAAAATATTTATGGAGTTCTAAAAATTTACAATTGGTGTGATAGATGGTAAAAAACTACTAAAAGATGTGGAAACCAGATGAATTTTTATGTATGAATCGGCTTATAGAATTTTTGAAGAATATCCATCTTTAACAAGGTTTATGTATAAATATCATAGGGAAGTATATAAAGTAAATGATTTGCTATGTCATTTAACATATTTAGAAACTTTACTCACAGTATGTGGTATTTTGTCAATATTGAAGGAAATCAACTATTTAATGAAACATGCCCAAGAGAGATCTATCTATATTATTGATTTCATACATTTAAAAAATTGTGTATGTCAATATTTAGATATATTATACATATCGAATGAAAGCTTTCATGAACCTATTTTTAGAACCTGGCATATTTTGACAGATTTTTAAAATTTAGAGAGTTATTTGAAATTTAATAAACATGAACATCTTTGTGTTGTGGTAAATGGCATTGAGATCCCAATGCACTCATGCTTTAGAAGATTTAAATTTGTGGAAGCCGACATTCATTAAAGCATACAAGTCTTATGTCTAGACATGCATAGTTTACCATAGGACACCATTTCTCTTGCCATTAAAACTCCAATTAATAAGATTTATTTTTATACATGCATTATTATTAACAAAGTAACTATAATTATTCTATTGCACATTTATATTAATATCATTACATAAATATATAACAAATGTTTTCCCTATAATTTTAACTTGGGGTCGTATATTTCCAAATTCTACCATAATCAATCAATTCAATGTTATAGCTACTAGAACAGTGTAACAATGCATTCAAATCTACAACTACTAGAACAATATAACACTAACAATGCATTCAATACTATAACTACTAAAAAAATATAATTCCATATAATATTTACTCTACAATAGGCTATTTTTCCTACAATTATTATAATATTCAGATACTACAACTACTAAAAATATTTTTCTTATAGTTAGGTTTGAATATTTCTAAATTGCACCGCAATCAATGCATTCAATGCTACAACTAATAGTATAATTTAACAATGAATTCAATACTATAACTACTAGAACATTATAGCCATGCATTCAAATGCTACAACTAGTAGAATAGTATAACAATGCATTCAAATCTACAACTACTAGAACAATATAACACTATAACAATGTATTCAATACTACAACTACTAAAACAATATAACAATGCATTCAAATATACAATTATTAAAATAGTATAATAGTATAACAATGCATTTAAATACTAGAACTGCATGCTAGAATAGAATAATTCTATAGAATATTTACTCTGAGTTTTATCCATATAGTATATAAACTTAACCACTATATATATATATATATATATATATATATATATATATATATATATATATATATATATATATATATATATAGGAGTATTTTCAAGTTGGAACAAATATAAAATATCATTTAATAAAACAAGTGTTTTTAAAAAAAACATGATATAAATTGTTTTAAACAATATAAACTATCATTTTGAACAATATAAACTTAAACAAATCAACATTTTTTTGGTGGAGACTCTCCACTCCCTTGCTGCTTGCCATCCACACCCATGAAAATCTCACTGTCTTGTCGTGCATGTGGCTATGGATCGTCCATTATCACTCCTTCCTTTTGAATATCCTCTGTATTAGAATTTATTTGTGCAATAATCACCCTCTCTTCATTCGTTGCATCCCCTATTGAAAGAATTGTAGGATACACATCTATTTTTTACTTCAATAAAATTCTTAGATCTATACCATGCTCTTTAATTATTTTCTTCAAAGTGTTGTTCTATTTATTTAACAGAACCAACTTTTCCTTCAATACAATCACTGAGGAGATACTTTTCTTGGCATTTTTTAAATGTACATTAACAAGATGTGTTTCTTACTTCAAATTTTTATATTTTACCTATAAACAAAAAATAAGATATAAGTGTCAAGAACATACAAAGGTATTATAATAATCAAAATACACATTACATATAAAGAAAACTTACCACAGCTTAATCCTTCTCTGCTTGTGTAATGGTAATAAGGTTGATATCTTTAGCCCATTTATTGAAATATACTTGGGCTTCTCCATTATATTGTCCAACCTATTTATGATAATCTCTAAAATACTATCATTATTAACATTGTCCATAGAGATCAATCTAGATGTAGTTTGTTGGAATAAAATGTAAATATTTGATCATTCATTTTGAACAAGATAAAATAAATTCACTCTTTGGGAGTGGTTGTGGTAATGGACATTGATTTATTTGATAAGTGCTTTTATCCTTATCTCCAATTGTTTTAGATCATTAAATTCATCAAAAACACCATCCCTCAAATTGGCATGCATATTTTCTGAAGCTAGATTATCTAATAAAAAATTAGTAAGGAAATTCTTAGAGGCATTTAAATTATTAGTGTGGGGTGGGGAAGAGGTAGATGTAGGAGGAACTTGTGAAGGCACATTAACAATTTGAATAAACTCATGTGGATTGAATCTACCAATAATTAAGGGCCCACTTTCAATGCTAAGAAACTCTTCATCTAGATCAATCTGATACAAACATGTAAGACCCTATTCACTTGAAAGGTCATCAGTAGATAAAGTTAAACAATTAGACATTTGTAGCATTCCTCAACTTTGTGCAGGGAGGGGGATGTTATTTCTTCTTCTCTAAATTTGGATGGGTGGTGGGGGTGGACGCATAGTTCTCAGTCTCCTGATAGATGTTAGGGGGACTACAAAAAAAAATTTAATCAAAAATGATAAATTTGAAGACATAAAATTAAAGCAAATTCAAATTGAATTTGTAAATGTTATTCTGTGTTGGGGTGATTGCCTCATCCATTCTGATTATCCTTGTCGAAGTTATCTCTTCCCCTCTTGGTGTCCTTGTGGAAGTTGGCTCCTAGAGTCTCATTGTGATTTTTGGAGAGACATTGGTGGTTTCACCTATGACTACACAATGAGTAATTTATCTAGTTTATTAACTAGAAAATTATAAAAAACTTTAAATCAAAAATAAATTTGTAATGGCAAATATTGATTATGTTGTGTGGAAGAATCCTCAATGACAACATTTCAAGAGTCAACTGCAAAAAATAAAATAAAAATCAATGTGAATATTTTTTTTTCCATTGAATAAAAAAAGAAAAAGACATTAAAATAAATTTAGGGGAACCTAAAAGTGGACATGAAATAAAATCAGTTCTTGAGTGTTTCACAATTTGAAATAAGTTGAATGAAGACTCCGTAGACTAGGTATCACTAGAGCCCACTAGAGGACACCAACTTTTATTTGTTTCCTATTTTCTTATGTCATAAACATGCACTCTCACTTGTAGCAAAGAATAGGATAAAAAAATTTAAAATTTAAAATATTTATAAAGCAAAAAAAAAAAAAGATTTGGGAAAATTAAACTTACCTCTTATTCCTCGATAGAGAAAACATTAGATTTCATTTTTTGATTGAGGGCTATGAGAGTTGTAGTATTCTAGATTTCATACAAGGCCTCAAAGTAGAAAGCCAAAATATAGTTAGAAGATGAAATGGTGCAATTATCCTTTGAGAAAGCAAAACTCAACTCCACCCTAATCCTACTGGATATAACTATGCACTAGTCACAAACAACACCCGAGAGAGAATGAAGAATATAGTAAACAACCCAGAAGGGAATGTCTGATGTTCTTCTCTATAAAATAATTCTCATTTAAAAGAAATGGATAATATATTTGAGAAAGGGATTGGTGATTTTTTCAACGGGGATCCCCCTTTGATTTTGACTATCTGTAATAAAAATAGAAAAGTAAAACATGAAATTGAATTAGGATACCAAACTATTTATAATAAATGATCCAGGTATAATTAAGAAATGTTAATTTTATTAATAAATTAAATGTTGACTTACCATCAGGGTCAATAGACATTTCATTAATTAACTCCAAGTAATTTTTATTGACATTAGATAAGATATTCTTGGTACTAATAAGACTTGCATTGTAATGTGGAAGACCTATTAAATTATGAATATCCAATGGAGAGGTGTCAAAGCATATGGTTCTATTGTTAAATTAGATATTAAAGTGGATCTCACTATAGTTAAAAAAGCTAACCAGAGATCGAAGTAGGTTTTTGTTAATATTCATATCATATTAAGGCATCTACACTAGGCCTCTAAGCTGACATTGATCAATCTAGTTAACAAAGGATTCAAGGTACTCCAACATTTGAAGGAAATCTTGACATAATATATTTTCAAAAACATAATTCTAGATCCCATCGATTGACTCTGTGTTTTCATAGATGTGAAATCCATTTGAAGTGAAAGTAGGTAGGTTGAGTTGGAAATAGGTAGGATGACAATTTTTTTTAAACAAAGTGCAAAAAATGAGGTTGCTGTAGTGATATTTTTAAGTAAGAAGGGGAACCAAAGCAACCAGTTGGCATGACCAGAGATTGGTGATAGGTGCCACATGACAAAATGATGCCACACAATAACATGATGTTATGTAGCAACACAATGCCAAGCAACAACATGATATCATGTGGTAGCATGATGCCTTATGGTAGTATGATGATAGGTAGTAACATAATGCTAGGTGGTAGTATGATGTCACATAATAGCTCTATACCATGTGGTACCATGGTGTCGTGTGGTAGCATGATGCTATATGATAATATGGTGCCACATGATAGCATATTGTCATGCTACAAAATGTCATCACGTGACAATATGTTATCATGTGATAATATATTATCATGTGATAGTATGTTGTCATGCCACAACATACTTTCATGTGATATCATACTATCATATGAAATCATAATATTGCACGATAACATACTATTGGATAATAACATACTATCATGCAATAGCATATTATCTCATGATAACATGTTGCATGATAACATGTTGTAATATTAGTGTGTCATCTAATAACATAATGACATTTAGAAATATAATTCCCTTTGTCAACATTATAACACCTAATAATGTGATGAAACTTGGCATCTTCTATTACTCAACATCATATGGTCACACAAACAACATAATATCATGGAAAATAAATAGAACAATTTTTCACTTGTTTTGGACACTCTGATTCATCAAGAGAGAGAATCTAATTTACCTAAACAAACTTAGGGGCTTTCTGTCATGGCCTCTTAAAGTGAACCCTACAATAAAGGGAAATATTAGACTAATAAGGTCAATAAAGGAAACAACATTCACAACCTTCAACTAAAAATCTACCAATAGTCAACACCACCACAAACCTTCCACCAAACATCAATTAGAAAACAAAAAGAAATAGGTAAAATGCCACAAATTAAAGGTAAGTACTCTCAAGGCCCAACACATCTAAATGAGCAAAATGTTGAAAAGGACCAATCAATCTGATAAAAAATAAGTGGGACCAATAAGTTAACTAATGGTTAGGAATCTTCTTTCCTGATAAAGGACAATACTTTCCATTATTCATTAAGACCCTTCCTTAACCAATTCAATAGCATCTGATCTAAGCCTTTCAGCCTCTGTTCTCCTCCCTTTCCTCTTAACAATGGATTCCAATGGAGCTTTGAGTTTCACTATTGGAGAATGGATTGGTATAGTTTCCATAAACAATGAAGGGGAAGGATTTAAAGCCTCAATAGTTTCAAGGCCTGCCCTCAGAAGAGCCTCTTTTGGAAGATAATAACTCCTGGCCAAAGGTAGGAGAGGCCTAAAACATGAATAAAATATGCCATGATTATACCAAAGGAAGTATTTCTCTGAAGCACCTTTGTTTTCCCTCAATAACAACCTAAAATGAAGAAATGATGACTAAAGATTATTTGAGAACCACCCATCATTGTGATGCCTGATAACATTATAAGAAAAGCATCTAAATGGTAGCCCTTCAAAGTTGATAATTTGAATACACAAATCAAAAGAAGAACAATGCTTGATTAAGTGATAAATAGGCTTGGACAGATCTATAATGGCACAATCTCCCATAAACCTTTTACCCATAGAGCTTTCATCCAATCTCACAAAGGAACCCACTTGGTTAACCAACATTTTAATGCATTCTTATTTCCTCAAAATGGGGGAAATATTGTACAATGTGATCCATAGGGGAGGAGTAAAAATCATCTCCTTTTTAGGATCAAATAAATGAGACTAGGGTTAGATAAAAATCCCAAATCTTTTAAAGAACCATGAACCTACCATCCACACAAAATATCAATTAGTAGTGCAAGGAAAGACAACTTGAAAGAAACCATGGCTGAATAAAGTGAAAGAAGGAGGTTCCAACAAACTCCAAATAGAAGTGGTCCAACAAACTGGGTTAAAGTATGAGATAAGGGAGACCACACATTTGTCAGATAAACATTTGTAGCCTATGTCTAAGTCCATATCCTAAATGTACTAATCATAAAGATCCACCTCTAGGATGTCCTTAGCAAAGAAAACATGGATGCCACCAAATAAGAACAATAGATAATCAGAGCTTGAATCATGGGAAGAATTATTCTTGACATTAGATTCCAATCAAACCATAGAGGGAATGCATCCATCAGAATCAAAAGGCAATCTAGCCTTGTATAAATCATTACACATGTGAAAGGGGTTTTCCATGTTGACACATTTGGTGAAGACCCAACATTGTGTAGATTCATTCCCAATAGGGGTAGCATGATTTGTAGGGGCACATTGTAATTAGTTGGAAGATGAACCACTATGCATAGCCACACTAATTCATACTAGACACAAATCCAATGATTCATGTAGTGAACCATCCTTGATGGAAAAAACATGACTAGAATCATAGTGGAGATGTTAATTAACACCCTTCTGAGATGTTGGTGCAAGGAGCTAAGGGGAAAAAATGAAATCTATTCCCATTGTCCTCTTGTCTATCTCTTTAGACCATGATGGCATAACAAATCTCTTGCCTAGTTTCTTGGATGATGGAGAGTTAAGAAAACCTTTCCAAAACACACTGATCCGATGTCATAAGGTAAAATAAAATCCCTTTCATCGCTATTGGTAATAGATGGTGCATAATTTATTTTTTAAATCAGAAGGTAAAAAAAAACCCCTTTCATGGTTGTTGGTAATGGATGGGATCCTAAATGCTGCTGGTAATTTGTTTTTTAAATTAGTGCTATATTACACATTATAGCGGTCACATTCATCCATTTTATTGTCATATAAAAATTTATACATTAATTTTTTTTATTTTTTAAGGATAAAAAGATATTTTTAATGGGATCTCATAATTCAAAAGGAAAGTTAACAAAATACTTAAGTCAGGTTGAACCAATAACAAACATAAAGAGAAATATAATAACAATATGGTCATTGAAAGATGAAATTCACAACCTTCAACCAAACATATGCAAAATCTCAACACCACCACAAACCTTCTACCAAACATCTACCAGAAAATAGAGAAAAATAGGTAAAGTAACATAAAATAATGATAAGTACCCTCAAGGCCCACCACATCCAAATGAGCACAACGTTGAAAAGGACCAATCAATTTGATACAAAACAAGTAGGACCAACAAGTTAATCAATGGTCAAGAATATTATTCCTTTGTATAAGAGAATAATTTCCATTATCCATCAAGAAAATTTAATGAAAAAATTAATAATGAAGAAAATGTCATCCCAACTCTAAACAATGAAAGTAATAACAATTTTGAAACACCCTCTCAACAAATTCTACCATTACCAACAACTTCAAGAATTGTGCATAGAAAAGACAAATAATTAATTGAAGTCGATGAAAATATTTTAGAACTAATGCATAACAAAATGTCTGATTGCTATTCAAGAAGACTAGCTCAATAAATTTGGGATACTTTCTTTTATAATTTAGATTATGATAGTCAAAGATGTTAATTATTTATTTCATTGATAAAATTGATTAAGATGAGACCTATAATGTACACATTCAAACTAAGAATATCTAACATCGCTGGTGAAAACAATAAAATTATTGAAAGTCTACATGATGCATATCATACTATAGGCCCAAAATCACGCACCAAAAATTGTAATGCTACCCGATGTATACTTACAACCTGTACAGTAAGTGAAAAAATAAAGAAAAAATGAATGGTTTCAAAAATAAATAGAACACTTAATAATAATAATAATAATAATAATAATAATAATAATAATAATAATAATAATAATAATAATAATAATAATAATAATAATAATAAAAGCAATTGAAAGACATGAAATAATTAAAAAACCTAATATTAATGAACTCTAGGCATTCTCTAGTAGACTTTCACGAAACAAGAGATGTTGTGAAAAGAAGAGTTTTTGTAAAAAACCTAATTCTAATACTTCCTCAATTTTGGAAAGACAATATAAAAGTTTCACCCAATGCAAGAGATGTTGTGAAAAGAAGAGTTGGTTCTCATAATTGTGAATGACATCTGAAACATTTATTGGATATGAATCAAACATAATTGTACTCTAAATGTTTGGAAAACATCCAAAAAAATTTATTTGTCAAAGATATTTTGAGATGGCAAAACTTTTTTATGGTAGAATAAATCACACACACACCACTTATTGTTATAAGCAACATGTTGAATTTTCAATGCACTATGATGTTTTTTTATCATATTCATTGTATTTTACATATTAACAACATTTTACAGGAGTGTGGTACTGAATTTCCATCCAAATCAGCTAGGAAATTTATTTCAACTATCTTTTGCAAAAGATCATATGGATAATTATGTTACAATAAATCATGTTTAAATAGAAATTGAAACATTTGTGGTAGATTGCCAAAATTAAAAAAAAATGTATCAATGAGGATATTATAAGTGTAATTAGACATGAATTAGTTGGTTTAAACAAATATAAGTTAGTGAATTATCAAGTAAAAGATGGTAAAAAATATAAAAGGTATGAGTTTGTTACAAAAAAGATATCTATTTTTTAATTTTTGGTCAAATTTTGGGAGAATATTTTTTGAGTATGCAAGTCACACACATACACAGATAGATGGTTGGATGAAAATTTCAAGATAAGCAAGGATACATTCCCACTTGGTTTGATTGTTTCAGTAGTTGATTTTACTAAAAAATACACATTCAAACCCCAAATGGAAGTTCAATCATAGATTACAACTCATCATAAGTTACCATATTCATGCATGCACTTGATAGTACAAAGTAACAATAAAAAATATCAAGGGAGTACCATTTATATATCATTGATGACATATCACATTATTCAGAGTATGTGCAAGGTTATTTTCAGAAGTTATATGAACAGTTGAATTAGAAGAACATTACTTTCAATCAACATTATATTTAGTTATATAATTACACATCAAAATTCAAAAATGCATAGATGATTTATTGTTTGAGTAGGATACACGTTACCACTGGTGTAGAACACATTCATATTTTCACTAAGGCTGGTCATGAAAAAAGGGAGCATGATAGTAATGGAGTATGTAGATGCAAAAATTGTGGTTGAATGGTGTAATGAGAACGTGTGTCATGATGCTCAATCAAATTATATTATTCATAGACATTTTTAGTTGATGGAGGAAGAACACTTGGTAAAGTATGAGGATTGTAGGACTTTAATGGGTTTAAGTGACCTCCACTCATTTTATATCTCAAATACAAGTTCTTAGACTATTCATACGAGACACTTAGTATGTTTATATTTTGCATGCATGGACTCTGTTTGGAATGAGTGTGAGTCACAAGAGTGGGTGGATGATCAGAGCTATAAACCTCTAATTTCATTCAAAACATATTAAGTTTCAACAACATTGTAACTTACAAATATGATATCATCATATGACTTTGACTATGTATATGATCTAGTGCAACTAGGCATAGTATTTTTTATTATATATAATTTATTCACATTATCTATCTTCATATTGTCATTAAAAATGTTTTTTTGTGATACAGGACATGTTTTTAAAATTATTGCAGATGAGGATAATGAAGAAGGCATTGATTACTACTTGTGTTAGTGTTTAAAGAGAAATAAAAAATTGACTTCCCCAGTTATAGGTGGAGAAAACATTGACTATCCCACTAGGTCAGTGGTAGTCACTAGAACATTGTTTTGATGATATCTTATAAAATATTTAGATCAATGGTTTTTTGAAGAGTTTAAAATACATAGAAAGATACTGCACTAGTCAAATTTGATTCTTGCGACAAATATTCAATTACAAAAATGTCATGGGAGGTCCGTAAAGAGGAAACTATGGAAAGTTTGGGAGTCAGACCATGAATCTATTATTGATAATATCAAGGTTATAGTAGATCCTAGTGGTTCATTGGATTGAAATATGGAGGTATGTTGAATTTTCAAATGTAGATATAATCAATTTTACCAAATATTTTTTATTTTCTAGGTAGTACATATAAATTTCATTTTTAGTTACTAATATTTTTTTGTAGGTTAGTGGAATCAGATAAGCTTCCACCTTTACATGGTTGAAACTATTAGTAAAGAATTATATATTATTGAAAATAAGATAATCTTAGGTTGGATGTGATCAAATCTCAAGAAATGGCATACAAGTTTCATTTTATGGGTATTTGAACTTAGGCTAAAAAAATGCATTTTTCTTGTATCGAGAAGGGTATTTTTGAGATCAAAATGGGTGGTGGATTTATCGATTGAGCTTGATGGGAGGACAAGAACATATTACTAGATGTTATCCAACCCTTAGACATGTTGGCAGTGTCAGGTTTTATTCATGAAGTATTAGAATTAAAGGTCTGCAACCATAACTTAAACTTTGACAACATTTGTTATCAATATTTTCACTCTTCTAAATGGTAGTGAAAATGCACTTCTGGGTAGATTTGAACATCATGGTGGTGTGATAACATGTAATTTGAATATGTGTGTGTGTGTGTGTGTGTGTGTGTGTGTGTGTGTGTGTCTGTGTGTGTGTGTGAGAGAGAGAGAGAGAGAGAGAGAGAGAGAGAGAGAGAGAGAGAGAGAGATCAAAGTGATATATTTATAAGTATAGGTCTTGGAGGTAGAAATGCCAGTTGGAGCTCAAGAAGTTGCTTGTTCACTAACAAAAAGTTGCATTTTTGGACCCATCACTGCAACTTGTCTAAAAGATTGATATCAAAGATTTCACTTGAGTTATCTAATGTGTAATTATAATACATAAATAGGTATTGGAGGGATCTAATGGTTCACATAAATGACTTATAGTTTTTATTTTATCCATGTTTGAACTTAGACTAAAAAATTGTATTTTTTCTTGTATTGGGAAGGGTGTTTTTGAGGTAGGAATGGGTGGTGGGTTTGTCTATTGGCCTTGATGGGAGGACAAGAAATAGGTACTAGATGTTATCAATCCCCATATACATGTTTTTAGTGTCAGTGTTCACTCAGGAAGCATTATAACTAGAGTTTTGCAAGCATAACTTAAACTTTGACAATATTTGTTGTCAGTATTTTCACTTTCTAGAACAATAGTGAAAATGCACTTCTGGGGGGATTTGAACATTTTGATGATGTGATAACATGTAATTTTAATATTTAGACATGATAAAAATGATATATTCATATGTGGAGGTATCAAAAGTAGAATTATGAGTTAGAGCTCAAGAAGTTTCTTGTTTATTGCCAAAAAGTTGCATTTTTGGACCCGTCACTACAACTTGTTTAATGGATTGATATCAAATATTTGTCAGGGGATCTGTAGCTCTACCAATTAGAGCACAATTGATTAATTTCTTATATGCAATTAAACACAAAATTGTACCAGAATGATAAAGTAGCTAGAAACTTGAGACAGCAAAGAATTTGAGAGACAATACACACTCTTGTATTAAATACTACTAGAAGAAAATACAATAAAGAAGATGCCACTTCTTCCTCCACCTCAAAGGCTTGCCACACCTCAAGACCTTCTTCCCTCTCTCTCTTGCTCAACACAACAACTCTAAATCCTGAGTTGTTATCCGTCCTTGAATGCTTCAGCTGATCTCCTTGACCTTGCTAGCTTCAATGCCTTTTCTTGCCTAGAATAAATTTACAATACATGCCTTATGGGTCTATAAATAAGATCCCATGATTAAAAAAATAGAAGTCTAACTACTAAAATTAGACACAGCCCGCGACTTAAATTAGCCCCTTAGCATGCAAACAATCGGTTCAACTAATTGACTGTTCGTCAACAGCAGCTCCGAAAATACACAGGTGACCGATGCCGGTCCTTGCTGGTCTGGTGCTGCCGACGTCGGCCGACTTCCTGCCGTTTCCGGTCTCCTTCTCCACTACACTTGACCGACGTCGGTCATACTTCTGACTCCGATGGCTCTGGTTCTTCAGCATCCTTCCTTCTAGTGTCTGCAAACAGTTGAAGCTTTTAGCTCCACACCACAACAATCTCCCACTTGGAGATAAATAGCTGCAACTTGTACCTATACCTGTACACCATCTATTTTGTTCCTTAGGCTCTGTATCCCTCTTCAATGTCACTCTTGAAGACCAACCACCATGTAAACCTGTGATGCAATACCTGTATCTTATGCCACAAGAATTTTGCTGCTCCCAAATTCTCCATGACATACTTCTGAACCAACTCTACCCTTAGCTCAGAAAACTCCCTGTATATGAAACCCTGCAACAAGTAACACAATACAGTAACAGGATAATGTAGCTAATATTATCCAACCTGGTAAAGATAAAATACAATGGTCAAACCTCCATTGTTTTGCAGCATAATCAAGACCATATACCAAGCCTTCTGTCTCATGTATCCATCTACTCTCTTCTCTAAAATGGGAATCCATCCCTCTATCCAGTGCTTTCTTCCAGCTGACAACACTACCAACAAATACCTATTTGGTTCTCCAAGGACTCACACTCCTCATCCATGCCAAGCTCCCACTATTTCTAGATTCTACCTGCATTGCTTCTTCCATCTTCCTAGTTCGTGACTATCAGTAAGCAATATAAAGAAGGTAAACAATGAATATGAGGTTCACATACCTTTCCTGACCTCCACATGGGTGTTTGAGACTTAGTAATTCACCCAACATCCATTTTAGTGACCGATCTAGGCCATCTCCCAGTCTGCTTCCGACCTATGTCGGTTCCCTACACTGATCCTGACTACCGATGTCGTTTCCCTGGCCAACGCCGGTGTCCCTCCTGCCAACGTCAGTCCTTATGACCGACGTCGGACTTCTCCTATCCGATCTACCAACCCTGCTGGTCTGCACATGATCGATGTCGGTATCTGGATGACTGACGTCGGTGCCAAGCTACCAACATCGGTGTCTGTGTGTTCCTGTAAGTGATGAAATTTTCATCCGCGAGCTCTTCTTGGATCATACCTCTATCCATGCTGCCCTGCTCAGATTTATTCAGCCCCTGTGACTGATCTCTGTCCTTCATCTCCTCCATAAACACCAAGGCTTCTTTGTTCCTGTCAAAGGCATCAAATTTCCTCTTTCTGCAATGAACTGTATCTGTGCACATACCTTTTGAATCAAGAACTTCCATTCCCTTCCTATTCTTGTGACCAAGCCTATTAGGCCACATCTTCGAATCTACACCAGAAGTGGAATCAGTAATACAAGTAGACAGATAAAGAGTATCTACTTTCTTACCTCTTGCTAGAACAAGTGCTCCCTTGGTAACCTTCCAAGAATCCGCTGTGAGAGTTATTGTGCATCCCTCATCTCCCAACCTTCCTACAAAAATCAGACTCTGCTTCAGAATTGGAACATGCATGACCTCTTTCAACACCCACATGTTGTCAATCTGCAATCTCAGCTGCACTTTCCCTTTGCCAACTATCTGACAAGGCGTACCATCCCCTAAATAGAGCACTCCAAAATCTCCCTGCTCATACTCATATAACAAATCTCTGTTTGGGGATGCATGAAAAGATGAACCAGAATCTAAAATCCATGATCCTACCTGACTATCTGAAGAAAGCATGAGAGCATCCTGCATCACAATATTTACATCCTTTGCTTCTCCAATACCTGCATGTTGATTCTCATTATCTCTCAACTAACACTCCTTCTTTGTATGTCCTTTCTTTCCACAAAACCAGCTAGTAATACCTTTGGACTCGGATCCTTCCCAACCTTGATTTCCCTTGCTCAACCTTCTCCCTTTGCCTTTCCCTGCTTTCTGCACTTAGAGCATTCCCTGATGATTCCCCTGTGCTTCTCTTGCGTATTTCTTCATTCAAGATCACACTCACAACATCATCAACTTTTAAGATTTTAGAAGCAGATGCAGAGTTACTTACTGCCATAACCATACCGTCCCAACTTTCAGGCAAAGAACATAAAATCAAGAGAGCCTTTACCTCATCATCAAAAACAATATTGACTGAAGCTAGTTGGTTTACCAAACCATGGAAATCACTGAGATGAGTATGTACCGATCCACCTTCCTGCATTTGCAAAGTAAATAGCTGCTTCATAAGGTATACCTTGTTAGAAGTCGAGGGCTTTTCGTATAAATTCGCCAAGGACTTTATCAACTCTTCCGTTGTCTTACACTGTGATAAGCTAGAAATCACAGATGATGCAAGGCTCAACCTTATGGAACCGAGAGCGTACCGATCAAGAACGTTCCATTCTTCATCCTTCATATCTGTGGGCTTGCATGCAACCCCACCCAATGGTAAGTATAGATCCTTTTGATACAGATAGTCCTCAATTTGCATCCTCCAGTGTTGATAATTCTTGCCGTTAAACTTCTCCATTCGTAGCTTACTTTCTCCTGCCATTGCTGAACTCCCACTCAATCAGAAAACCCTGTGAATGACCTGTAATCAAAAACAATACCCTGCTTCCTGCAAACCGTAGCTCTGATACCACTTGTCAGGGGATCTGTAGCTTTACCAATTAGAGCACAATTGATTACTTTCTTATATGCAATTAAACATGAAATTGTACCAGAATGATAAAGTAGCTAGAAACTTGAGACAGCAAAGAATTTGAGAGACAATACACACTCTTGTATTAAATACTACTAGAAGAAAATATAATAAGGAAGATGCCACTTCTTCCTCCACCTCAAAGGCTTGCCACACCTCAAGACCTTCTTCCCTCTCTCTCTTGCTCAACACAACAACTCTAAAGCCTGAGTTGCTATCCGTCCTTGAATGCTTCAGCTGATCTCCTTGACCTTGCTAGCTTCAATGCCTTTTCTTGCCTAGAATAAATTTACAATACATGCCTTATGAGTCTATAAATAAGATCCCATGCTTACAAAAATAGAAGTCTAACTACTAAAATTAGACACACAGCCCACGACTTAAATTAGCCCCTTAGCATGCAAACACTCAATTCAACTAACTGACTGTTCGTCAACAGCAGTTCCAAAAATACACAGGTGACCGACGCCGGTCCCTGCTAGTCTAGTGCTGCCGACATCGGCCGACTTCCTGCCGTCGCTGGTCTCCTTCTCCACTGCACTTGACCGACGTCGGTCATACTGCCGACGCTGGTGGCTCTGGTTCTTCAGCATCCTTCCTTTTAGTGTCTGCAAATAGTTGAAGCTTTTAGCTCCACACCACATCAATATTTCACATAAGTGATCCAAGATAAAATTATAGGGATTAAATATTTAGGATAGGGATCTTATGGTTCACATAAATGACTTGCACTTTTTGTTTTACACATGTTTGAACTTAGGCTTAAAAATTGCATTTTTCTTGTATTGGGAAGGGTGTTCTTGAGGTTGAAATGGGTTGTAGGTTTATCAATCAGGCCTGATGGGAGGCCAATAATATGGTACTAAATATTATACATCCTCTCAAACATGTTGGAAGTGTCAGTTTTCACTCATAAATCATCGAAACTAGAATTTTGCAACCACAACTTAAACTTTGATAACTTTGAGAGCTTAAACTAGAGACCTAAAAATTTAATGAGTAATTGACCTATTGATAAATTTGAAAACTTTGAAAACTTAAACTAGAGACCTAGAAACTTAATGAGTAATTGACCTATTGACCTATTAGGTGGTGGTAGAAACTTAATTGACCTATTGACCTATTAGGTTGTGGTATAAACTTAATTGACTTGTTGAAATATTGACCTATTAGGTAGTAATTGACCTATTGATCTATTAGGTATTAATTAACCTATTGACCTATTAGGCAGTAATTGACCTATTGACTTATTGACCTATTAGTTGGTATTGAGTAATTGACTTATTGACCTAGAAAGTAACTTGTGGATTTTCCATTCAGTGTATGTGATTTAATTAGTTTCATGTTATCCTTGAAGGTACTTGAGGCAATAAATATGTTTTAATTTCTGTAAGGTTATAGGTGGATGAATGATTGTAGGTGGTAACTAAGAAGTGACTGTAAGTCACAATCAAGGAAGGGAACTTGGAGTGATTCCACTAGGTTGCTAAGTTGTGAGTCATCATGATATTATTGTTGAATGTGTTGAACCTATACATACCTAAAAATAAATTATTAAGACATTTATACATGAATAACTCAATACAAAGGGTTACCTCTACCCATATACCCTGTTTTCCCTACGACAGTTCAATGTGAAAGTAAATGGTTATTTCTCATAAAGGGAGTATGAATTTGGTGTAGATAATGATATATAGACTGAGAATGATCATTGAGGTGGAAGGTTAATTATTTTTTATAAAAAATATAATGGTAAATAATCAACATACAATCCTCTACAACAAAGAAAGCCTGTCTATATGTTGTTTTGGGTAACAATCACATTACAAAGGGAAATAAGAGTTATTTATTAATATTTTAAAGTATGCCATTGAATATATGGACTTTGAATATGGTAAAATAAATAAATGAGGTTTTAAATCTCTTATAATATTAATGAGATATTTGAAATTGAAATAATACTCCATTTTTTTGTCACAAGCTTGTAGGGTGCCTTGTTGTCCATAGTCAAGATAGAGAAGAGAGACTTTTCTTGTGTAAATGTGTATGAAAATGGATATAATGGTTTGTATCATTGGTGATATGTTGAAATAAGGTATTTATAATTGGGAAATCCATTAATATAGTCCTTGACACTCATTGATACACAAACCTTGTTGTCACAGTCCTAAATAGGACTCAAAAACTTGAGTTTTGATGGTTAGAAGAGAGAATAAATAGAAATGAGAGGTATAACCTATTGTATAAATTATGTGGGGTGAAAAAAAACATATATGTGGATTTTTTTTCCTTTTAAACTTTTTATAACTTAACATATTGAATTATATAGCCCCTTAGCCTGTGTAGAAGCCTAACTAGGGTTCCAAGAGTAAAGACCCCATAGAAAGAGTTTTAACCATTAGAAATTAGTGAAACTTCATAATATGAATTTTTTTACGTATGGAAAAGGAATAAAGTGGTTTTGGTATGGTTTAAGGCTATACAAGATTAGACTAATTAGGCCTAATTGAAGGATGGTTTATAAACAAAGTGTGGTCTAGGAGTGGAGTTAGGTCATGAAATGTAACACAAACCTATAAGGAGATATAGGGTGGATATAAACTATTTTAAATATTCATAAGAGTTGATATATTTCTCAACCCAAGAGAATTTGCATAAAAAAAGGCTACAAGCCTAAGGAGACCATTGTGAGCCCTCTATGTGGAATTAAATGTTAATATGTGTTTGAGTGATTATAAAAGGTTAAGGTATGTGTGATTTGAAAATATAAGAACATATATGATATAATACTGACTCCTTGAGACCTATATCAATTTTTGGTATTTGAAACCTAAGAGGATTGCCTAGTGAGAAGATAGTGAAAGAGTGAGAAGAAGTTTATGAAAGGAATGTATGAAATGAGTTAGATAATGTATGTGATACATTTTTAAGATGTCTAACGACACCTATAATTATCTATAAATTATAGAAGAAGAACATACAAAGAAAAGAAGGACATTAAGCCTAAGTGATAGGAGTGTTATTAGTCATTTCCACTACACACAATGAAATAAAAATGTTAATTTATAAAAATATGGGAGATCTGAGATTTATAACATTGAGAAGAATAATTTTTTAATCCTCATTTGTGTATAACATTAAATATGATAGTCGATAGATAATAGTTTGGAAGATCAAAATAACACTATATAATAACACACAATGAAATAAAAATTGAATATAAATTAGATAGATTGCCATGATAAGAATATAATATATGCACATGTGTCCAATGTCAATAATACATAGATTTCCATGATAGGCATAAAAAAACTACATATACCAACATGGTATCTAATGTTGGGTGAATGTCATATGCACACATACAATGCCAAAAATGTATAAATTACCATATAGGCATACAAAAAATTCCATTTCATGTGTAAGACATCCTATTCATCAAATAGCCTCCCTTGGCTTCCTCAAATAAGACTCTCCTTAGAATGCCCTACTTGTAGATGGAGACCCCTCTAATGCCTTGTATTGCTCCATGATCTGACTGTGGGTCCTATGCTTATAGCTAGCTTGCAGCGGAGCCTATTTAAATATAAGGGTTATTATAAAATTAACATGAAATACATTCAAACAATTCTTAATAAATTAATTTTAAACTACAATAAAAAATCATTTAAACATGCACTTACTACAAGCTCATGATCATGCTCAATCTATTTTTCATGCTTGAACAAGTCAATGGTAGGCTTAGTTTTCTGAATAGGTGTCTCAAATATGGGAAGAACATGACAATTTGCCTTACTAATCGTCTGACTGGCACTATCAGATGTCATAGGATAAACTACATACACAATACATTTACATAAGTTATATTTTTCTCAAGTAAATGTACTAAAATTATTAAAACAAGTCTATTTTTACAATTCAAAATTACAAGAACTAATATATACTTCTATTAGTGCTTATGCAGATGACATTAAAATAATAATTCCTATGTCTGTCTCAGCTTATAGAGAGTGAAGAGTGTCTAGTCCAACCATCAACTATTCATGTAAACAAGGTTTCACTTATTTTTATATAAAGAATCAAATCTTATATATGGAAACCATGCATATCATTAAAAGACAATGTAAACCAAGAATCATGAAAGTGTAACTTCCATACAACATGTATATCATGAAAGGGCATTGTAAATAAATAATCATGGAAGTATATAACTATCATACAATGTGCATATCATGAAAAGACAATTTAAACTAAGATTCATGGAAGTGTAACTGCCATACAACATGCAATGGCCAAGAATAGCAAGTAGTTTTCATGTTGGAGATAATATAAAAATTGTAATACATGTAGGAAGTGTGAGTGGAAGAATAGGAGGTGGAAATAATAGTATCACTTTGATAAGGCAAAGTTAGGGAGAGAAAAGGAATAAGAGACATATTATCAAGAACTTTGTCTTTACTTGTAAAGCTTCTTTAGATAGAGTACAATACAATTATATATTTACTGGGGAAAGGTTGATGTAGACACCAAAATTGTGTTGACTCCCCTTGGTCCCTTACACATCTTATTAATTTAAAATAAACAACTTATTTTAAATTATGACCTCACCTAGACAACTCACCTAGGACACCTCGCTTTGGACACCTCACCCCTAAGACCATTTCCTACCCTATGACTCACCTTGAGACTAAGTCATCTACCTATAACCTATTCTCACTCCTTTCCAACCACCTAACCAACACTCATGCATAATAACCCTATCTTTTGACCGTTCTCCAATGGCAAATGCACTTGGTGGATGGAGAACAGGGAAAAGGCTAAAAATAACCCTTTTACCCATTCTCTAGCCACCGACATCGGTCAACTATCGGGCGACGCCGGTGATATCACTAACGTCAGTTTCTTAAACTAAGTTCTAACCTTGGACTCGGATCCCAAATATGAATCAAATCTCTCTCTCTCTCTCTAGCTCTCTCCCTCAGACTCTTGGATGTCAACACGCACACTCTGAGACCAAACATTAGATTTCAACTAACGCTCACCTAGTTACATAAACTCTGCATAAGTCACTCCATATTGGATTGGAACATTTCACAGGGACCTCGACATCAGCCACAATAGGAATACGCATTCTAACACCCTTGGTTCTTCTAACAGAGCTAAGTATTCTTCTATTTCATTTCAGTATTTAGAATACATTAGTAATTAGTTTCTATTTACTATTTCTAAATACTATCAACCCGACCCGACTTTCTTCCTGGAGAGGCTGAAAAGCCTTCTTCCTATTCTTATCCCCTTTTTACACCTACCATCTACCTTTGCCCCCTCTCAGACCCTATTTATTGTCTTGCAACCCTGCATAGACCCAGACTCGTTCTAGACCCCTCTATCGACCACAGACATTCCCTAAAACCCGTCTAAGGCCCATTTCCCCTATCGACATTGATAACATAATCGACATCAGTGTATTGACTAATCAATGTTGGCAGGACTACCGACATCGGTGACTGTGATAGACTGACTGTAGAGAACAAGTACACATTATCTTTATTTCTCTTTCTTAGTCTTTCACCATTTCTTTTTATACGACTCTTTTCATAAATAGTGGACTGTCATCCCTCACGGAGCTTTACGCTTTCGGGACCAAGCTTGTCACTTGGCAGTCCACCTTATATTATTCTAACATTTTCTTTGGTTTAAGTCTTATTCTTATCTACATGTGTCTTCCTCCACAGCCAAAGAGGAGCTCCTAGAACGTCTGGATACGGTGCGCAACTTAATCTAGGTATCAATCAAACCCTTAACCTTTAACCTTTAGTTTCTTCTGAATATAAAAAGCAAAAAAATGTAGAGAAACATTCTGGCACACCTAGTGGGACCCTAGAGTTTTCCTTGGGTTCATTTCTTCTAAAAGCAAACTTTCATATAGGTGCATTAGGAAAATTTTTCTCTCCTTGCATCCTTCTTTTATCTCTTTATTTCGAAAAGAAACCATAAGCACAAGTTAAAAAGAACATCTTTCTTTTTCTTCTTGTCCCTTATTTCCTTGCATCTTAGAGTAGTAAAAATTCATGCTCTTAACCTTTTCTCCAATTGTTTGCATCTGAACAAAACATTTCAATTTGGGTTAAAAAAAACTATTGCATTTCATTCCTACTTGAATGCATACTTAGCCCTCTCATTTAGTAATTAAAACACATTATGAATAAATCATAGTGCACATATGTCACACAACCAGACCACATTCACAAAATCAAACATCTAAACATACTTGAGACAAGGCCCGACTAGGATTTTACCACCTAGCGAATACCTTACCCTTCTTGGCGATCCTACTTGGACTTCACAACCAAGGGGAGGACCCACTCTGTTCTCTGGTAGAGTATAAACTATAGGAAAAGTATATATTGGCTAAGTGGCCTAACTCGGCTATGGGTTCATGAAGTGAAGGGAGAAAGCCCCCAGCACCAGGCCATGTACGAAACCTAACACAGACTTTTGAGCACCAAAACATAACCCGAAACCAACCTTAGACATCCTCTTTAGGACCCATTCTAAAATCCCAACTTCCAACACATTCTTCTAAGGCATAAGCCACCATGACTCTAAAATTTATTCTTAGGAATTTAAGGTTTAGAGGTTGCTTGCTGTCATCATTTTTGCTATTCTTATCTAGTTTTTTGAGTTGTTAAGGTCACATTATTTTGAGGTCTAAAAACACCTTAAAATTTCTCCTTTTTTCCAAAAACTTTTAGTTTTCTAAGTTTCGAGAAACACACAGACACCGACATCAATTTTTCCATCGACGTCAGCAACTTATCTTCATCGACATCAGTTTTTCCATCGATGTCGGCAACTATCTTCACTGACATCGATCACTGTCAAAAATTTTCTTTCCAAAACAACAACTTTAAAACCCAACTTTTTTGCTATTAAACACACATTTTGGGTTTTTTGAAATTGAAATACATAGTTTTGAAAACTTGAACACATTTCATCTTGGATGGCTTTGACACATAGTCAAGCCAAAACTCTTATTGACTACACAAGGCAATAACCACTTCCACCTTCGCCCTTCATACCAAGTCCCTTAATGGAGTATACTTCAAACACTAAGCATACTCCTATCCAACCTACCCCATATCAACCTCCTATTGTTCCCACAGGGGATCAAGACTTTGAGAGATTCCTTGACCTCCACATTAAGGCTCTCCAACACTATCTCGTTAGAAGCCAAACACGAGATCCTTCAGGTAACCCTATTTATGGGATGCCAACTTCCTTGGTTGAAACGGCCATAATTTCAATAGCATCCGTCACCCAACCTACAGTCACTTAGGGCATTGCCTTGAATAATAACCCAACCATGGCCAATGTTCAAGATTTGGCCTCCCCTTTTATTTTTGGACCTACTTCCATCGAGGTTTCCGTACCCCCTCAACCACAAATAATTCAAACAAGTTCAATGCCTTTTCAAAACTTGCTTGTCTCTACCCCACCCACTCTTGCATCCATAAATACAAGAGTGACTACCTATCCTTTTACTAGTGTTACCACCACTCAACCACCTTTGGCGTCCTCTAGTCAAGTTGTGCCTTCCAGCTTCATGGCACAAGCCCCCTTGACCTCACCATCAGTCCCCATGATGAACTACCAATATGTTACACCTATACAAATGCAACCAAGTATGTCATATGCCCCTCCCAACACCTTCTAGGTACCTTACAACCTAGGGGGTGCCCCTCTTGCCAATCCATCAGTGGATCTAATCAAGATGCTGATGGATAAGATGTCTAACCTTGAGACATCCAATTTTGGTTCAAGCAATGTTCTTTCATATGAACAAATATGTAACGAACCCATCCACCCTTTAGTGCCTATTCGACCATATCCTAGCTAGTGGGAACTCCCAAAATTTACTTGCTTTTAGAGTAAAGAGGACCCAAAACAACATCTACGAGCGTTTAGACACACTTGCTACCTTATAGCGCACGATGATCCGTTATTACTTCGCACATTTCCCATGTCACTTTCAGGTGCCGCCCTTGACTGGAATAGCTCTATTACCAGTCATTCTCTCTTTTCTTTCACTCAACTCACTCAACTATTCCTTGACCACTTTTCAATCAACATTACTAAAAAAGTCTCCATCATAGACCTATATTATATTAAATAATTCGACGATGAATCAATAGCTGACTTTCTTGCCCGTTGGAGAGGTTTGATCAACCAACTCTCTTTTTCATTACCTCAATCTTAGCTCATTGAGCTCTTTTCAAGAGCATGTGCCAAGCACATCTCATCCACTTTGTAGGTTCAAACTTTCTACACATTTGATGAAGCTTTCATTATGGCCTGAAAGCTTGAACTCTGTGCTATTGAAGAAGATAAGGTCAAATTGGGTAGTAAAAATACCAACGTAAAAGCCAATGACCTTTTGTCTTCCAAACCTTCTTCCCACTCCAAGTCCAATGGATCAACAAATGCTGTGGTACTTAGATCATCATCTTCTACCACAACCAACCAAATTGACCCCTCTACATCACAATACATCACAAAACAATTCCAACAACAGTATATACAGCGTCAATACACTCCAATAGGAGAATCATATGCTTTCGTGTTGGATAAACTAGTCAAATAGAGGGTCCTTAATCTCCCTCAAATCTGACCACCCCAATTTGACCCCTCAAAATCCATCCCTACATGGTATAAGGAAAATGACTTTCGTAATTATCATCGTGTCAAGGGTCATGACACAGAAAATTGTAAAACCTTCAAGAACATTGTCCAAGACATGCTAGACAAGGGGGATCTTGTTTTGGATAACCCAAATGTGCCAGCTAACCAAAACATGGATGTCTTTAGACAACCATTCCCTAACCATTCCCCTAGTCAGAACAATGTTCAGACCATGGCCGACGACTCTCAGGAGCGTAACATATGCACAGTCGACATGGTTTCTTCTTTCATTCTTGACCAACCTCTCCCATAGTTTGAAGAGGTTAATCAACCTATTTCTCCACCACGGGTAGAAGAGCCTTCTTTTCCTATTTGTCCTCCACCAATGGAGGTTATTTCTCCATCCACCTCCCTTTCAAAAAAAGGAGAGTCTACTTTGACCTCTCCTATATTGGGGGACGCCTTGACGGTACCAACATCGATAGCCCTGCCCTCATCCTTCCTATTACCAATGGAGGATCATACTCTTCCCACTCCTTGACCACACGAGGAAGCCATGATCATCCTTACATTTAATCCTCTCAAAGAGCCACATTCTCCAATCCCTTCTCCACCAAGAGAAGAACTTGTCACTTCACCCACTTTAGCCGAGGAAGATTTGGTAACAGTTTTTTCTCACCTTTGGCCTAAGAATGCTACATCTAACATGTTTCCACTCTTGAAATCACCTAAATCCTCCAAAATACCAACTGCAAGACCTTGCATGATGTCACCTAAACCATTTTCTTGATTGGTAGAAAACTTAGGATTTTTCCATTCTAGGAACCTAAAACATGAGATGTTATGGGAGCGACTTCAAGATCCTTATCTTACACGTCCCGCTTTGACTTATACCACCAATCCTTTTGTGACTACTCAACCCAAAGTCTCTAACAAGGATTAGGCTTCTACTTCTAAATATTTAGAAGCTCAACCATCCATACCTGAACCCAAACCTTCGCAGGCACCCACCATACCGAGATAAGTTAAATCTCTTGATGTTCACCCTATATCAAACCTCACTCACCCACAAGTGAAGGTAGACTTGATCCTCACCTCACACAATAGTCCTTGCACCAAACTAAAGAAGGCTACTAAACCACAGTGGAGAACTCCTCCCCCACTATCACCATTGCCCTTTATTTTGGGCCCATACCCTTCCACCTTAATGGGAGTGCTCCCAACTCCAACACCTTACAAAAACAAATCACCTCTATTGCTCCCTTTACTTGGTGAAAACATATTTCCTCCAAAACATCCAAAACCTCTCACCACAAAAGTGTCATCTACATGTGTGGTCACACTACCAAACAAAAAGATGGTACAGAAAACTCCCCCTACAACTCCTAAACAAAAGTTGTCTCCTCCTACATCTCCTAAACAGAAGTTGTCAACTGCTATTGCAACAAAATGCACAAACCCATTAGTGGGGTCCTATGCTTCACTGTTACATCGATTATTACAGACTTATCACATCAGTCTCCTACCTCTTAAGCCATACCAACCTCTCAGACCAAAACCATCTTGGTTTGATGACACTCAAATCTGTGCATATCATCGCACACCTAGACATGACACTGAGCATTGTTGCACTCTTAAGGTTGTCATTCATCAACACCTGCAAAAGGACCCCTTTTTCATTAAAGATCCTCTTGACCACCCTTTAACCAAACCATCGACACCATCCCATACCTCTCAAACATCCTCACCTTCATCGAGTTCCCATCATCAGACTATGGTCTCTCTACCACCTTCAACCACTTTAATCAAAATCAACATTATCAATGTGGCCACCAGGTCGTAAACCATGAAGGATAAAGGAAAAGAGAAGGTTTATATCTCTTGGACATGTCTATTTGCCAAGCCCTCTCAACCACCAAAACCCAAGATTTCTATCTTGGGCACATCTCAACAAACATCTTCTGAGCCAATTCATGACTCCATGGTCAAACCACTTCACCAAACCTCTATGAAGATGTCTTTGTATGACCTCATTCAAAGCTCTCCACAACATCACCAAACTTTGATCAAAGCCTTACAGGTAGTGAAGGTCCAACCTAAAGACCCCTAACCACTGGCTGCTTTGGTTAAAACATTACCCACCATTGCCTCCATCATCGTCAGTGATTCTGAGATTCCAGACTATAACCTGGAAGATCAAGATCCCATCCTCTCAAACTAAGCATACCAAGAAAAAGCTTCACAGGATGCATCCTCGCGTCACACTCCTTATCAAAGAGGAGCTTCATCATCTTCTCTTCATCTCATTTATCCAACCCATTGATTATCTGCAATGGGTGCCAAACATTCTCCCTATCACAAAAATGACTGGGAGAATTTGACTTTATACTGACTATCACGAACTCAACCAAGCATCGACCAAACATCAACCAACTTCTTAATCATCTTTAACACATGACCAATATGGAAAGAAGCAAACAAGGCAAGTTTGCTCCTAATTGGCTTAGACCTTACATAATAACGCACAAGTATGGATCAGGGACTTATCATCTATCTTCTCTCGAAGGCCAGATAGAGCCTGAGGTCCTTAATGCCTTACATCTATGACCATTCTACTATTAATCAAGTAATCATTCACTTGATGTTTAAGTTGAGCTCGTCCCTTGAGCAACCCCCGTCATCCTCATTCCTATTTCTTTTAACCCTTTTCTCCTATAACAATTAGTTACTCCTTTTTTCATTAATGCTTTGTCCTAATAAAAGGGAAACCTCTAAACCTCTATAGTCTAGTCCATGACTAAAATTCTAGTCAACAAAAAACACATAAAACTGAGATGCCTAACCAAAGGTCATAAACTATAAATGTAACCTGATCCTATAATTGCTATAATTGATAGACTACTCCCTTGAAGGACAGTTATTCATAGACATTTAACCATACAAAGCAAACTATAGACCACTCCCTTGAAGGATGGCTATGCCTAAATTTTGTTACATACACAGCACCCTCTCAGAAGCTTCTCATGCTGATCAGCTTCATTATGACCAAAACCAAACTACATCCCTAAATAGACTTCCCGCATTGATCAGTCTACCAAATAATAAAAAAAAATTGACTGACAAACTATTAAGTCATGGACTTGCCCATAGTCATTCTCAAGGTCACCTATAAAAGGGGCAAAGTTATCCCTACTAAAAAGGGTTTCGCTATCTTGACATATCACATAATCACACCTATTACCCCAACATACTCAAGGAATTTTGAGCTCACTTAATGTCAAGTGATTCGAGTACTTCACTAACAAAAACCAATGGTCTATGATGTAATGCATAAACGAGGCTTTTGTTTGCAAATTTTTTTATCTATGCTATCATTATGGTCCTTGTCAATGAAAGAGCAACATGCCTTTCACTTCATACTTGACTTCATCACATACCCATAACATGACAACCAAAACATTTTTCAAACCTCTAACATAACATCATGATTTATTTAATGCAAATACCGATTTGTGTTATATAAATTATCATAGCCCATTCACATTAGTTTCTATGGAAAACAATACACATTGAAACTAACAACCAAACATAAATTTATGTCAAGCACATACCATCAACAATATGGAAACCTGCTAAAGCATAAATAGTCTCATTTCATTTTTGGCATACACCATCACTAATATGGAAAATTGCTAGGGATGAAAAACCACATAACCAATGTTATAGAATACACCATCACATAATATGGAAAAGGCTATAACATCATTATTCATTTCATTATTAGCATACACCATCACTAATATGTAAAATTGCTAGGGATGAAAAACCACATCACCAATGTTACAGAATACACCATCACATAATATGGAAAAGGCTGTGACATCATCATACATTCATCATTTCAAGCATGTACCATCACAGATATGGGAAATGCTAACAACCCTAACCTGACCAACCAACAAACAACCTCTTTGGCTCTTCCTCCCTTTTTGGGAGAGCTACATTGGCTAAGGCCCTCACAAGGGCTATGTAGGTAGCACTCAGTTGACATAGAGTCTTCTGAGGTTAGCTTAGTCATTCGTTCATTCATCTACCTGATGGACCAACCACATAACCTTTGACCATGACTTAACCTAGTCCAACCCAATCCATAACCAACTCCCTTCTTCCCTTTTGGGGAGAACTACTTTATCCTGAGGCCCTTAAAATAGGGGCTATGTAGGCAGCACTCAGTTGACACAAAGTCTTCTGGGGTTAGCTCAGCCATTCACCCATTCATCTCCCTAATGACGTTGGCCATTCATTTGTTTGTCTACCTGATGGACAAACCATGTAATCTTTAACCATGACTTAACCTAGTCCAAAACCATGACCAAACAACCTAGTCCAAAATCATGACCACAAAACTAGCCCTGACATTATAGAAGTCACCTTCGATTTCTCATGGGGCACATTGGAAATCACATACATCTCCCTGACCAAAAAAAACAAAAACTTGAGATCACTTATATCTCAACCCGACCCAGCTAATGACCTTGGAGATCGCAACTATCTCCTCAGACCATGACCACTTTTGAGACAACTCTGCCTTGGTTGTTTTTATTGCATATGCTACCTCATGAATAGCTAGCAAATTGTACGCACCCCACATTACGACCCTCACACCTATTGTTGGATCGCGACCAAGTTGATCCCCAATATTTGTGACATTTTCTTGTTTTCTAGGAGCACTTCCTATCTAGGATACTTGGAACATGACGACCATTGGAGATATCACTTTGATCGATCTAACCCAATCAACTATGACTAATAAGCTGGGGCCCAGTTAGTTTGATTTTAGTCCTCTTCGACCATTGGAGTTACAACTTTGATCATTTAACCAAATCAGCTACCATTAATAATTTGGAGACTGGTTAATTTGATTTTAGTGTTCCTCGACCTTGCTTGCGATAATTTGACCTACTTATCACGTGAAGTGGTATACGTGCAATCTCAACTATTGCAGCATTCACACTCCAACTTCACCATACTCATTCACCATTTATCAAATCAGTAACCAATTTTGGATTGCCCTCTCTCGATTCCCACTTTGAGGGGGAATACCTCATCCCATACCTGGGGCAACCTACTCCTATTTTTGTCTTGTAGTTCGTCAAGAATAACCAACAAGACAAAAAGGGGCAAATGTAGACACCAAAATTGTGTCGACTCCCCTTGGTCCCTTACACATCTTATTAATTTAAAATAAACAACTTATTTTAAATTATGACCTCACCTAGACAACTCACCTAGGACACCTCACCTAGGACACCTCACTTTGGACACCTCACCCCTAAGACCATTTCCTACCCTATGACTCACCTTGAGACTAAGTCATCTACCTATGACCTATTCTCACTCCTTTCCAATTGCCTAACCAACACTCATGCATAATAACCCTATATTTTGACCGTTCTCTAATGGCAAATGCACTTAACGGATGGAGAATAGGGAAAAGGCTAAAAATAGCCCTTTTACCCATTCTCTAGCCACCGACATCAGTCAATTGTCAGCCGACACTGGTGATATCACCGACGTCGATTTCTTAAACCGAGTTCTAACCTTGGGCTCAGATCCCAAATTTGAATCTCTCTCTCTCTCTCTGGCTCTCTCCCTCAGACTCTTGGATGTCGACGTGCACACTCTGAGACCAAACATTAGATTTTGACTAACACTCAACTAGCTATAGAAACTCTACATAAGTCACTCCATATTGGATTGGAACATTACACAGGGACCTCGACATTAGCCACAACAAGAATACGCGTTCTAACACCCTTGTTTCTTCTAATAGAGCTAAGTATTCTTCTATTTCATTTTAGTATTTAGAATACATTAGTAATTAGTTTTTATTTACTATTTCTGAATACTATCAACCTGACCTGACTTTCTTCTTGGAGAGGCTGAAAAGCCTTCCTCATATTCTTATCCCCTTTTTACACCTACCATCTACCTTTGCCCCCTCTCAGACCCTATTTACTGTCTTGCAACCCTGCACAGACCCAGACTCCTTTCAGACCCCTTTTTCGACCACAGACATTCCCTGAAACCCATCCAAGGCCCATTGTCCCTACCGACATCGGTAACATAACCGACGTCGGCCTATTGACTAACTGATGTCGGCAGGACTACCGACATCAGTGACTGTGACAGACTGAATACAGAGAATAGGTACGTGTTATCTTTATTTTTGTTTCTTAGTCTTTCACCATTTCTTTTTATACAACACTCTTTTCATAAATAGTGGACTATCATCCCTCACGGAGCTTTACGCTTCCGAGACTGAGCTTGTCGCTTATCAGTCCACCTTATCTTATTCTAACATTTTCTTTAGTTTAAGTCTTATTCTTATTTACAAGTGTCTTCCTCCATAGCCAAAGAGGAGCTCCTACAACGTCTGGATACAGTGCGCAACTTAATTCGGGTATCAATCAAACCCCTGAGCTTTAACCTTTAGTTTCTTTTGAATATAAAAAGCAAAAAAATGTAGAGAAAAAGTTGAGCTACACATATATGTACATCATCCTTATATTATATGTGTGATATTAATCATATGTATCTCTATATATAATACATGGATTGATATCACATTTATTTATAATATATGGATGATAAATGATTTATGGGAAATAACCCAACCAATAGAAAGGAGCACAAGCCACGGTGAATCCACCTCTTAATGAAGGTGTGTGTAAATAACATTCTACCAATAGGTCAAGGAAGGGAGGTCCTTGTCTAATATATCAATTTTTATCCATATAAATATATATTGTCTTATTTTTTCTTAAGAGAATAAAATTGGAAAATAGTTTGGATGTTGGATTGGAAGAAACTGCAAGGTGTAATTATTGAGGCTATCACATTTTTAGTACCAACACAAATGGTGTATCTCTCCCAAAACTTGTCTATTACCTTAAATTATTTTCTTTTAGTATGATTGGAAGGTGTATTAAATAGTGTGAAGAATGTGTCCTTGAATTGGGATTTAGGTGAGGAAGTTTACTTAGTATAGCCAAAAGGATACATGGTCCCAGAGAGCGACCATTGGGTTTGTGGGTTTGTCAAGTCATTATAGGAACTTAGGCATGCTCCAAAAACCTATTACAATAAAATATATTAGCACCTCCAAGATTATGAAATTAGAAGAAGTTTTTATGATCTGAAGTTACATGTTAAAAGGAACAATGATAGCATAGTGATACTCATTGTCTATGTTGATGATATTACCATCACAGGTAGTGTGGCCATTGCACTTTAACAATTAGAAACTAATTTATGTTTTGATTTTGACATGAGTAATTTAGGCATCTTACATTATTATTTAGGCATAGCATTTTGGAAATTTTATCATACTATATGTATGACAGATAAAAATATGCCAAAGTACTTTTGGAAAAGTTTATGATGATGAAGAACAATTCATAAACTAAAACCATGGATGTTTATTATCTATAGGAAACATTTCAAGTGGATTGGTTTGGAATGTTTATTGCACATGCCTACCATGTGTGTGTGTGTTGGGTACACAAATATAGATGGGAAAGAGATAAAAGGGATTGTTTGGGTTTAGTTATATCAGAGATGAGGAAATAAATGCTACATGTGAATTCATGTCAACTTCATATCCTTATGGTTTTATATGCAATAGGGTCATCATAATTTTAGTTTTCATTATTAGGAAAGTATTTTGGAGAGAGGTAAATGAATGAGACTCCAATTTAATAGGATATTATCACTTCTAAGCTAACTTTCACTAGGAAAATAGGTGTATATTCAAAAGGAAGCTTCAAATATTTTGTGGTAAAATGTGATTCATGTTTTCTTCATAAATAATATCCTATCCCTAGAAGGAATCACGTAATAGATTTATTGTAAAATAGTGTATTGACCTTAGGTAATACAAAGAGAAAACATACCATATGGGTAATGGGTAGAACATATGAATACAACATATACATCCTTAATTAGTGACCCTGTAAGAGCATTGTAGGATGTTATTCCCAAGGAAACATGGTCCAAAATAGGACCATTCATGACTTTTATGTGTTTAGTTGTGTTATTTTTAATTAATTCTTGAGAAGAGAAGTAAATTAGATTCAAAGAGCAAAACATATATATGTTTGTTGTGTTATGTCTATTGTTAATAATTCACATTTATTATCTTTTACCTTATATTCCCTTGCTATTGTCACTCATTTTCAAGGGTAACATGTGGATTTATGTATAATGGTAATGGTGACATAATTCAAAATTAGAATATGACTATATTGATCTTAACATCTTCATTTTCAAGATAGTGTTACTTGGAGGGACCCCTAGATAAGTCTTCTTCATTTTATAAGTATCCTTGTGGAATGTGAACTACCATTATCTGATCTTGAATGAGATTATTCATGGGATCTTTGTGGGATTTACCAAAACTAGTTATATAAATACTGTTGAGCCCATTCTCATATCTTACAACTATTGTAAACAATAGAGAAAGGATAAAGAGAGAGAACATGAAAATAGAGTATGAAAATAAAGAAAGAAAAATTTAACTTGAATTTACAAGGAAAATATACATAGACTAAATATACATAGAACATAAGATTAACTCAAAATTTTACCTCTATAAAGGTAAATGGTGTCATCCTAACAAAGATAGATGAAGTAGTGGATGGTATAACAGCTAGATTTGAATATGTAAACAATGGCTATGACAAATCAAATGTTGTAAATGTTGACTATGATGATGAAGGCACCATCACCTCCTATGACATAAAAAATGACATATATATTATATTAAATTTATATATAAATTAATTGTTAGCTAAATTAAATATGTAAATATAACTTAAATTTAATATAACATTTATATAAAATATACCTACATCTATTGGTGGCTAATGTCTACACACCAAATGTGCACGTCAAAAAATTATCACTCACAATAATATTATCTAATCCATCTAATCCACTATTGCCATCATTACCATAATTTTATAAACACATAGCTCCACATAAAATACAAGGGTGAACTCAAGGTCAGGTAGGTGGCATATCTATAACATCACTCTGTAAAAGCCTACTCGTATGCTGAATGAGTGTATCAGTGCAAAAACTAAGAGCATGGAGAGTGTTTATCTCCATGACCTATTGAACTAAAAGGGAATATTAGGCTCAAGATTCTTTTAGATAGGGATCCTTGTATGTCAATTAGGTGAATGATGTATACTTGGTCGATCCTATATAGAGCCTTTTTATCGACCCTAAAAGTCACTAAAATCAAAATAATTGGGAATCTCATTGAGGAAAAAATCACAGTAGAGTTTTCTAAAAAAATATAATGGGACATCATAGTTTTTATTTGGTGGATTGTTACAGACCATCCACCATTGATCCCAAAAATTGGTTGTGATTAATTTATGTACACAATAATGGATAGGAAAATGTTTAGTGATTACAAAAAATGGGGCATTGGTGGCTGAGTCAATAAATAGGGCACAAATAAAGGCTTTCAAAATTTCTTTGTTCTTGACCTGAAGTGCTGACAATTTGTCAGCATAATATGCCCTATAATTATCCCTATACGAGGTCCATATATTAATTTGACTCATTATAGAGTCAATTTGACCAAATAAGGTCTCTAGGGAATCATCTACCTGGATGTGGTGGGGGTTGGTCAAAGTGGGATCACTCATTCTACCAATTAACTCTTCAATATCAAGTTTATTTATCACAATGTTGTCAATTAGAATCTCTTGACTACCAGGGAGATTATAGGTAACTGTAGGAGGGTTAAATGGAGGGATAGGAGGAACAAGAGGGTTTTGTGGAGGTTTAAGTAGAGGGTTAGGAGGAGGAGCAATAAGAGAGTTATATGGAGGGTTAGTAGGATGGGTTGTTAAAAAAAAAATTACAATTAAAATCTAGGGTTAAACAGTAAAAATAATGAAAAATTAGAGTTAAATAGGGAATACTTCTATCACTTACCTCTCCTATGTGGTGGTATCATCAATTAACAAGTTTGTGGGATTAATTTGGTAGCTTTCTGGCACTCTCTAATGTATTATTGACAAAATGTGATCACAGAAGTTAGAGGAGAGCAAGGAAACTCAAATTCAAAATGAGGATTTTGAATTTGGGGTTTGCTTTTTAATTTTTTTGATACATAGGTAACATGATTGCATTAAGTGAAAATGACAATAATGTGATCATGTTAATAATGTGATCATGTTATTATTTAATATACCTTGATAATATTATATAATAATGCAATCACATTATGGCTTGATAAACATCAAGCCATAATTCTAATTACATGATTGCGTTACCTAACATGTCTATGGAATTGTCCCCTAGATCCATACACTTAGCCTAAAGATACATTATAAATTTATATCTATATCTATATCTATAAAATAATGTACTTTCCTTCTCATGAAAGGAAACAAAAGATGTTATTTAAATTCATGATGTGTCTTAGTCTATAATGTTACTTAAAATATAATAGAAATGTATGTATTAAAAATTATTTCATTTAATTAAATTTTTTAATATGAAATAATGATATAATGTTTTAAAATATAATGAAAATATTTCCACAAATAAAACATTTAATTTAAAAAATATATATATCTAAAAATAGAATATATATATATAATTAGAACATTTAATGACTAGACTTAATTATCCACTCAATGTTGTTTGCATCCCACACAAAGTTGATTGTTATATATTCCAACACTCCTCTCCAATTATCTCATCAATTTATTCTTCACAAGTTGGTTTAAATATTGTTCACACAAAAAAAAATCCTTAAAAAAGGGCAAAGAAAAGTGTAAGAATCTAAAAATAATAAGAAATAAACAAATATAATTTGAAGAAAGAGAGGATCTTCAACCATATAAAAATGGGATGAGGAAAAAAAATCTTCTGATAATTGGTTTACTCTAATAAATCTATGCATAAGTGAATCAAAAAGGAAAAAGAAAAAAAAGTTTTTGTTTACATATAATACAAAAATATGTTTATACAATTAATATCAAGTATATATACTAATGTCAATTTATTACTCCCATTTCTCTATATCCACATAATAAACATATACTATTAGCCTATGTAGAGGTGGAATGTTAATCAATGACATAACCATGCACATCCTTGTCTCATTTTAAGTTTAAATATAACGGCTAAATTATAAAATATACATAATATATTAATAATAAGTTAACTTAATGAAGGTACATAATATATTGCTGCTTAGGAGACAAGTTAACTAAAATTACCATTAGGGCATAGGAGAAAAGGTCACAGTGTGACCCTGTCTAACTTAATGAAGTCTTATCTTAGAATGACATAGACTACTAGGATTGGTCTAACATGAACTTAAGGAAATGATGGAGACCGAATGGAGTAGTAGACCCAACAACAGACAAGAAGATAAATTTCAAATTTTGCTTTAGAATGGGAGAAGGAAGATGAGTAAGGGGAGGGATCTGGGGCATGTGGAGATAGGGAGGATGAAAAGGATAGAGATAGGCTATAGACAATAGTTATTGAAATGAGGCCCTAGCAAATCTGACAAAGAGGGACCTAGAATGGATCCAATTAAGGTTTCTTGGAGCTCTAAACTCAAAAGGGCACAAGGAAAGAAGGAAATATAGCCTACAAGATAGCTTGAAACTATTAAGGATGGTAAGAATTTTCATATCAAAGTCTTTCCTCCACTTATTAACCAAGCCTCTTCTATAATGGAATAGGTATTGGTGCAAAACTTTATGGGGGCCAGACCAAACATTGATGTTTTCAGAGCATGGGCCATGGAAAAATGGAAACCCAAAGGCCATATAGAAATCTTGGGAATGTTGAATGGGTTTTTTATATTCATACTTAATAAACCTAAGGATTGTGTTTGTATTTTAGTAGGTCCCTGGTTCTTTGGAAGATCAAGGATTTTTAAAAAAAAAAGGCATCCAAGTTTTGACATGAAAACAAAAAACATAAATTTAATGTACATCAGGGTGCATCTTCTTGGTCTCTCGATTAAACTTTAGGAGGAAGATCTCTTCATTATAATTGCTAAGACTTCAGTAACAAAATCTAGATCTACACTTGTGTGTGCTCTTTTATGTGTAAACACCTTTTTAAACTAAGAACTTCCTTCATCGATGTTTCTTCATACCCCTTTTGAAGTCCAAAATAAAAAATTAGAGATTGAAAAGTCAGTCCTTCTTTGTGTAAAATGTCATAAGCTAGGACATCCATCAAAGGTTTTCCCCATAGTTCTTAAACATAAATAAACTTAGCTCAAACCTTCTTGGTTAGAAAAGGAGGAGTATCATCCAAAGAAACAAAAAAGATTCTAAATTCAAAAGTTAATGCAGAGTAGGATAAGAAGAAAGGTAAAGTGACACGTTTAGAAGAATAAATTCCTTTATAATAGGCAGCTTAGGAAGAAGGTAAGTAGGATGAAGTAGAAAATGTAAAACAAACAGAGGTAGTTAACATAAAATATCCAAATCAGATGCATAGCCTGAATATTTATCAATTGGTGATAGGTTAGGAGATAGATTCAATAGTCTCAAAGATAGAAAATAGGTCAGAGGCATTTACAAATCAATAATTTAAAAAATCTCCAAACTAATTTGATATCCTAACACATCTACAAAAAAACCAAGAAACTCTTTATAATGACAATGAATCAAGTAGGAAGATTTCAAGGGAATATCATAGTGTAGAAGTAATAAATCGACCGGTAGTTTATTCACAAAAAGATTCCCAAGAGAGGGAGGTATAATCTCAAGAGATACCTTCAACCCAAAAACATAACACCAAAACTAAGTTCTCTTCATATATCATTACTAGAAGAGGGAAAAAAGGACTTGCTTTCTAGACACCCCCAAAAGTTAGGAATCTGCCAAAATAGAAGTCTTAAAAAGGATCACAAATGTGGAAATTGTAAATTGACTTCAATCCACTTTTCCATTCAATGGAGGTAATCCTTTTCCTTTTAATTAATTATGGTGATATATTCTTGGGATATTAAAGAAATGTATAGTTCCTCAAAACAAATTTTTTTAGATATTTTTTAGATATTTTAGAATAATTCACAAACCTTCTATTTTGACAATTTAAGAAATGAAAATTAATGAAGCATTCTTTGAGATTCATAGAAATACATATTGAAAGGATGTTGGAGTTGTTTGTTCTAGTTTGGTGGGTGCATCAATGGGTCTTATTACTTATTAAGATAATAATATTTTTGTTGGGGATCCTCTTTTCAAATCATCCAATTACTTAGTAGTTATTTTCATAGACCCTATAGAAGGTATGCAATGATTTTTTTCTAACATTTATGCACCTAATGAAATTGTTACTTGCATAAAAGTATGGGATGGTTTAAGATATTTTAGAAATACTTACAAGGCTCTCTCATGTATTATGGTCAGAGATTTCAACTCTCCCTTATACCCATGTGACAAAAAGGTGGAAATGAACTTGTTTTAGATAGTATGGAGTATTTTTCTTCTCTTATTATTGATATTGGTTTACTAGATCTAGAATTAAAAGTTTCTATATACATTTAGAGTAACAGGAGGTCAAAAGAAAATCTAATCCAATTTAGATTGGACAGATTTTTCATTTTTATGGATTGGTTGGATCATAAAGATTTTATGTTAATGACTCTACCTAGGATAGGCTCAAATCATAACTCTTTAGAGTTGAAGATTGTAGAAAATTTTGCTAAGGAAATTAGATATCCTTTTATAATGGAACATATGTGGTTTACTCATCTAGAGATTCATGAAATAGTAATGGAATGGTGGTCCTTGAGTGTGAATGGCAAGACCATGTACTAGTTGTCTAAAAAAATGAAGAATGTTAAGATAAAAATCAGATAGTGAAATAAACAAGTATTTGAAAATGTTCTTATTTAGAAAAAGCTCTAAAATCTACTATTTCTATGATAGAGTTTGAAATATAAAGTAATGATTATATGATATAGACACTCAGAATAAGGAAAAACAACTTATTTATGAATATCACATAATTGATGCAAGAGAGGAGAGTTTATAGAGATACAAATTAATAAATATTTGCCTAAGGAGGGGGATAAAAACACCCATTTTTTATGTCCACTTTGAAACATAGAGCTCATAATTCAATCAATTAAATAACATATAGAGAAGGACATATCACATCCGATAAAGATCTTATTAACTAGGAAAATGTAAGCTTCTTCAAAAACATATTTTAAAATGACTTTAAGGGAAACAACAGATTTGAACAAGAATTTATGCATGTTATTCTAGAATTGGTAACACAAGAAGATAATTCAGCTCTTATTATGGCTACATCTAATGAAGATCTTAAATTTATCATTTCCAAAATGAACTCAGATAAAGTTCCAAGTCCTGATGGCTTTCCAATAGCCTTTTTTTAGAAGTTCTAAGATATCATTGAAGATGATGTGGTAGATGCAGTTAACAAATTCATTGATTCTTCTTAGATGTTAAATTAATTTAATCACACCTTCCTTATTTTGATTTTTAAGAAGGAAAGAGATGTTAATTTGTTTAATTTACATGCAATTAGCTTGTGTAATTCTATTTATAAAATTATTAATAATCTTCACTCTTTAATATTACAACCAATCATGGAAGCTATTTTTGAGGTGGAATAAAGAGGTTTTATCCCTAGTAGACAAATCCAAGATGGGATCATTGTTGTCAACAAATTGATTCAATCTATGGATAAAATACAAATTACTAGCATGGTGATCACATTAGACATAGCTAAGGCTTATGATAGATTAAATTGGATCCTTTTAGATAGAGTCATGAGTCAATTTAATTTCCAAGACAAGTTTAGTAAAATTATAAGGTCTTGCATCTCTACTTGCATGTTTTTAGTGCTTGTAAATGGTGTGGCAAAAGGTTTCTTCAAAAGTGATAAAGGAGTGAGACAAGGGTATCCATTATCCCCATTGATATTAATCATTATGGTTGAATGTTTGAGTACATTTATTTCAAATACTATGATAATTGGAGAGTTAAAAGGCTTCAAACCAGGTAGGAGTGTGGATTTGATATCTTATCAACAATTTGTTGAAGATACCATTCTTATGGAAGAGGCACCCATTAAGGAATAAAAAGTATTAATAAATTTTTATTATGTATGAAAAAACTTCAAATCAAAAGGTTAGTTTTGATAGAAGTTCAATTTTTTTTCAATACATCTTTTGGAAGGCAAACCAGAATTGCTCAAATCTTGGGCTAATAAATTAAAAAAACTCCATCTTCCTATATGGGCATGCCTCTCTTTAAAAACAACCTTATAATTACAACTTGAAATCCTTTGGTGGCAAGATTCCAAAGAAAGTTTATTGGATGGAAAGGAAAACTTTTATCTCAAGCAGACAAATTAGTGCTTATCAGAAGTGTTTTTTAGAGTCTTTTGATTCATATTATTTCTATTTTTAGTCTGCCTAAGATCATAGAAGAAAAGATTAATACAATCCAAATGAAATTTTTATGGATAGGTACAAAAGAGAGAAATAGAATACATTTGGTGGCTTGGAAAAATATCTGCATAGCCAAAATAAATGGAGGGTTAGGCATCCAAAGATTAAATTGGATGAATAAAACTCTTCTTTCTAAATTTATCTAGAGATTTCTTGAAAGAAATAATACTTGGAATAATTTTTTAAGATTCAAATATCTGGATGGTAGAAATCCTATGTGTATTTTTGAAGAGGAACAATTTGACTAGGGGTCTCACTTTTGGAGTTTTTTAAATTCGAACAAAGATATTATTTCATCAGGTTCTAAATGGAAACTAGGAAATGGTACTCATGTCAATTTTTGGAAAGATACTTGGATTTTAGAAAAACCTTTAAATTCTTTAGAACCATGAAAACTTATTCAAAATCATACTTAAAACAAATATGGCAATAAGGTTCAAGATTGTTGGTAGATTACAAAAGGTATTAGAAGTTGTAAAAGGTTGAGTATTGGTAATTTAGATTAGGAAGAAAATACATTTTTTTAACCTAAATAATTTTTTGATAACTTACCACTTACTAAAAACCATCAATGAAGATCATTTGGTTTGAAAAGAATCTATAGATGGATAATATCAAGTTAAATCTATGTATAATTTGCTGGTGAATCTCCCAAAAAATGACATGAATTGGCATAGATTATGAGACAATTCCTTGATACCCAAACTTAATTTTTTCTTTTTGTTGGTGGCTATTCAAAATAAAGTCTTATCTATGGAAAATTTAAGGAAAAGAGGGTTTATTTTGATCAGCAAGTGCTTTATGTGTGAAAATGATAATGAAATAGTTTTTCCTCTCCAAGTGGATTGTCCTTTTGTTAATGAGGTTTGGATCTTCTTCCTTAACAAATTAAACTTTTTTGGGCATTTTTTGGTTCTATGTTTGACTTTTGATAATTTTAGGAGTGTCCTTTTCAACATTATCTTCTAAATAAAATTTAGAAGATCACATTTTATCATGTCATTTGGGGAATTTGAGGCAAAATAGATAACAAAAATTTTAAGAATAAAAAGTGCTCAAGTTTGACTTTAACTAATAGTTTGTTTTCAGGATATTGTATATAATTTTAATTTCAAGTCTAGTAAGAAAGGTAAATTTTTGAAAATATATGAAAAAAACTAACTTGAAATTGGGAAATTGATTTTTTATGGATTGGTAAGAATGATCCCAAAGATGAAACAAAAAAGAGGAATAAATGGAAACCTCTACCTATTAGATGGTTAAAGCTCAATTTTGATGAGGAATCCAAAATAAATATAGGACCCATAAGAGGAGGAGATATTTTAAGAGATCAACAAGGGAGACTTGTTGCAACATATGCTAGTGATATGGGGATCAAAATGAATCATTGGGTAGAAGCTCTTGTTTCCCTTTGGGGGTTTAATTAGCTAAAAAGTTGGGTGTTCAACTTCTCATCATTAAGGGAGATTCAATGAATATAAAAAATTATCTTTCCAATAAAAATATAGTGAATTGGAATATTAAATAAGTGGTAGATGAGTCTATTTTTATTTTAGATTCTAAGTAAGAAGTGGCCATTCAACATGTTTATCATGAAGGTAACAAGGTTGTTGATTGGTTCACCAGTAGGGGAGTTAGCTCTTATAATTCCTTTAACTAGACTGAGAGACAAATTACCTCAGGATATTTTCTAGAGGATTGATGAGGAAGTGATTAATGTTCAAAATGGTTGATAATGTGTATGTCTTTCCTAGTAAAAATACAGTTCAGTGAAACCTTATGGCTAAATATCTTTATATTATTATGTTCCTTTTTATCCTACTCCTCTTTCCCTCTTCAAAGTACTTATAAAGAAGTTTCTAGTTTCATTTGGAGAGAGGCAGGGTAGGTTTAAAGATTTTCCAAATTAGAAGCACATCAATAATGATTTGAGTGTGCTAAAATGAGACGCTCAAAGTGATTCATCATTTCAAATTTGGAGATCCCAAAAAACCCATATTTTAGGTCTAAGAGCTATAGTCAGATCATCTTGTTCTTCATTGGGATTCATAACAAAATAGAATCTAGGATGCCTAAAGAGGTGAGGAATAATGAATAATTTTTTGATATCCTTCAAATAGGGGGAATGGAAAATTCTATGTAGAGAATAGGTCATGACAAACATGTACTGACCATGTTTACTAATTCGTGAGACAACAAAACTTTGAAGATCAATGATGTACAATTTGATATAACTAAAGAACTAATCACTCACATCATTGGTTTGGAGATGGAGGTGACAAAAGTGTATAACATTGGCAAAGATTGTAAGGAGAAAAATAATTTCTTGATAGAAGGATAAAATTTGGAGGTTTTGCATAATGTATTTGATCGTGAATCCTTACTGAGACCATATGGTGATGTGAATTTCCATCTCATGCGGTATATAACTCTAGAAGGTAGGTTTAATGTTATTCATTGATCTCTATTTGTTTTTATTAATTACTTTAGGCATGGTATACCCTTGATTTTATTGTTTTATATTTTGATTTCTATGGAAACCTCCATTGAAAAGGTTAAAAAGGGTAAATACACAGTTCTTAGGAATGAATGAGTAATTTTACTCATCCATAAATATTTCAAAGGTATGAACTAAACTACCCATAAAATTACTCATAAATGCAAAGAGGAAGTTAGAAAAGTGCAGAAGATTTGTATTAAATATCTAGGAAGTAATATTTGAAAAGATAAAGAACAAAGTACCATTAGGAACACACCTAAATATTAGGGCTCAAGCATTAAGACCCAACTAAGAAGTGTTGATAAGGACAATCCTATTTCTATCTAGAAGGTTGTAGAAATTAGAAAAATAGGGGTCTTAGCTAGAAAATCTATTAGAGTTGAGGATACTAAACCCTTAACCTTTGACATGTCTAAGGATATGTGTGGCCGACTTGTGGCTTACATACACCTTTTATATTTTTGATACATTTATTTATGTTCTTAGTTAGGTCAGTCTATGGAATAACCATGGCTAAGTAGACTATCTAGGAGGTAGTGGTTAGTCTTTGATCATCATATTAAGTATTCTTCTCTTATTGCATTATTGTGGAGGTTACCCCCTCAAAGTGGCTCTGCTATATTATCTAATATTCTACTCTACTATTAAATATTATTGTGTCATCTCTTATCTTTTCTTATTCTATGCAATTTATAGTTATTCTATGTGAACATATAAGTAATTTCCTTACAAGTGGTATCAGAGCTTTGATTTGGGAAAGTTTCTTGTGGCATTTTTTTTTGGATCTAGTGATACGTGGCTTCTGCAAGTAGGAGTGAAAAAACATAACTTGCAATCTAGGAAGAATTAATTTTTTCTATCAGCATAGTATTATTCGAAACAATTTTTAAAAAAAAACATATCTAAAAAAAAGTTTGGAAATTTTTTTCCATTTGCAAATTTGCATTCATTGGATTCTTCTTGGTGAGATGATCATAATAGTATATTTTATCGATACACTTTTTTGGTGTCAAGCATTTTCACCCTACTACACGAAAGCAGTAATTAGATTCATCTTGGTAAAGTGATCACAATGGTACCTTCTCTTGGTACACTTTTTTGCAGGTAAATGTTAGAGCAATTAATGTGGGTTAATTACTTGTTAAGCTTACATAGGTGGATGTCAACATTATGTCGGCATACCTACCCCCGCTTACCCACTCACTCGTTATCTCTCTCTCTCTCTCTCTCTCTCTCTCTCTCTCTCTCTCTCTCTCTCTCTCTCTCTCTCTCTCTCTCCTATTTATAGACACTCCTAGAGTGCATTTCATAACATGGAAGCTATGGAGACATAGAGGAGTGATTCACATTGTAATCTATTCTTATTTTAATAGATAGTTTCTCATTGTGTGAGCAATGTGTTAATCTCTATAGTTGTGGGAACGGATTCTTGGAGAGAGCTTAGGTGAGAGTTTTCTGAATTCTGACATGGTATCAGAGCCTCCTTGAAAGTGCCATTTCTTAGCATGTCTAAATTTTCCTCTTATACTTTCTTATTATAATATTCAGTATTTTGCATGTTGTATTAGCATTCATTGAAGATTGTATTTATGGTTTATGGTGTTTCAACTAGATCTAGGTTTGTATTCTTGGTGCTAGTCTTAGAATTATTATTTTTTAAAAAACCTAAGCCCCTTGCTTTTAGCCCACACTTGACTGAGCTATTCTCCTAGATCCATTATTTTACATCCGGTATGTGTAGGCCAAACATTCCATCCTTTTTTATAATCTGTAATCTTCAAAATCTATGTTTGTATCTTGAAGATTTACATTTGCTTATGTTGGGATTATGGCAACCAAGCTCAATTTTATAGATCTGAGTGTGTCCTCCTTTGCCATTTACATTGCCATTATCATTTGCATTGCCATTGGGTTTTTTGGATCAACATTATACATTGTATTTTTTTTTTAGATCTGGGCTACAAACTTCATCTGAGTCATAAAACTATTGCAGATGTTGTTTCTATTAGCAGCAATGTGGTTGTTGTATTTGGTGGCAATGGTGGTTCTTTTCCCAATTGTGTGAGGCTACCTTCCACCCCTTTGGACTGTGCCCCTTTACACTATGTCCTTCTCATCTATTTTGCCTTCTTTTTCAAGCTTTGGCATTAGAAGAGTCTATTGGGTTGTTGTAGACTTGGAGGAGATAAAGGCCTTGTCTTTTTTTCTCTTTTGTTTAATATTTATTCTTCTATAGAAGTGGGCAACATTTAATTTCCATCTTGGCATTGAGCTGCATCCTAAGAGCAACATAGCCACCATTCTTTTATCCCAGTGATTTTACTCAAGTGGAAAAACATTCCATTTTAGACAAGGATTTCAACAGACTACAAATATGTGTTTATCTTCATATCTGTGCTTTCAACAAACTTGTTAGATGACATGTATTTTGGCCTTTTGTGATTCATTCTAGAGTTATTCTTTGAAACTATTGGATCTAGCTGCCACACCTTTGTGTCCAATAGCGTTAACATTGTTGCCATATCAAGTTATGTTATGTTCTTGTCTTTTACTGAGCCTAAGTGTAGCGACACCACCACTCTTTTTATCTCAGCTAACCAACTCAAGCATAATCACACTCCATTTTTGCCAAGGATTTCAATGGATTGCATTTTTCATCACACTACAATAAAGTGGTGTGGTTGGGCAAGTTGCGTCCAGATGGAAGGAAGAAAGCAATGATGGAGTGATTGGGAGTCTCTCATCTATTTTTGTTCATGTCACCTTAGAGAGGAAACCCCTAGTTTTTAAGCTCTATTGTCCATTGTATGTGGTCTATACACAGGCTGCTAAGGCAGTAGGATGTGGTGAAAGACGAGGAGGATTGGTGGTGACTAGCTATGGTGTGGTAGGTAGTAGCTACTCTTGGTCTCCATTTGTTGAAGCATTCCTCTAGAATCCTCTCATCAATTGTTGTCTTTCTTTGATCTCACTTTCATAGAGTTCAACAACTCCTAGCAACATCTTTTTCACATTGATTTTTTTGCCTTGACTTTGTTGTCTTTTCCTCCACCTACCATCTTTTACCAGTAGGGAGACAAAATATATTTGGTGGTGATTTTGTTGATTTGTGGCATTGGTTTCTACTAGACAATTGTAATCCATTTTGCTTCTCCTCTTAAGATAGCTAGAAATTTCTTTTTTTAACTTATTACACTCTAGTTTTCTTAAAAAGGGAGTCAAGTTCACTTGCATGCTTACCGAGGTCACTAGATGACATATTTTTTACTTCTGTTGATCTAAAGAGAGTCCTAGTTTTGTGTTGGTTATAATGAGTGGTTGGAAGGCTAGGTTCCCTTACCCATGACACATTTTTTTAATCATTTAGTGCAATTTTTATTAAAAATATGCTATTTACGGGAAATCATTTTATTAATATTTTACAAATGGTAACTCAAAATCAAGTGTCATCTTTTTTAAAATTATTTATTTTTTAATTTCTCATGTATCTAGCCCATTTATATTGTAAAAATCACTATTTTATAAAGTGCCACATTTTAAGGGGGTCTCTTCACATTGGTTGTGCTGCCATGCACTTATAGTTTACGGTGATATTTTTGTGATGATGTATTTTATATGTCTTGATAATTGTAGAGGGATTATTCATTGTTTTGAACATATCTTCTCTCCTTCATTTGTCAAAGATTGGAGGGTGAGGTTTGATCTGGTAGGATGTCAAACCACCTCATAAGAAACACATACTTCCTTCTTTCTCCTTTACATTGACATCCTTTGTTGCAATCATGGATGCATTTTAAACTAAGTTTGACATCCTATTCTTGAGTATACATAGTCACTACTATGGGGTTTTCTATGTTATGGATCCTACATTGTACTTTGCACATGCACTATTTAGGACACATTTTTTACTGAGCCTAACATCCTTTTGCATGTACTTTACACATTATTGTTTTTGGATGTTGATTATCTTCTATGTATTTAAATACATTATGGCTCTTTTTTCCATTTTACACATTCTTCTATCAGCCCACAACATGCATTAGTACATTGGCACACTGATAGATGTGCCTTGTCTCCTCGAGGCCCCTTTTTTAGTGCCTCACCTTCTTCTATGGAGACACTTTTTTGCTCCCTTGTTTTTTAGAGCATCTTATACATTTTTGACACCTATTTTTTACAGTTGATAGTCTCCTCATTCATGGAGTTATTCTAGTGTATATAGTGTTAGCTTGTTTGGTGTTTGAGTAGTGGATTCAGGTCACTCATGCAGAACTTTATTTTTTCACTCCATCCATTCAGTAATAGGGGGGTGTGATGTAAATTCTACTTATTAATGTTGACCATTATTTTTACTTAAAATACTTTTTTGTACTTTCATCACCACTGACGGTCTTCTTGATTGAAGCTATTCTGGTGAAGCCCAATGTCAATTGTTTTTGTGATCGAGTAGTGGATTCAGACCACTCATGTAGACTGGGTCCTTTTGTGACTTGAAAGTACATATAGTGTGGAATTCTTCAACATCATATATGAAGGGCTTTCTTGCTCTCTATTCTTTTTTCCTCTCTTTTTTTTTTTGGGGGGGGGGGGGGGGGGTTTCCTATAGGTTTTCTCTCTTTTCTCCACATTCTGAGAGTTATGTTTTTCAATATTTTGTGTACATGTGTGCTTTCATGTTTTTAGCACAATAATGAGTTTGTATTCCTCCTTTGTACATGGGTGTCTTATTTAGGCACTTTGTTTATCAAAACTCATATGAAGATTGCATAATGTGTCATCATTTGTTGGCCTTCTTTGGTGTACTCTTCTATATTTTTGACACCATTTTTTTGACAGTTGACAGTATTCCACAACTTGATTATATATATTCTATTGAGTCTCAGTGTCATCTTGTCTTCTTTGATAGTTTGACAGTCTCATTTAGTGTGACATGGAGATATTTTGGTGTATACAGTGTCAACTTGTTCGATATTTGAGTAGTGGTTTTAGACCACTCATGTAGATATTAAGAGTATTTTTAGCTAGTGTTCAGAATTTAATGGGGGATGTTTAGTAATGTGTTCTCGGGTTTCATATTCTACCTAATCTTTTGGAGATCAGTGCTACTTCAAGTTGATCCTTGTATTCAGCACTAGTTCCTATTTTACTTGGTAGTTACAGTGATTGGCATCCATGTATTCTAGTGAGATGAATTGGCATCCATAAGGACATTTGAATTCTTCACTAGATGTTCTTAACATTATACATAGGTACCCAATATGGCATAGTTTTTGGTACCTATCCTCTAAGGAGTCTTACACTCATTTATTTTTCACTACTCTTTAAGTTATGCTTAAGGGAGGGTGTTAGAGTAATAATTGTGGGTTAATTACTTGTTAAGCTTACTTAGGTGGATGTCAACATTATGTAGACATACCTACCCCCACTTACCCACTCACTCACACTCTCTCTCCTATTTATAGACACTCCTAGAGTGCATTTCATAACATGGAAGATATGGAGACATAGAGGAGTGATTCACATTGTAATATATTCTTCTATTAATAGATAGTTTCTCATTGTGTGAGCAATGTGTTAATCTCCATGGATATGTCAATGGATTCTTAGAGAGATCTCAAGTGAGATTTTTGTAAACTCTGACAGTAAAAACCCTCTTAGGGTTTGTGCATGGTGGATCTTGTTCCTCAGGGAAAAAAGGTGGAAAAAACTCCTAAGACTCCATTTAGAGATTACATAGGATCTAGAACTTTAAATCCATTAATTTCTCAACTTTAGCCAAACATAAAGAGCTTGGTATGATAGGATGACTTTTTTGTAATTCAAATTAATGTTTCAAGGATGCATGGAGAGATTAAAGGGTTGTACACTCAATTACATTAGGTCATTGCATAATTGGCTTCCATTTCATCTCAATTATAGCCAAACAACCCTCCTCTTCATCATTCAGGTCCTCCTCCTCACAACACTAATAGTTTCAATTATGGTGTGAAATTTATGTTTCCAAAAGTGGACATGCATAAGCTTGATGGTAAGGATCCTCTCAATTGTATTATCAAAATTTAGAATTTATTTGATTTACACCGAACTCTTATTTCTCAAAAGGTGATAGTGTCATCTCTATATTTGGAACCTGAGTAGTTCATCTGGTACCATTGGTTGTGTAATTAAAATAAAAATAATGGTCCTCCTATTACATGATCTATTCTCACTGATGAGTTGTTGGCTCATTATTGAAATAGTGTCTCTGAGAACTGCATCAACTAGTTAGCTAAATTGCTTCAAATAAGAACTATGAAGGATTATATTCATCAATTTTAGAATCTATCCTTATGAGTGAAAGACATCACTGAGGAAAATTTGACTGATATTTTTTGGGTAGAATCATAAATAACATCCAATTAGAAGTTCAGATGTTTAACTCATCATCTATATTAGAAGTTATCCCAAGGGCACACATGGTATAAGAAAAATATATGGTCAAATAGAAAAACTTCACTAATGGTCATGATCACACCTTTTTATCACTATCATTTCCTCAACCCAGTAAATTAACACCTCAAAAAATTGAGGAGAAGAGAGACAAAGGGTTGTGTTATGGTTGTGATAGAAAATGGAACAAAGGACATCACTATGCTAAAGTAAAGCTATTTTGCATTGAAGGTGCCACAAAGGATGAAGATGATGATGAGACAATCAGTGAGGATGTAGAAGGACCAGAGGAAGAATCTAAAGACTCTCAAATTACTATTTTTTGTCAACTCCTTTTAGGTATTAGTACTCACCAAAATCTTAAAGTGGTGGGTTTCCTTATGAAATAGAAGGTCACTATATTGATTGATTCTGGGATCACACACAACTTCATCAATAGTAAATTGGTTTCTCATTTAAATTGTTTCATTTATCCCACTCTAGAATTTCAGGTCATGATTATAGATGGTGATACTATCAACTATTTAGGAAAATTCCATAGTATTAAGCTAGCCATGGGAGACTAGCTATTGGATTCTCATATGTTTTCTATTCCCATGGGTAGAATGGATATTATTCCTGGATTTTAGTGGCTCACCACTTTGGGCACTATAGAGATGAATTTATAATAATTATTCATGTGCCTTCAAACTAAGGGAAGGACATTTGAACTAAGGGGATTAAGGGCTAAATCTCCACAACTTTTTATCTCCCATAAAATGACCATGATTCTCTGAAAGGGTGTTGAATGATTTGTAGCTCACTTATTTTCCATTGAAGTCCAATCAACTCAAATATCTACACCTCTTGATCTGTAACAAGTGATTGAAGACTATTCTATTATTTTTGGTGACATTTTGAAAGGACTTCCACCCAACCACACATATGATCATGATATAAAACTTATTCTTGGTAGTACACTAGCTAATATCAGGCCATATAGGTATCCCTATGCCCAAAAAATTGAAATTGAAAAGATAATATATGAGATGTTAGACATAGGAATCATTTTTCATGGCGAAAATGAATATTCTTCACCAGTTATCATGGTGAGAAAGAAAGATGACACTTGGAAGATGTGCCCTGACTACAGAGAGCTCAATAAGTACAATATCAAAGATACATTTCTTATTCCTATCATTGATGATTTACTACATGAATTGAATGGAGCTCTTTATTTTACCAAGTTATATCCACATTCTGGGTATCATCAAATATAGATCCATGATGAAGACATACCCAAAATAAATTTTATAAATCATGAGGGTGATTATGATTTTATGGTTATGTCTTTTGGTCTACCAAATGCACCATCTACATTTAAGAGTTTGATGAATACTATTTTTAGGTCATTTTTGAGAAAATTTGTTTCAATGTTTTTTGATGATATCCTTATTTATAATAAAAATTAGGAAGACCATTTGCAACATGTGAAACAAGTACCCTTAATTCTGGAATAACATCAGTTGTATGTCAAAGCTTCCAAATGTACTTTTACAGCTCATAAGGTTGAGTAATTGGGTCATCTGGTTTCACATGAAGGAGTGAAATTGGATCCCAAAAAAATCCAAGTAATGTTGGATTGGTCAATTCTTAAGACACTCAAGTAACTCAAGGTATTTCTGGGGATAACTTATCACTATCATATGTTTGTCAAAAATTATGGTAGTATTACAGCCTCACTCACCTCTTTGTTAAATAAAGACTCCTTCTAGTGGATTGATAAAACTACCAGGGCATTTGAACAATTGAAACTAGCTATGTGCACTACTCTAGTGTTAGCCACTCTTGATTTTTCTAAGACTTTTATGGTTGAATATGATGTATCTAGATATGGTATGGGTGTTGTGTTCATGCAAGAAGGCATACCACTTGCATTTGAAAGTCTCCAATTGAATTTAAAAAATAGGATCAAGCCCATCTATGATAAAGAAATGATGGATATTATGCATGTATTCAAATAATGGAGGCCTTATTTGATGGGTCATCACTTTCAAGTAAAGATTGATTATGATAGTCTCAAATATTTTTTAGAACAAAGGTTATCATCAGAAGAACAATAGAAATGGGTAACTATGATGTTAGGCTATGATTTTGAAATAGTGTATAAGAAAGGCAAGGAAAATGTGGTGGAAAATGCACTCTCCAAGATGGATGAATTAGTTGAGGCATTGTTATGTGTCATGACCATCTAGTAGGTAGATTGGCTAGGGTAAGCAAGATTAGAATGGGAAAATGATAGTGCTACCCATGAATTGATTTTGAATCTTCAGTAGGGTTTGGGTGGATTTGAAAAATTCACATGGAAGGGTAATGAATTATGGTATAAAGATAAATTATACATGTGTAATAATTCTCTTCTCAAACAAAAAATCCTTCATGAACTTCATGCAACTCCATTCGAGGGTCATTCAGGATTTTTGAAAACCTATCATAGAATCAAACATGATTATTTTTGGAAGGAATCAAGAGGGATGTCCTAAAATATGTGGTTAAATTTATGATTTTTCAAAAAAATAAAGGTGAAACCATCAAGCTAGTGTTGGGAAGAGGTGTCTATAGATTTCATTATAGGATTACCGAAATCTAATGGTCAAAATTTTATCATGGTTATTATGGATCATATCAATAATTATGCTCATTTTTGTTCTTTATCATATCCATTTTTTTCTAGTACAGTATCTTTTGCTTTTCTCAATATAGTTAAAAAATGCATGGTACTCCTAAGATCATTGTCAGTGATAGAGATCCCATTTTCACTAGTAATTTTTGGACTAAATTATTGCATGTTTGAGAACCAAGTTGGCTCATAGTTCATCCTATTATCTTCAATCAGATGGATAAACTGAGGTAGTCAATAAATGTCTGGAAGGATATCTCTATTATTTTATTTTTGATGAATAAGATAAATGGGTTCATTGGTTACCACTTGTTGAAGATGGTATAATACTTTTGTTCATAGTTCTTTCAAAATGTCTCCCTTTGTGGCCTTGTATAGATAACACCTTTCATCTATCACTTCAACCTTGAAGGTCCATCCTAAGGTTCATGTAGTTGAGGAACATATTCACCATCAATAATAGGTCCTTGCAAGTTTATATTAAAATTTAGCCATGACCTAGAATCACATAAAGCAGCAGGTAGATCAACACAGGAGTTAGAGGTATTTTGACATTGGTGATTGGGTATTTGTTCATTTTCAACCATATAATTAGATGTCCTTGAAGTAGCAAAAAAAGGATAACAAGTTATCCCCTAAGTATTATGTGCCTTATTAGATCTTACATAAAATTGGTAGTGTGGCTTATAAGTTAGAGTTTCCTTCATTCACTTACATATGTACAATATTTCATGTATCATGCTTGAATAAATTAATTGGACATAAATTTACTACTCAAATTGAGTTACTAGAATTGGATGAGAAAGGGAGAGTGATTCTTGATGCTGAGCTGATCTTTCAAATGTGCACTAAGTAGCTATAGTCCAGAGCGATTAAGGAGTACCTGATCAAATGGAAGAATCTACCATGTGAAGATACCACTTGGGAAGATAAATCCTTTGTGTAACAACATCTAGAGTTGATTCAACATTGAGTATAATGTTTTTTTGAAGGGGAGGGGCATGCTACACCCTTAAACTTTGACATGTCTAGGGATATGTGTGGCCAACTTATGGCTCACATACCTCTTTTATTTTCTTGTTACATTTTTATATGTTCTTAGTTAGGTTGACCTATGGAATAAAAATGGCTAAGTAGACTATATATAAGAGGTAGTTGTTAGTCTTTGATCATCATATTAAGTATTCTGCTCTTATTGCATTATTATGGAGGTTTCCCCCTCGAAGTGGCTCTTCTATATTATCTAGTATTCTACTCTGTTATCAATTATTACTATGTGATCTCTTATATTTACTTATTCTATGAGATATATAATTATTATGTGTGAACATCTAACTGATTTCCTTACAGAGGATGCAGCTAAAGGTAAAGTAGAGACCAATACACAAATGGATTAGAAATGGATAAAAATAAATCTCCAACTAAGAAATTTGACAAAGTCAAAAGGAAAATGAGGGATGGATCTAAGGAGAAAGAGGTGTAAGAACTAGGTAACCAGTCTCATGATCTAAATGAAAATTTCAATGCCATGGTTGACTCTATTAAAGGTAAGCAAAGTACTAATAAAATTGAATAAGAACTAGACTTGCAAAATTTAATAATGGGGTGGTTTATGAACTCAAAGGAAAAGTTAAAATGCTTCAATAGGATAACGATAGATTGATACAAAAAGACTTTGATAATGACCATATCATACAAATTCAAGGACTTAGATATAGGGTTAGTACTCTTAAATGTGAAAATGACAAACTTAAAAATAATATCAGTTTTTTGGTTAATTTTAGTAAAGTGGAAATTGTGAAGAAATTAGGAGCTCACATGGGAGAATTGTTTGAGACGAGTACCTCTTATAAGGGTAAGGGAAATCATATTCAATATAGTGAATGCTTTAAATATATTGATAAGGAAAAGTTTCTTCTTTAGAAAGACTCAAACCTAAAACACATGAAAATCTCTTTGAAGGATGTTGTAGGTAACTTAGATATGCTGATGAGTTTTTATTCTTTTGTAGTTGATTTCTATTTCTAGCATCTCTTTTTCTATTTTTGGGCTATATTTAGGCACTCTTGTAGATAATTTAGTGTTTGTTTTTCTATATTTCTCTTGAGAACTTAGATAGTCCTTTTGTTCTCTTTTTTGGATGTTCTCTTTCTAGGGTTTGGAGTCCCTAGTTACAAAATTCCCCACTTTTAACCTGAATTAAAAAAATATACTACACCAATGCATATATTTATTATTATATTAGGTTGACATTTAAATATAAATCTCTCACAAAGATTCTACACTTAGCCATTCAAATCCTAGCTTGATGTTTTCCTTAAATACTTTGAATTATCACTACAACCTTATAACTAAACAATAATGTCTTGATAAAAGGCCAAGGTATTTAATTATAATTTTTATTGACTCCTTGGATACCTTTTACCTATTTTTAATTCAACTCTCCATCACCAAATGCAAAGTCACTATAAATTCACATGTCTTGTGCATTATAATATTTCTTATTTGATGCTTTTAGATGTCTTCCACATAGTGACATATTTCATTGCTTTAAAATTATATACTTTCCCAACTTGGATCATTTTTGAAAAATGCACATTTTTAGTTTCTAGTTACTCACCATTTGTTAGCTTGTCTTTTACTTTGTTTCTCCCAAAAGTTATTTTATTCATCCAATATGTTCATGTTTTAAACCACACAATACACATCATATTCATTGCACAACATGCCCCTTCCTACATACATGATTGTAACGATGCTCTTTACAAGTATCTAACCTTTGGCATGTCTCACTTGCATGTCAATACTTAGTTAGATGTTAACAATTTGCCTTAAGTGCATTTTATGGGTTCATAGGGTCCGTTAAAATCTCCATTCAGTGATACGTTTGAGTAATCTATCGGTCTAATGGAAATATCTCCTTTCAGTTTTTATTCTATCCTTAGATTTTTAACCTAAAAATTATAACTAAAATCTTATTAAGAAAGATGAATTCAAAATTATTATGAAGAAGGGGAAGAGATACTTTAAACCTATCTCAAAAACTAAAAATAAAAATAAAACTAGGTTAAGTCTCAACTCTTTTAAAATTTTAAGTACCCATGAAGATGAAAAATTAAAGAGATTTAATTTATACATAAATCACATTATACATTTATTATTAGATATATAAAGATTTATCTTAATGTCCCTATTTTTTATCACTACAATATCATAGTTAGGTACAACTTTCTTGAAAAGCATCGACCTTTTTAGAATGGAATTCAATTATTGGTGTTGAGCTTTGTGGATTTTGTTGAATCCATTGATGTTTTATGGAATAGTTTGGACATGTTGGGTTCTTTTCAAACATCTTGGAGAAAAATGCTATTTATGGAAAGTGTCTATTTTTAGTAAGTCGTATCTCTGATGAGCTCTTGAGTATATTGGCACCTTCAAATTGATAGCATAGATTAGCAAATAGGATAGATATATTACATTATTAGATGACTACATTGCTTGAGTATTATCGATTCCTCCTTTGTAGGTTAGTTTATTATGATATATTTAATAAAATGTTGTATATATATTCAGATCTAATTTCATAAATAAAATATTGAAGTTTCTCTGTTGTAATTCATTTATTGGTCTCTCCAATCTACCAATAATTATAGTATCAGATCCATTTATAATCTTGTGTGCAATGGAAGTGCGATGAATCTAAGAGTCAATTATATTTTTGCTCTACCCTGTGAATGAAAATCCAGTTTATCAGAGATGACACAGCCAAGTACAAAAGAGTACCATGAGGAAGCATACATAGATCACATGCAACAGACAGCTATGGAAAACTCCTGGTGTTAAGTAACCCTACATCTGGTCGATCTGCTAAAGTAGACAGAAAATAAAAGAAGATGCAAGCATAGAAGGTAGATGTGTCCTCATACCGAAGCATCATCTTCTGTACCAACTCACATCTAGATTGTGTCTATAGACCTATCATGTATATTCATCCTTTTGAGGGATGAATAATAGATTGCACAAAGGGAAATAAAATTCTAAAATTTAATAGCAGCAACAACTATACATAAAACTTGCATTCATACATAAAACAATCCTGTTCTAAAGATTTTTCTCCTTGTAAAAACCACCCAGACTTGAGTTGGGGATTTCTACTTACACAGTTTTTGCTATAGCCAAAAATAATACCAAAAACCACCATAATAATTATCGAATGACATCTTTTTAGAATACAACAACCAACAGCCATAAATGTTTACTTGGAGTGCAAGACAATCCAAAAAGACAAGGGAAATCACTGAAAAGATTTCACCCAACTAACTAACTGACAGAAATAAAAATAGAGCAAGAAAAATAGCATATCAAATCTTTTGATAGTCCAGCTGTAAATAATTAACATTTTCCAATACTCCCCCTCAATTATGAACAGCTGGAGATCATAAAAAATTGCATCAAACTTGTCCAAAAGTTGCTGCAGCACTTCTAGAGCTATCTAAGAACAGATTTTCAGAACTGCAAACTTGAGAAAAATCAAAAACTCCTAAGCCACTTCGCAAATATTGAAATGTGTCTTTAGCCAATGGTTTTGTGAAGATGTCAGCCAACTGATCTTCAGAGCTACAAAAATCAAGACAAATTTCTTTGTTATTTACAAGCTCTCTAATAAAGTGATACCTTGTATCAATTTGTTTCGTTCTCTTGTGGAATACATGATTTTTGGACAGTGCTATGGCTGAATTGTTATCACAGGATATTGTAGTGGCTTCCTCTTCCTCATGCATCAAATCTTTCAACATCCTCCACATCCAAACAGCTTGACACATGGCATTAGTGGCTGCCACATACTCAGCTTCAGCTGAAGAAAGAGTCACAATGGGTTGTTTCTTTGACGCCCATGACACAACACTTGTGCCAAAATGAAATGCATACCTAGAAGTGCTTTTTCTATCATCTAAGCTACCTCCACAATCACTATTTGTGAACCCAATAAGACTAAAATCATCTGAAGTGGAATAAAGTATGCCAAAGTCCTTTGTACCACTCACATACCTCAATATTCTCTTACCAGCATGCCAATGTGAGTCTTTTGGAGACTCCATAAACCTTGAAATCAAACTTACACTATAAATAATATCTAGCCTTGTTGCTATTAAGTACATAAGGCTTCTAACCAGCCTCTTGAATAGTGTATAATCCACACATGCTCCATCATCGTCCTTGCTTAGTTTCAATCCTGTCATAACTGGTGTTGGGGCTGCATTACACTTTGCCATATTGAATCTCTTCAAGACTTCATTTGCATATTTATATTGAGAAATAAATATACCATCATTGGATTGATGGACTTCAATACCCAAAAAATACCTCATAAGCCCCAAATCAGTCATTTCAAATTCACTCTTCATCTTTGATTTGAATGAATCTATGCCAAGGTCACCGGTAAAAATTAAATCATCCACATACAAGCAAACAATTAAAATGTTACCTTGTTCATTTGACTTACAATGTTGGCTCACAACCACTTCTTTGAAAACTATTTTGAATGAGATAGGAGTCAATGCGGCTGTACCAAGCTCTAGGAGCTTGCTTTAATCCATAAAGTGCCTTCTTCAACCTATACACCTTGTCTTCATGACTTGGTATCTCATAGCCTTGTGGTTGTTCCACATATACTTCCTCCTCTAAATATCCATTTAGAAATGCCGACTTCACATCCATTTGGTATACAGGCCACTTTTTGTGGGCAGCAATAGCTAGAACAATCCTAACCATGTCCAGCCAAGCAACAGGAGAAAATGTCTCATTGAAGTCTATACCAGGCTTTTGTGTGAAGCCCTAGCAACTAACCTTGCTTTATGCTTTTGAACATTTCCATCAGCATCTTGTTTAGTCTTATAGATCCATTTGACACTAATTACATCTTTGCCTTCAGGCAAGTCTACCAACTCCCATGTTTGATTCTTCTCGATGGATTCAATCTCTTCATCCATGGCTTGTGCCCATATATCACTACTCACAGCCTCTTCAAATGTTAATGGGTCATCTATATGAGAAAATAAGGCAAAAGCAAAAAATGAATTTGTAGTATCAACATTATACAACTCACTTAGACTCCTTGTTTTTCGTGGCATCATGCTTGACAGAGTTGGGTCTAGAGATGAGGAACTATTTGGACTGCTAGAAAGAGTTTGCTGCTCTGTTGGTGTAGACATCAATCTTGAAGATCTCCTTGGTGTGAATGAAGGTGTGGCTTGAGATACAACTTGTGGCATTGTCTCGGGAGTGGAAGGGACTGGAGTTTGAGTTATAGTTGGTGTTGGAAACACTTCATTTGCCATGTTAACATGTGGAACAACAACTGCAATTTTGACAGTCCTCTCTATGCTTCCATCCCATGCTTCATCCTCCACAAACTGAACATCATGGCTAATTATAACCTTCCTATTGATAGGATCAAACAATTTATATGCCTTTGTATCCTTTGAATAACCAACAAATATACATTTTTGTCCCTTATTATCTAACTTCTTCCTCAACTCATCTGGAATATGTGCATATGCAACACAACCAAATACCTTCAAATGAGAAACACTATGTTTCCTACCTATCCAAGCCTCTTGAGGGATTTTGTTCTTCACACTCTTTGTTGGGCATCTATTCATGATGTAAACAGTAGTTGCTACTGCCTCAGCCCAATATTCATTAGGTAAATGTTTGGCTGCCATCATACTACGAGCCATCTCCATAATGGTTCGGTTCTTCCTCTCCGCAACACCAATTTGTTGAGGTGAATATCAGGCTGTAAATTGCTTGTGTATGCCATGAGATTTAAAAAAAATTAGAAACTCATTGGATATGTATTCACCACCTCTATCCATCCTTAGAACCTTGATGTAGTGGCCACTTTGCTTCTCCACAAGTGCCTTGAATTGCTGAAAATAAGAAAAAGTATCAGACTTGTGTTTTAGAAAATATACCCATGTTTTTCTTGTGAAATCGTCAATAAATGTAAGAAAATAAGTGCAGCCTCCTATAGATGGTGTTTGCATTTTCCCACAAATGTCTGAATGCACAATCTCAAGTGGTGCTTTAGCTCTATTTGACTTGCCAACTGGAAATGATTCTCTATGTGTTTTCCCATGATACATCCTTCACAAACTCTTTCCAGTTTTTCAATTAGTGGCAAACCTTTCACCATGTTTTTCATATATAGTAGCTTTAGCCCTCCAAAATTCAAATGACCAAATCTAAAATGCCATAGCCATGACTCATCTTTTACCACTAATTGAAAAGCTTCTTGAGTTTTTACACAACAATCATTTTCTTCTATAGAGTTGGGCTGAACTATTCTGGAGCTATCTATGGCTACTGCTGACTCTGTATTTTCTACATTAAAGGCTACTCTAGTATTTACATTTTTTGTTTCATGAACAGCTTGAGCTATTTTTCCTTTTATGTTTGGCCTTATTCTTAGTGGAAACATACAGTTATTAGTCATCTTCACATTGGCTATGATTTGATTGCTTGGAAACTTGTCCATAATTACACACTCATTTTTTTCCATATACACTCTATAGCCCTTTTGTACCAACTATCCAATGCTCATTAAGTTGTGTTTTAAACCAGTAACATGATATACATCAGGCATAACTTTCAGCTCCCCCCTTTTGGTTAGAATATTAACTTCACCTTTACCCAAAACATTGACTTTGTTGTTGTTGCCAAGTGTGACATTAGTTTGAATTGATTCATCCAAGCTAGAAAACAAATCTCTATTACCTGTCATGTGATTACTACAACCAAAGTCTAAATACCATATATCACATGGGCTTTCTTGGACAATATTACACTCAACTGGAGAGTTTGTAGAAATTGTTTCAGCAATTTCAGTGCATGCAATGAACATAGTGCCTGTGGATGTGCTACTTGACTAATTTGTACTTTGCTTCTGCTGGTCATATTGTTTTTTTTTGCATTCATAAGCAAAATGCCCAAACTTCTTACAATAATGACATTGAATGTGTGATTTGTCAAATCTCTGGCCACTTGGGTAACTAAAATTCTGATTTTGACCTCTTCCACCAATATTTGATGGACTACTATTACGTCCACCTCTAGGAGAACTTCTCCCTCTACCTCTAGGACTAAACCTTCCCCAGCCTCTTCCATGGTTTATAGATAACTATGATGAAAATGCATTCTCTAATGAAATGTGTGATCTGTTTAGTCTATATTCATGATTGATAAGAGATGCATGAAGCTCATCAACACTAAACTGGCTCAAATCTTTGGTTTCCTCCAAAGAAACAACTAAAGGGTCAAACTTAGAAGGAAGACTCCTAAGTACCTTCTCAACAACTCTCCTATCCTCTATGACCTCTCCATGAGACTTGATTTGATTAATCAGACCAACAACATGAGTAAAGAAAGATTCTACTGAATCTGAGTCTTTCATTGACAAGTTTTCAAAATCTCTTCTAAGGAGCTGTAACTTGGTAGTCTTTACCTTATCCATACCTTGATAAGCAATCTACAATATGTCCCATGCCTCCTTTGCTTGCTTAGCTGCTGCAACTCTTGGGAGTATGCTTTCATGCATTGCTTGATGAATGTAAAATAATGCCTTCCCATCTTTCTTTCGTTGATCCTTCAAGATATCCTTCTCTGCTTGTGTAAGAGCATTATATGCTGCCTGGTTTGCTAGTTCCACATAGCCATTTTGCACTATTTCTCAAATGTCTTGAGACCTAAACAGGGCTTTCATAGTTAAAGACCAATACTCATAATTTTTGCCTGTGAAAACAGGGCTTTGCACATTGACAAGGGATGCACTAGAAGTAAAAGCCATTAAACCTAGCTATGATACCAAATGAGAGATGAATAACAGATTGCACAAAGGGAAATAAAATTCTAAAATTTAACAACAGCAACAGCAATACATAAAACTTGCATTCATACATAAAACAACCCTGTTCTGAAGATTTTTCTCCTTGTAAAAACCACCCAGACTTGAGTTGGGGATTTCTACTTACACAGTTTTTGCTACAGCCAAAAATAATACCAAAAACCACCATAATAATTGTGGAATGACATATTTTTAGAATACAACAACCAACAATCGTAAATGTTTACTTAGAGTGCAAGACAATCCAAAAAGATAAGGGAAATCACTGAAAAGATTTCACCCAACAAACTAACTGACAGAAATAAAAACAGAGCAAGAAAAATAGCATATCAAATCTTCTGACAGTCCAGCTGTAAATAATTAACATTTTCCAATACCTTTGGTATTCTTTATTGGTTGTGTTTCACACCAACAGTGATCTGATCTGAATCATTTCCTTCATGGTTTGGATAAAGCTCGACTCTTTCTATGAGATCGACTTTGTTATCTCTATGTGTGCATTTTACCTTATAGTTGTCCTTTTCAAGTGATCAAATCCACCTTCACCATGTTTTTTCTTACTCCATTAGTGAACTTGTACAATGGTAGACACTCAATGAAATGTGGATCATTGAAGATATTGTTTTCATTTATGTTTGCCCTCCATTCAGTTGATTCGTTAGTATCATGTTCAACTCAGATAGGTGTGATGGTCGCTACAGGTCTGTTAATAGTTGTATCAATTAAGTAATAGTTTGATTTATTTGAGTCATCTTTTATAGTCAAGTTATCTACACTTCATCTAGTTTTAGGTCTAAGTTTTGTGAGTCATTTAATTTTGGTGTATTAGTTTTAGTGTGTGTGTGTGTGTGTGTGTGTGTGTGTGTGTGTATATATATATATATATATATATATATATATATATATATATGAGTTTTCTTTTATAGTAAAGTTATTTATACTTCATCTAGTTTTAGGTCTAAGTTTTGTGAGTCTTTTGAGTCATTTAATTTTGGTGTATATATATATGTGTGTGTGTGTGTGTGTGTGGGGTAATCATTTCATTATAGTTTTGTCAATATTTCAATAGATGTAAATTTTTTATTAACATTTTTTTAATGTCCTAAAAAATATTAATATATATCATTATTGTCAAAATCAAGAATGAGTCATGAGTTAAAAGGTTTCAAGTCAATAGTTGAGTCAACCATATTACAAGTCATTATATATGTTTGTTAAAAGTTTAAAAGTGTCAAAATATTAAAAGTTGAGTCATCTTTTATAAGAGTCATTTTGTATTTTGAAAAGTCAATTTTATAAAATATGTTTTATGTCAAGTATCAAAAACAAAAATATTGGGTCAAATGTAAATGGATGCATTTTTGGGCTTACCCAACATCTAGTGAGCATGTCAATATTATGGGGAGGATCCCATTTTAGTCAAAAAGACATATAATTGAGCTTCATCAAGATATCAACTAACTAAGTAGCTTCTTTCATGAAGGTTGGAGGATACACAGACACTAGAGGACAATCAATATCCTCTTATAAGTCACCTACGACGAGGTTGCATCATTGCTATGGTGACATTTTTCAGTGTGTTTTATGTTATGTGTTTTTTTTATGCAGTGTGGTTTTTAATAAAATAATGAGCATTTTTTTTTCTAGTTTGGTACCCCCTGATGAAGAACATTATGGGAAGCAAAGGCCCTAAAGTAGTTATTAGTTCTTGGAAAAGGGTTTGTGAAAATCTAAGAAACCATCGAAGTGTATAAAATAGTCGAGATCTCCTGTCACCTCTAGGTTCATGGTCAAGCTGTAGCAAAAAGCTTTATGTGTTTGTGGTAATCCAAGAAACCATCGAAGGTTTTTAACAAAGAGATGTACTCCTGTCACTTCCAAGTTAGTGGTCATCCTTCATGAAAAAACCAACGTGACACCAAGACCATGAAGCAATAGAGATGGCATGCCACCTCAAAGGTGAGCAGGCTACACAAAGAGTGTGAAACCTTTTTGCCGTATTTGAATTAAGGGGGGGTTAACTATCAAGAATATGATATATGTAAAAATAATGTAATAAGGGATGAATGATAGCGTAGATTAGCAAATACAATAGAGATATTACATTATTAGACTATCTAGATTTCTCAAGTCTTATCGATTCCTCCTTTGTAGGTCAGTTTATTATGATATATTTGGTAAACTATTGTATATATATATTCAGCTCTAATTTCATAAATATTATATTGAAGTTTATCTGTGTGCAATCTATTTACTGGTCTCTCTGACCTGCGAACACATATTTCACTTTTGGACTATTTCATCATCTTTCATATTTTCAACTAGTTGTGTGAGAAATAATTAATAATTAAATAATTAATTGTAATCTTTTAAAAAATCATAAATTATGAGATAAATTAAATTAACTATTTTTAAGGTGGTTGTATAAGTGACTGAAGTTTCAAAAATATTAAATATGAAATAAAGTCACTTTATGGAGCAAAAAATTTATTTAACTATAAAGTGATATTAATTTATAATTTCCATTAAAACTCTAAGAAAATTATAAAAAGGGTTAAAGGGTCTCATTTGAGGCATGCTATGTTATTTTCTCTATTGTGTATTTTGGAGCCTTTAGTGAGAGTAAACCCTAGGATAAAAACCCTAAGGGTATTGATTTCAATAGTGAAATATCTACACTAGTTGATTGTAGGTGGAATCACACAAGTTTTATGTAGGCAGATAATGATTGGATAATTTGTGAAGTCTTGCAGGCAAGTCAAATTATATTAATATTGGTAGGATTAAAGGAGGTTTGTATTCAAGAAGAGAACACCATTGTTTTAGGAGGTTATTGAAATATCTATCATACTTGATAGTTGGGCATGCAGTTTGGAGGCTGGTCACTCCAATATTTGATAAATATTTAATTATTAGAGGCTACATTGGGTTTATATTTTATGCATAGAGTGTGGCATTTCCCTTTCTTTAACTAACTAAACTCATCTTTGGTTGGTCATAGCTATTCAAGACTCATCACTACACTTCTATGAGGGATGCATGGATATTGTAGGGGTAAGTGACATTGAGATGGCTGTTGTTGATTTCTTCATGTCAATAAAATCCATATTTGCTAGCTTCCATAGCTATAAGGAGGTTTGAGACTATTTTTTGGTGCATTCTATCTATTTGCTATTGTTTAAGGAACTCTAATAGCCAACTTTATTATTATACTTCATTCTAATTGCTTACCATTTATTCAAAGTCCTCATCTTAGCATTATTGAAGGTTAGAGCTATTTGTAATTCTTATTTTCTATATTTTCTTTGTTGAATCAGTAGTGTATGATATTTCATATGTATTTTTAATAGAGAAACAAAGCTATCAACTATTTGTCCAAATGCTTATTATTTATCATGTAAAAGAAATGTTAAGGTGAATCTTTTATGGATTGAATCAAACAAACAAAAGATTTAAAATTTAAAAAAATTCAAAAAATCGGATTATTGAATTATTTCAAAGTGTTTGATGAAATGTCAACACTCCAAATTTAGAAAAATTGAAGGAAAATAAGGTAGGGTTCTTACAGTGATATTAGAACATAGTATCTTACCAACTTGTTTGGATTAAGAATCATGGCATCATTGAGTGAAGAAGAGTTTTCCAATAAACATTTTAATGCAAGAGGTAAAATTGAACACCTATCCCAACCAAAAGATGTTCTTTTCAGTACTTTGGAGGAAGTTGAAGATTGTTTGAAAATGGTGGATTAGTCAAATTCTCAAGTAATACAAGCATCCATGATTCTTGTAGTAACTTTTGTGGGTAAGAAAAACTTGTTCAGACACAAAGATAATGAGGTGAGATTGATCATTACTTATTGTTTAAGCAAAATCATGAATATAATAGCACCTAAAACTCCATACAATGATGACATAATGAAAGAGATATTTATGTTGTTAGTGGATAGTTTCCAAGGTTTAGATAATGTCACAAGTTATAATTTTTCTAAGAGGGAAACCATACTTGAAACATTTGAAAAAATCAAATTTGGTAACATCATGTTAGATATGGGTTGTGAAGATGTAATTTTAAAAATATTTCACCATTTCTTTGCTACCATCATAAAATACCATGTGTAAAAATATAAAATTAGTCACCAATGGCTTCATACCTGACTTTAGAAAAAATATTACCAACCATTGAACATCTATCTTAAGAATTTACGAATGCCTTGAATTTGGCTTCATAATATGCAATTAAATCAATTTGGCCAAAAAAGCAATTAAATAGAGTAGATTCCCAAATCAATTAAATCAAAACTTGAACAAATATTCAAATGCATAAAAGGGATTAATTAATGTGCAAATCCTAATCAAATCCCAAATGAATTCATCCATGAGCAATTAAATGAATTATCAAAAAAAAAAAATTCAAAAAAATCAATGAATATCCTAGGTTTTCATCATTAGCTTTTGTGAGTTGTACAAAATGAAAAATATCCCACCCATGCTTATTCCATGCTAATCATGACCATTTGACACATTTTAACCCTACTAGGGTTAACTAAGCCAACCAAGGTTATGATTTAACTCAATTTATGTTGATTTTAAAGCCTATAAAATTAATTCTAGAGCTCTTCATTTAGAGAGCTTGGACATAGTAAAGTTATAATATAGGATTTTGGGGCATGAAGCTAATGCATAGTGTTATAATGCCAAAATTGAGCCAAGCCAATCCACTTAAAAATCCATATCAAAAGCCAAGACAACCATGGTGTCAAGAGGAGATGGAGATAGGCAAACCCCATTGATGAAGACTTCTTGAGCACAATCCGAGCAAGCCAAAAAAAACATAATTTGGAGCATTCAAAGAAGGTAAGAATTTTTTTAAAGTTTCTTTACATTTTAGAGTAGCTTTGTCATTTGTTGTTTGTTCACCAAGCTCCCCTACGATCTAGGCATGGAGGTGTTATGCTTTATTAATGTGTTTTTAATTTCATTTGGTTTAATCGATACTAACACTTGATCTAACCTCCCCTTCATCATCAAATTCCTAACATCACAAATGGCATTCCTGGTGGGACCCAACACATCCCATGTATCAAGAAAATCAATAAATAACTTTTAAAACTTCATTTAGATGTTTCAACTCTCTAAAATTGATTTTCTAACCTTGTTTTAGTTGGATTTGATTTCTTTATATTTCTTGGATCTACACATAGACTAATCATGGTCAAGTGTAACCATTGATGGTTAAGCCTAAACCAACCATGGTTCTACCCAATCGAGTTCGATTCTTTTTAATCCAATGATGGTCAGGTTGCAAGCAAAAGCTATTTAAAGCTTGCATTTTAATTCTTTATGTCATTCAGGTTCTTGATTTTTTAGTTTCAAAGGCATCTAAATCACTAGACCAAGTTTTATCTTGTAAATTTTTATCAAATTTCGTCTAACTAGGCCTAACCTAATATTTTTTGTCTCATGTGGTTTTCCTTTCCAATCCACATGTGATCAATGATGGTATTTGTTGATCAACATAGATTCTTATGATCAGCACTGGTTCTCATAGACTGACTAGTGATGGTTGCCTTAAACTGGAAATGATCATTTTTAACCATGAACAATCACTGTATTTTTCAAAAATCAAAACCTAAAAGCTAAAATTCAAACATCATTTACTCAAAAAAAAAGTGCTTCAAAGAAAGGGGTTATTACATAATAGTTTCAGGTTGAAGGATCTATTTAAACAAAAAAGTTGCATGCTTAGATTAATCAAACATTTCATTTTGGGTTTTAAAAGGAATAATTTAAATCTTGCACATTTCAATTTGGGTCTAAAACAAACATGTTATATCTTACACATTTGGTATATGGTGTCTAAAATGAATCTAGCATGCTAAGTTTTATAAACATTTCAAATTTAGTGATTAAAACACATGTTTAAATATTGAACATTTCAAATTGGCATTTTAAAACGAACTTAGGATACATCTTGCATATTTGGACTTTAGGCTTAAAATGAACTAGATGATCCTGCTTAATTTCATCTTTTGTGAAAATATTTTTTATATTTTTTGCACTTAAGCCAAAGGGCCTAGTAATGAATGTCACATTTAATTTGGTACTTAAAAATCTAACTTCACTCATAGATTATTTACAAACTTTTTGTAGATTGTTTGTTTTCGTAAAAAGGATAGTGTATGTATGCTCTGCCCTATCCTCTATAGGGAACTCATGGGATCCAAAGCACCTTTCCATTGCATTTATTGCCCAGTCTAAGGCATAGAAAGGAAGTTGTCTAGCTCTCTCCAAAGTCTTTCTACTCATCTTTTATTTTCACTCATTTTGGCTTGTGAAGGGGGTGCCATTACCTATCATGAGTTTTTTAGGGAAATATTAACCCAGGGCTTCATCTCCTGGTAGTGTTTCAACTCCTCTCAATGGGGGGGAATATAAATTGGGATTGCCCTACTGAGACAATGGTTTGAGTAGTTAAACTATCTCTATTAATGGTAAGCTAGCCTAAAACATATGATCAATTAGGACATCGTACTACATTGAACAATTAACAGATGTAGTGGTCATGAAAAGGAAAAAACCTTTTCATAACAAGCTGATTGACATAGATCCAATTGATGTGTTGTTTCTCTTGTGTGAAAACATAAAATTTTTTATACATGAGATCAATCTAAACAGTCATAACTTGTAAGTTTTAGTCAAGCCCACATTGCCACACCTTGATAGGATCTAGGATGATATACTTAGTTATATTTTGTCATTTATTATTTTATTCCTTGGTGTGTTAGAGCTAAAACTTTATTATTTAAAAAACCATGTCATGAATGAGTCTTGTGTCCAACATTACTCCATTATTTAATGATTCATTATGTCATCCATTTGACATCTTGCTTTAACTTATAAAACTTTTATGTCAAAACATTATATGCATCACTTGATTGAAATGGGTATTGTTATGCTACCCAAATCAATTCAATTTTCATAGCTTAGTAAGTCTTGAAACAACCAACCATTATGACCTCTTTTGAGAGTGATAATGCCATTATGCTACTCAAATTATTTTAAAAGACTTGTCTTATCTTGTGTCCAAATTATCATTGTTGAACCAATCATTTGTCTTGTTGGATCTTTGTTTAGCATAGTCATGTTGTTCAAATTCACCTAGTTTGTTGGTCATCAAAACCCTAGTTTACCTTAATTGATTCTTTCATTAAATTTTACAAGTTTGGATCCAAACATTAATTGATTTCTATTTAGGCCTCGACACACAGGGCCTAATACATAGAACTTTCTCTTTTGGGTTGTGTAACTTAGGTTAATTGATTGCTCAAATTTAGAAACTTTATTATTTGTGACTTTGTTGATAGAGTCAGTCCATCTTTAAAGTGACTTTTTTATAATGTTTTACACCAATAAGATCATGTTTATGTCTAGAATCAAGTGCCTAGTCTATATCAAATTGTTCCAAGTTTGTTAGTTTAATCATCTCCTTTGTTTCAAGCCTAGCTTTTGACATTGCGTTTGGAAAAACGTCCTAGCACAACCTATTTGAGCCTAGATTTTGATTCCACATCTAGACAAAATCTAGAAACATTTCGATTTCATAGTTTATACCTATTTGGAACAGGTTTGAACATTAAATTTTGGCATCTTGTTTTTAGGTCATTTTACTTGACCTTGTTTGTGTAAAACATTTGACATTAGACATGTGACATTATACTATTTTTACCAAGTCTTTGTATAAATTTTTTGGAGATTTAGATCCACCCTCGACCAAGTTAGATAGAGTTTGAAACTCTTTGTCTTTTCAAACATAGATTTTCAGAGTTTGTCGAACTCTAATCCATCTTATTGTGAAACATTTATCATAGATTTGACCATGGCTCACTTTACACATAGTGTAACTATGTACAATCTAGGATATGAAATGTTAGTACACAATAAGACTTTGTTCAAGACCCTTATGGAGATGATGTTGTTTTGGATACGGATTCCTATCCACCATACAACACTCAAACAGGGGAACATAGTCAAGATCCTTTGGCCAATGATTTGTAAACTGGACAAATAGTTTCTGAAAATGGATATTGTAACTCTCAGTTCCCTTTTAAGTGAAAATAGAAATTGGAATGCAAAATTCTGAGAATAAATACAATGAGTTATAAAAAACTTTTAATATTCATTTCTCGATTCAATACCCCTGATTTGATGTTATAATAAACTTTCCATATTTTTTGGTGCTTGATTAATTCTTTTTAATAAAATGAATTAAAAGGAAACACAAAATAACTAAAAAAGAAATGATAAATGCCAAACGTAATGATAGAGTTCACCCATTTAAGCTATGTCTATGGGATTGCTTAACCACAATCCGATCCATTATAAATTATGTAATTATATAATTAAAAACTTACATCACGAATGGATTTTTTAGAACCTATAATGGTGCTGAAACCGACTTTAAAGACTATAATTCGTCTATCAAATTCATAGCACCTATTGCCTTCTCCATGAATTCGGGAAATTATCCATTTGAGTGTATTTGTAAATCTTAAAACGGGCATACAATAAATATTTTTACAGACCTGCAACCCCCGATAACCCTGCAATGTAAACGTATTATTATCCACCAAGGCTAATGGCCTTATAAAATAAAGGCACCAATAATAATGCATTCATTCGGACTCTCTGTTAATATAAAGTCACGTGTCAATCTTAAATGGCCAATGACCTTATAAATAGAAGAGGACGTGATCACCAGGCTTGGGTTTGCAAGCTCGGGTCTACTGTACGTCTATATAGTTACACCTCAGCTCTGCATTAATCATCATGGCTGAAGTCTTTGCTCAGTAGCGATCTCCTTTCCTTTGGCTCAGGTCTGCATTTGCATAACTATATAAATAACCCACACTCGCCATGCCATCAAAACGTCATCCAAGGCTGAAACAGCCTTTCAAATATGCATCTACTCCAATACCAATTCGAACTCTTGCACCCTCATCCCAGTCGTAGCTCAACAACTCTACCATAGACCAAAATGCATCTGTGTTCTCCTCTTTTATAGGGAACTTGCATGTAAAATATTTTATAGCATAGAAATATGAAGACGCCCATGTGACAGGCTAAATCTGAGTGCCTTATGTTCATACACCATATGCCCATGGTCGACGTCCTTCACAAATAGATGTAATAACATTTAGACAGGCTCGGCTCTGTCCAAAACAACATTGCCCACGGGTCCATATTCGGAACCAATGTGTTTGAATAGAACTCGCTGTGGTATATCTGCCAGTCGTGGTCCAACAACTTTGCAGGATGGACGCATCACCTTCTAGATTTGTTTAACCACAAGCTTCCTCCATTCCATTCTCGGGCCGTGTAATGATATTTGGGACTCTGTGTAAAATAGTCACCCATTCGCCATAGGCTCTATAAATTGTTCAACGATGTGCTTCCCATTTCGGCTAGCCCCTACTGTATCCAAAAGAAGAGTCTCTTTAATGGCTATAAATCCATATCATAATCGAAAATAACTTCCACGCTCATTCAGGCCTGCCTAAAGAATCCGGTCTATCGTTTTCAAAAATGGTTCATCTTCTCTAATCTCGACAGGTCATTTTTTTCTTCATGGGATGATAATGTGATTAAGCCTTTAAATAGGCGAGAGTTAAGATTACGATTCCTGGCTTAGGCCATGTTTAGCTCATTGTTTTTGCTTGGCTTAACACTCGCACCAAATGATGTCCAACCAGCAACATGTAAATATTAGTCAAAAATAGATGTTTAATCTCCTACATGCATCTATTTAACAATAAGGATTCATGCAACAAAGAGGTTCTAGTTTTTTTCAAGTACCTATTAGGCAATAATTTCCTTTCATGCAAAACGTACCACAATTTATGAAACAGGGTCTTAGTTTACAAGTTCCCCCTCAACAACAAGGTTCAATTAATTAGAAGCATGTCCCTATTCAACCTCAATAGGTATAATATAGCCATATACCACCATCCCAACCTTAATATTTCCAACATCAAGCCTACATCCCCAATCCCAACCAAAACATTATGTAATCTTATATTTAATTTCAACAATCTCACCCAAATTTGTGCATCCATATCCTTGGTCTATTTCCTAGCCAATCCAACATTCCCTATAAAATACCTCCATCATACCTTAGTTAAATTTCTCTACTTGTGACCCTCAACCATCACCTTAGGCTAATGTTCCCATAAGTTTCCTCAAACAAGAGTTACAATAAATGAAGGATGTAATTGCCTCCATCCAATCTGGGAAACAAGTCAAAAAGTTCAAGTTAGATGATGTATGTTCTTACCCTTTTAACATGGAGTAATTACAGATATTATTTCCTCCAGGGTACAAACCACCAAAGTTTGATAAATACAAGGGTAAAGGTGACCCCAAAGCACATCTGATGAAATTCTTTGTTGCATGCTAACCAGTGGCCTATAGTGACATATACTTGTTATTTCCAAGAAGTCTAACTGGACAAGCCTTGGAAGGGTTCTTGAAACTACCAAAGAATTTAGTTTATGATTTTGACCATCTTTTGGACAAGTTTATATAAGACTTCTCTTACAATGTCAAGCATGATATTTCATTGGTAGACTTAACACAAACAAAATAAAAATTAAGCAAAATATTTGCAATATATCTATAGTGATGGAGAGCCCTTACAAGTAACCTTGCCCATAGTCTACCAGATAAATAGCTAGCTATTATGTTTACCAAAAACCTACACAATGAGATATATTACTATCTAGAATTGTAGTTTGTGCATATGTTCAAATAAATCATTGACAAAGGTTTAGAGATTGAATGAGCCCTTATTAACAAATGGATCTTTATACTAACCTCATCAAATTAGAACAATGGCCAAAGTCAAAACTAGAATAGTGGCTGAAATCCACACCTAGTCTAAGTGCAATCATCATAACAAGCATAGGCCAATAACAATGATACATCCAAGCATTTCAATCGTGAATGTTGAAGGTAATGAAGTAATGGATTCATGACATGTCCAAATGGTGAAAACACCATCCATTCAACTTTTTCCTAACCAACAACCTTTTCAACAACCACAACATGCACAACAAGTGCAATAACCTAGACCAACAAAGCAAATGCAAAAAATACAATATTCTATGCCTTTGCGAAAATCTCCTCCTCCAAGGAGAAACATACCTACTCTTCATGTTTTTATTAACCTTGGAGAGCCCATTGAATTAGTCTTTCACAAGCTCATAGAAGATAACTTGAATAGATGGCCTATTTAGAAAGAGAAAATTTGTGAGGGTGTTGACATGCCATATTGATACAGGACAAAATAATTCTATTATTTTCATAGGTTTAATGGCCATAATTTTTAGCATTGTGTGTAAATTAGACATGTAATTTAAAATATGTTGGAAACGGGAGATATCACATTGGATCATGGAGCTTCCACCTCCAATTAGAGCCTTGGCATTTATTAGAATCCTTTTTCCCAACATAAAAATAAATAAAACAATAGCAACAATAACCAATGTAACATCAACAATAATAATATCAACAACCAAGGCTAAACCAATAGACTCAATAGAACCAACAACAAAACCAATAACATCAAAACAATGGACATAACTAAGGCCAAAATAGTTCAAATAACCAATAGACCTACCATGCAATTGCACATGATTATAACTCAACTGTAGGAAATATTATAGGAGGTTGTGTTACAACCATTTCAATTAATCCAAGACCAAGTGTCAATTAGACAAGACCATTGATAATCATACCAAATTATCCCAACCATTATGGTAATCCTTCTTTAACTTGGGACTGCACCCAGGTGAACCAATAAGTAGAGATTCCCATGATAGGATGTTATATAGATAACTCATCGTTATCCCATGACTACATACAAGTGCATTGGTAGCTAAGATTTATCCTGTCTGGTCCCCCTCCACCATAATTTGTTAGTAATAATGGTCCTATATCTAATCCTGATTTTGCAATCATAACTCTATGATCTAGGATTACCATACTAGGCCCACAACCATCCACCACTTCACCCATCATCCAAACAACTATTCTACTTCATAACAAGCCAATTACCACTATCTAAAAAAATACATTTGATATTGTGGAATAATTACAAAAGACACCAACACAAATCTCCATTTTAGATTTGTTGTATACATCAACCATCCACAAAAACATCTTGATAGAGTCCATTGGTCAATCCATAGTTCCAAATGACATATCCCCTAACAAATTTCAATCTTTGGTTGGACACCTAGCTCCAACGCAACAAGTAACCTTCAACCAAAGTGATATGTTATCCCTTGGCCCAATGCACAATAATCCATTATACATTAAAGACTACATAATGAGACACAAAGTGAAACATGTCCTCATAGACAATGGATCAAGTACAAATATAGTGTCTCTAAAGCTCATCAAGCTTCTCAGGGATACTTTAGCAAATCTCCAAGAAGAAACAATCACCATCAAAGCCTACAACAATGAAGAATGAGAATCAAAAGGCACCATTATCTTACCATTTATCATTGGGCCTTTGACCCATGATACACTATGCCATATATATATATATATATATATATATATATATATATATATATATATATATATATATATATATATATTTGTCATATAACATGCTTTTGGGTAGACCTTGGTTACACAAGATTCATTTTATCCCATTGACATTGTACTAGTGTATCAAGTTCTCCCATTCAGGAATGAAGGTGACTATTCTAGGAGACTTGCATCCATATCAGCATTGTAAACATTTAGAAGCTGAGTTCAAAATTTATAACTACCATTTTGACATGAATCTAGTTGCCAAGCAGGACAAGGGAAAAGCAATATTTATTGATTTACCAAAGGGTAACTGCATTGACCCTGATATCCTTGATTCACCTTCCCACATATCACCTCCTAAAATGTCCAACCATTACACCATCTCAGATAATGGCCAAGGAGAATACCTAACCCATGACACCTTTCATATTGCAAAACTCCCACAGAACCCAAAGTCCTTTGGAAGATCTAAAGCTAAACCACTTCATATGGAATGGCAAATAAATGGCAAATCCAAACTACATAGTCCATCACCTATCATTTTCATACCATCTTCTGGCCCAAGAGAGGACCCTCTCTAATCCAAAACTCAAAAGTTTTGGTTGATAAATATTTCAATAACATAGAAATAACACAGTAATAATGAATTCTCTGAGAAGAGATGTAGTATTACTCAAGATCGTAATATAATTATATGCTTATCTCTTAGAAGAGATGTCTATCTTCACATTTTGGGTTACCTCTTCATTTATAAACATTTTGAAAGCATGGGAAGGATCTGGAAGGTCACTAATCTTGAGGGAGATTAAGTGATTCAACTTCCAAGATTTAAAACAATACATAATTCAAGGAATTACTATTTTTAGATTGCACTACTAAAATTAAAATTTAGGGCACTTCCATTGGGTTTTCAAGGGTCAAACCTCATCAAGTGGAGCTCAATGCCATATCACAATGTTATCCTCATTCTTATCTTTCCAATGGTTCAAACGGTGAGTCATTTGGAGCTACGATGTAAAAGTTATGGCTCCCAAAAGTTTTGTCATCAATTAGGGTGGAACTATCACCCGAATTGTCACCTAAGTTGTTGCCTGGATCATTCCTCCCTCCTTGAAAAGCAATGGTACCCATTACATCAATGTTACCCATTAGGTGTGGTAGTTTTGTCTTGATTTGATTCTCTGTGAGCCACTCACCTTGGTGGCTAAGCTGGCCCCTCTTGACCACTCGATAAAGCGGAATAGAGCGTCCTCTTGTTGTCTTCATCCAGGTGTCCACAATCTGATCCTCTTCCATTGGAGAAAAACTCTATGGATCAAGCTCATTATGTCTATTTGTTCTACTACAACTGAAGTGTCTAATAGAGGTGGGTGTCAAGATCTTGCTCCACCAATTAGAGCATATATGATTACCTCTTGTATTAGCAACTAAACATGGAATTTAACCAGAATGATAAGTAACTAGAAATATGAAACAACACAGGATATGAGAGACAATACACAATTGTATTAATAATCACTCAAAAAAAATACAATAAAGAAGATGCCACTTCTTCTTCCACCTCAAAGGCTTGCCACACCTCAAGACCTTCTTCCCTCTCTCTCACGGTCACAACAATCAACTCTAATACAGAATTGATGTTCACCTCCACCAGTCAGTAACACACTGCCAGTACACCAAGCACACAACCATACTTCAAGTAGATCTCCTGCTCTATGCTGCTACCTATAAATCACTAGACCTTACTCACCATTGTAGATCTCCAAACATGGTCCTGCACACCTGCTAACCAAGATCATACATACACGAAGAACCCTTCTAATTCTCCAAACCAGCACCCACACTTGGTACTGTGGCACTAGGAGGAACACACCATTGCTCTCCTCTCCTTGATGGAGCTTATTTTGCTCTCTTACTCTCTAGCACTAGTTTACAATACAACCCATGAGTCTATTATATAGATCTCATGCTTACAATAATTAGACTATCTTAATTACAATAATTAGAATCGCAACTCTAAGACTATAATTAGCCTTTAACATGCAAACTGACAGTCCAAAAATAGACTCTCCAGAATTCGCATGCAAACTGCATGCTCATACACAGGTTGCTGACGTCAGCTCCTCCCTGACCGATGTCGGCCGACTTGTAACCGACATCGGTTGATTTTGCACTACTATCTGACCGATGTCGATTGATCAAACTGACATCAGTTGCCCTGAAACTCATTTTGCAACTCTTTGCAACCTTCGTAACTCCTCCTATTTGCATCCTAGTGAAGCTTTTAGCTCGACAACCTAACAATCTCCCACTTGGAGATAAACAACTGCACCTGTACCTATACCTGTACACTGTCTAATTTATTCCCTGACTTGTATCCCTCGTCAAGATCAATCCTGAAGACCAACCACCACACAACCTATGATGCCTTTCCTATCATCCAAGTAACCTGCCACATCCGAACCTAAAAACCTATGTAGTGAAGACCTTGACCCTACATAACATGTTAACCTACTGCTAGTCCCTCTCAAATACCTGAGAATCCACTGAACTGCCCTCCAGTACTCCTTCCTCAAATTGGCTCCATACTTTTTGACAACTCCCACTGCTTGGGAAAACTCAGGTCTACCCCAGACCTTATGTGATTTCAAACCCTGTTCTAAGCTAAGCTTGAATTGTCCAGCCCTTGGTGTGCTTACCAATTCTGCATCCTGCATCTTGAACCTCACCAACACCTTCTTCACATCAGCTCCCACTGGAGACAAAATCTCCATGTCTTTTATGCCAAAGAATTTTGTTGCTCCAAATTCTTCATGACATGCCACTGATCTAACCTTACCTTTAGCTCAGCAAAACCCTGTATGTATGAACCTGCTAGCATATCACCCACATAAAGTAACAGGATAATGTTTTGACCATCATCCACCTAGTAAGTCAAACACAATGGTTACACTGACATTGACTGAAGCCCTGCTTTGTCATCCACCTGTCAAAACCTGTACCACTGTCCTGCAACTTCCTCAAGACCATATACCTTGGCCTTTCATCTCACATATCCATCCACTCTCTTCTTCAACTTGGGAATCCATCCATCTTTCAATGCTTTCTTCCAGCTGACAACTCCACCAACAAATACCTGTTTGGTTCTTCTCCAAGGACTCACACTCCTCATCCATGCCAAGCTCCCACTGTTTCTGGATTCTACCTGCATTGCCTCTTCACATATTCCTAGTTCTTGACCATCAATAAGCAATATAAATAAGGTGAACAATGAATATGAGGTTCACTTACCCTTTTTGACCTCCATATGGGCATTTGAGACTTGTTGACAGCTTACTGTCTGCCCACCATCCATTCCAGTGACCGATCTCGACCATCTCCTAGTCTACATCCGACTGATGTCGATTCCCTGCATTGACCCTGACTGTCGACATCGTTTCCCTGGCCGATGCCGGTATCCCTTTTGTCGACGTCGGTTCCTATTTGATCAATGTCAGTCTTCCTGTTGCCGACGTCGATTACTATCTGACCGATGCCAGTACCTGTGTTCACCTGTGAGTGATGACTTTTTACCTATGAGCTCCTTTTGGATCAAAACCCTGTTTAAATCAACACAACCCTGCTCAAAATAATTTAGTCCACTTAGCTGATCTCTATCCATCATCTCCTCCATGAACACCAAGGCCTTCCAGTTCTTAAGTTTATCAAAGATATCTGTCTTCCGCTTAAGAACATGCATTCCCCTCCTACATATGTGACCAAGCCTACAAACCCACATCTCTGCAACAAAAGGTGAATCAGTAATATAAGTAGATAGATAAAGGATACCTACTTTCTTACCACCATCTAATTCAAGTACATCCACTATGAGAGTTACTATGCATCTCTGATCACCCAACTTTCTTGAAGAAAATAGACTCATCTCCAAGACTGGAACCTGCATGACCTTCTTCAACACCCGTGTGTTATCTGTCTGCAATTTCAGCTTCACTTCCCCTTTGTCAATAATCTGACAAGGCTCACCAACCCCTAAATAAATCTCTCCAAAGTCTCCAAAGACATACCCATGAAAAGATGCTCTATTTCCGGCTGCATGGAAAGAGACAAAAGAATCTGTAAACAAAGATTCTACTTTATCCAAAGCAGCCTGTGCAACAACACCTGCAACATCTGCTTCTACACGCTAATCTTCTATCAATGAACAATCTTCCTTTACCTGCTCTTTCTTTCCATCAATCATACCATTCATGCTATTCAGTTTCTCCATTTGTAGCTTACTTTCTTCTGCCATTGCTATACTCCCACTCAATCTAAAACCCCTGTGAGTGACCTGTAATCAACAAACACTAACCAGATTTGAAACCACCTGTTAGACAACCCAACCAAAAGCTCTGATACCACATGTCAGGATCTTGATCCACCAATTAGAGCATATATGATTACGTCTTATATTAGCAACTAAACACGGAATTTAACCAGAATGATAAGTAACTAGAAATGTGAAACAACACAGGATATGAGAGACAATACACAATTGTATTAATAATCACTCAAAAAAAAATACAATAAAGAAGATGCCACTTCTTCTTCCACCTCAAAGGCTTGCCACACCTCAAGACCTTCTTCTCTCTCTCTCACGTTCACAACAATCAACTCCAATATAGAATTGATGTTCACCTCCACCAGTCAGTAACACGCTACCAGTACACCAAGCACACAACCATACTCCAAGTAGATCTCTCTCTCTCTGCTACTACTTGCAAATCACTAGACCTTACTCACCATTGTAGATCTCCAAACGTGGTCCTGCACACCTACTGACCAAGATCATACATACACGAAAAACCCTTCTGATTCTCCAAACTAGCACCCACACTTGGTAATATGGCACTAGGAGGAACACACCATTACTCTCCTCTCTCTGAAGGAGCTTATTTTTCTCTCTTACTCTCTAGCACTAGTATATAATATAGCCCATGAGTCTATTATATAGATCTCATGCTTACAATAATTAGACTATCTTAATTACAATAATTAGACTTGTAACTCTAAGACTATAATTAGCCTTCAACATGCAAACTGACAGTCCAAAAATAGACTCTCCAGAATTTGCATGCAAACTGCATGCTCACACATAGGTTGCCGATGTCGGCTCCTCCCTGACCGATGTCAACCGACTTGTAACCGACGTCGGTTACTTCTGCACTACTATCTGACCGACGTCGGTTGATCAGACTGATGTCGGTTGCCCCGTAACTCATTTTAAAACTCTCTACAACCTCTACAACCTCTGTAACTCCTCCTGTTTGCATCCTGATGAAGCTTTTAGCTCCACAACCTAACAGTGGGTGATATGGTTTGAGGAGCTCCACACTGAATATTGGATGCAGACCAAGGTAGGCTGGTAGATTTAACTCAAAATCATTTTCTCCAACTTTTATGGTTATGGTGTAGGGACCATATCACAGAGGTTGAATCTTTTTGTGTGTGCCTGCAATTCGTTCCTTCTAAAGATGCAACCAAACCTTGTCAACCACAGTAAAATGGTGTGCAATCCTATGTTTGTCATGGCATTGCTTATACTTCTAATTCATCTTCTCCAGGATGTCATGAACTTGGTGCTAGATGTGTTGCATTTGTTCAATAAACTTTGTTGCTTTTGCAACCTCAGACCTTCCATGAGGTGTGTATTCCATGGTGGAAAATGGAACAACTATATTAATTGGTGCCATGGGTTGGAACACAAAACATACTTGGAATGGGCTATGCTTGGTTGAGTTGTGCAATGCTCGATTGTATCCATTTTGTATAAAGAGAAGTCCCTTATTCCATGTGTGTGGATGTTTGGAGTGATACATCCAAATCATGTGAACAATCAAATAGTTTACCACCTCTATCTGACCATCAGTCTGTGGATGGAAGTTTATGGACTTCATCAACTTGGCATCCATCAGCTTTCATAGAGTGGCCCAGAAGATGCTCAGGACCTGGTATCTCGATCTAAGACAATGGACTTGGGGAGACCAAAATGGAGCCATACATGACTAAAATATAGCTGAGCAGTTTCTTCAGTAGATATATTTTTCTTAAAAGCAATCATGATAGCCATTTTTGAAAAATGATCAACTACCACAAAAATATAGTCGTTAGCATGTTTTGAAGTGAGCAAACCTGAGAGAAAATCCATTGAGATGGATTCCCAAGGCCTGGTTGGTTCTGGCAATGGTGTGTACAATCCTTGCTTCTTATTTGTTGGCTTGGCTATTGCACATGGGGTGCAATATTTGAGATATCTTTCCACATCCTTTCACATATGGGGCTAGTAGGTGTGTTTTTGAAGAACTGCCAATGTCTTTTCAATACCAAAGTGTCCAGCTGTCCTACTGAAGTGTGCTTCCCATATCATCTTTTGTTGCTATGCAACTAGAACATAGATGTGCCCCATATGACAAAGGAAATTATCTTGAAAATATAAATTAGAAACATGTTTAGCTTTTTGAAGCACTTGATATGTATCAACAAAGGTAGGATCTGCTTCATACAGAGCACCCCAAGTGGCAGTCTCATGTCCACATAGGTAAAGAACTGTTGTGAGTGCAGTAATTGGTGGGTGGCTTAGACAATCTACAATTGTATTTGAGCTCCCATTTTTGTGTTTGATTATCAAGTGGAATTCTTGAAGATTTGAGGCCCACATTTGGTGCCTCTCATTTCATAGTTTTCTCTATGCCTGGGTGAATTCCAATGGTCTGTGGTTAGTGTGGATGACCAGCTCTTTTCCCAAGGTGTAGTGTTTCCATTATCTGTAGGCTTGCATAATGGCATAGAGCTCCTTATCATATGTTGGATATTTCTTGACTATACCAGTGAAATTTTCACTATGATATGCAATAGGATGGCCATGTTGCATGATGACAGCTCCCATGGCATATTCATATGCATCTGTCATCAACTCAAAAGGTTGATGCAAATTTGGCAAGGAAAGAACAGGGGCTAAACAAAGTTTGTTATTCAAATTCTCAAATGCTCATTTTTGTATTTCACACCACTAAAATATAGCTTTAGCTCCTCCTTTAGTCACTTGAGTTAGTGACTAAGCAACATGTGAAAATCCAAGAACAAACCTGCAGTAGAAATTTGCAGGACCCAAAAAATTGTGAAGCTCTGTGAGGGTCCTTGGTGTGGGCCATTTTTGAATAACTTAAATATTTTTTGGATCAACATGGACCCCTTCCTGATTCAAAACATACCCGAGGTACTGAATTGTTGTCATCCCAAAAGTGCATTTGTCAAGATTTGCATATAACTTGTGCTCTCCAAGAGTTTGAAGCACCTTACAAACATGCTGCAAATGTTCTTCCCATGTTTTGCTATAGATGAGTATGTCATCTAAGTAGACAACCATGAATGAGTTGGTGGAGGGTCTTAGGTATCATCCATCATACTCATGAAGGTTGTAGGTGCGTTAGTTAAGCTAGAAGGCATAACCAACCATTCAAAGAGCCCCTCCTTAGATTTGAATGTAGTCTTCCAGACATCAGTGGGATCGATGGGGATTTGGTGATAACCAGATTTGAGATCAATTTTGGTGAAGAAATTCACACCATAGAGCTGGTCCAGTAGATCATCAATCCTAGGGAGAGGGTAGTTATTCTTCATGCTGATTTAATTTAGGGCTTGATAGTTAATGTAAAGCCTCCATGTTCCATCTTTCTTTGGTGCCAAGACAATTGGGCTACCACAAGGTGAAGATCTTGGCCTAATGTGACCCTTTTTGATCAATTATTGAATCTATCTTTTTATCTCATCATTCTCCAAAATTGATCTGTGATACATAGGACTGTTAGGCAAAGGTGATCCTAGGATCAAATCGATAGAATGTTTTACCTAGCAATGTAGTGGAATTCCTGTTGGTGACTTGAATAAGTCATCATATTCTCTTGTGATTTGTCCTATTTGCCTTTGTTGTTGTGTTCATTGTGTAGTCAGGATTGCAACATCAGCCTTCTTAGATTTTTGTGGTTTGACCACGATGAGAACAAATTGCCTTGTCTTCTCCACCAATCTCTTGAATTGCTTAACACTTATCAAATAGATAGATGTGGGAGGTGGTACCTCTGGTACCCTATAACATTGTGTTCCAAGAGTGAGGGTGATCCTTCAAATTCATGATTCATAGATGCCATGTCGCTCATACATGAATGGCTGACCAAGGAGTACATCACAAACGTCTAGATGGACCACATCACACAAGACCTCATCTTGGAATGCTTTTATTGCATATGAAAGAATACATTGATGGGTGACACAGAGGTCTCTCCCTGGGCTCAACCATCTAATACTGTAGGGCTTTGGATGAGGCTTCATGGATAGATTTAGACTTTTCACAACTTTAGCAAAGATTAAATTCTTTTAACTCCCACTATCAAGAATGAAATGTAGAGGATTCCCTTTTACCCATAATTTGGAGTGAAACAATCTTTCCTTGTCATCTAGTCTTCCCTCATGGGTCTGTGATGAAGTGATGATGGTGTTAGGCTCAATATCTACAATTTCTTCTTCATCCTCTTTGGCTATGGGATGTGTATGAGTTAGAGTCATAGATGTCGAGTATTGTGACTCAAAAAGTAGTGACTTGATGGCTTGACATTCTTCTTTGGAGTGAGTTCCAGTTTTGTGGTAACCACACCACCTTCTAGCCTTCCCCTTCTAGGGTTTCTTATCTTGAAACTCCTTTTACTTCCAATTTTGGCCTCATGTTTGACCTTCCTTGTCACTTTTCCATTTTGAGGGTTGACTCTTCGTATTCTTTCTGCCATGCTTATGTTCAATCTTCACTGCAAATTTGTATGCCTCACCGAGGGTTTTCAAATTGAAGAGTTTCATTTCCCCCCATATGTACCATTGTAGTCCACCATGATATTTGAGAGTCTTATGTCTCTCACTTTCTTGAATGCCCAATCTTACAGACAAAGAATGAAAAATGTCTGTGTAATGTTGAACAGATTGGTCCTTACTTTGGTGAAGTTGTTGCCACTGTATGTACAGATCATCATATGCTCCGATGGGATAGTATTATTCTTTCACCACTTCCATAAAATCATCCCAGGTAGGTTCCTACTCATGGCAAATGTCATCTGTATTGAACCTCTTTTTGTCCACTTCCCACCAGTTTTTCATGGGCAATGTTGCTTTCAAAAGAGCAAAAGTGATATTTTCTCCATCGATGAACTTATTTACAGAGAAGTAGGAAGACAGTTGATCCAACCAATTTTCTACTACATCAGCAATGATTTTGCCTTCAAATGTAGGAATATCAAAATTTACCTAAACCTTGAAGGGTGTTGGGGAATTGAAAGGACGTTCCCTAGATGAGGAGCCAGGAAGTGTAGCTGTGAAGCCAGGATTTCCCAATGGGAGTGTTTGAAGAATTTGGGCAAATTATTGTAGCATTTGTGCTTGTTGCCATTAGAGGGATTCATTCACCATTTCCTTCAAAGGATCAGATGTCTCAATGTCATCCACCATTTGAAGTCATTTGGAGTGAACAGGTGGAAAATTTGGAAGCTCTTTCATTTCCCACCCAAGCTTCTTGTAACTTGACCTCATCCTTAGGATCATACACTCTCAAGAAAAACCACTCTGATACCACTAGTCCAAAGCTCAGTAGCTCTAGTTGATAAATATTTAAATAACATAGAAATAACACAGTAACAATGAATTCTCTGAGAAGAGATGTAGTATTAATCTAGATTGCAATACAATTATATGCTTATCTCTAGGAAGAGATGTCTGTCTTCACATTTTGGGTTACCACTTAATTTATACACATTATAAAACCATGGGGAGGATCTGGAAGGTCACCAATCTCTTGGGAGATTAATTTATTTAAATTCCAAGATTTAAAACAATACAGAATTCGAGGAATTACTATTTTTAGAAACTTACTATTTTTAGACTCCACTACTAAAATTGAAATTTAGGGCCCTTCTATTAGGTTTTAAAGTGTCAAAACTCATCAAGATGAGCTCAATTCCATCTCACAATGTCCTCCTCATTATTATCTTTCTAATGGTTCAGACGATGAGTCAATTGGAGGTATGGTGCAAAAGTTATGGCTCCCAGAAGTTCTGTCATCAATTGCAGTGGAACTGTCACCCGAATTGTCACCTAAGTTATTGCCTAGATCATTCCTCCCTCCTTGAAAATCAATGGTCCCCATTTTGCAAATGTTCCCCATTAGGTGTGGTAGTTGTGTCTTGATTTGATTCTCTATGAGCCACTCACCTTGGTGGCTAAGCTGGCCACTTTTGAGCACTCGATAAAGCAGAATAGAGCATCCTCTAGTTGTCTTCATCCAGGTGTCCACAATTTGATCCTCTTCCACTAGAGAAAACCTCTATGGATCAAGCTCATTATATCCATTTGTTTTACTACAATTGAATTGTCCAATATAAGCGGGTGATATGGTTTGAGGAGCTCCACATTGAATATTGGATGCAGAACAAGGTAGGCTGGTAGATTCAACTCAAAAGTATTTTATCCAACTTTTTTGGTGATGGTGTAGGGACCATATCGTAGAGGCTAAATATTTTTGTGTGGGCCTGCAAGTCATTCCTTCTGAAGCTGCAACCAAACCTTATCACCCATAGTAAAATGGTGTGCAATCCTATGTTTGTCATGGCGTTGCTTATACTTCTGATTTATCTTCTCTAGGATGTCATGAACTTGGTGCTAGATGTGTTGCATTTGTTCAATAAACTTTGTTGCTTTTACTGCCTCAAACCTTCCATGAGGTGTGTATTCCATGGTGGAAAATGGAATAGCTATATCAATTGGTGCCGTGGGTTGGAACCCAAAACATACTTGGAATGGATTGTGCTTGATTAAGTTGTGCAATGCTCGATTGTATCCATGTTTTATGAAGAGAAGTCCCTCATCCCATGTGTGTGGATGTTTGGAGTGATACATTTGAATCATGTGAACAATCAAATAGTTTACCACCTCTATCTGACCATCAGTCTATGGATGGAAGGTTGTGGACTTCATCAACATGGTATCCATCATCTTCCATAGAGTGGACCAAAAGATGCTCAAGAACCTGCTATCTCGATCTGAGACAATGGACATGGGGAGACCAAAATGGAGCCATAGATGACTAAAATATAGTTGATTAGTTTGCTCAATCGATATATTTTTCTTACAAGCAATCATGATAGCCATTTTTAAAAAATGATCAACTACCACAAAAATATAGTCCTTACGATGTTTTGAAGTGGGCAAACCTGAGAGAAAATCCATTGAGATGGATTCCCAAGGCTTGGTTGATTCTGGCAATGGTGTGTACAATCCTTACTTCTTATTTTTTGGCTTGTCTATTGCACATGGGGTGCAATATTTTAGATATCTTTCCACATCCTTTCGCATATGGGGCTAGTAGAAGTGTTTTTGAAGAACTGACAATGTATTTTCAATACCAAAGTGTCCAACTGTCCTACTGAAGTGTGCTTCCCATATCATATTTTATTGCTCTGCAACTAGAACATAGATGTGCCCCATATGAATGAGGACATTATCTTGAAAATAGAAATTATAAACAAGTTTACCTTTTTGAATCACTTGATATGTATCAACAAAGATAGGATCTGCTTCATACAGAGCACCCCAAGTGGCAGTCTCATGTCCACATAGGTAAAGAACTATTGTGAGTGCAATAATTGGTGGTTGGCTCAGACAATCTACAATTGTATTTGAGATCCCCTTTTTGTGTTTAGTTATCAAGTGGAATTGTTGAAGATATGTGGCCCACTTTTGGTGCCTCTCATTTCATAGTTTGCTCTATGCTTGGATGAATTCCAATGGTCTGTGGTCAGTGTGGATGACCATATCTTTTCCCAAGATGTAGTATTTCCATTATATATGGGCTTGAACAATGGTATAGAGCTCCTTATCATATGTTAGATATTTATTGACTATATCAGTGAAAGTTTCACTATGATATGCAACAGGATGGCCATGTTACATGATGACAGCTCCCATGGCATATTCAGATGCATTTGTCATCAACTCAAATGGTTGATGCAAATCTAACAAGGCAAGAATAGGGGTTGAACAAATTCTATTCTTCAAATTCTCAATTTCTCTTTGTTGTATTTCACCCCATGGAAATATAGGTTTTGCTCCTCCTTTAGTCACTTGAGTTAGTGACCAAGCAACATATGAAAATTCAAGAACAAACCTGCGGTAGAAACTTGCAAGACCCAAAAAATTGTGAAGCTCTGTGAGGGTCCATAGTGTGGGCCATTCTCAAATAACCTAAATCTTTTTTGGATCAACATGGACCCCTTCCTCATTCACAACATTTTTGAGGTATTGAATTGTTGTCATCCCGAATGTGCATTTGTCAACATTTGCATATAACTTGTGCTCTTGAAGAGTTTGAAGCACCTTATGAACATGTTGTAAATGTTCTTCCCATGTTCTACTATAGATGAGTATGTCATCTAAGTATACAACCATGAATGAGTTGGTGAAGGGTCATAGGATATCATCCATCATCCTCATGAAGGTTGCAGGTGCGTTAGTTAAGCCAAAAGGCATAACCAACCATTCAAAGAGCCCCTCCTTAGATTTGAATGCAGTCTTATAGACGTTAGTGGGATCGATGGGAATTTGGTGATAACCAAATTTGAGATCAATTTTGGTGAAGAACTTCGCACCATAGAGCTCATCCAATAGATCATCAATCTTGGGGAGAGGGTAGTGATTCTTCATAGAGGTTTTATTCAGGGCTTGATAGTCAATGCAAAGCCTCCATGTTCCATCTTTCTTTGGTGCCAAGATAATTGGGCTACTACAAGGTGAAAATATTGGCATGATGTGACCCTTTTTGATCAATTCTTGAATCTATCTATTTATCTCATCATTCTCCAAAATTGATCTGTGATACATAGGACTGTTAGGCAAAGGTGATCCTGGGATCAAATCGATAGAATGTTTTACTTGGCAATGTAGTGGAACTCCTGTGGGTGACTTGAATAAGTCATCATATTCTCCTATGATTTACCCTATCCACCTTTATTGTTGTGTTGATTGTGTAATCAGGACTGCAACATCAACCTTCTTATATTTCTATGGTTTGACCACCATGAGAACAAATTGCCTTGTCTTCTCCACCAATCTCTTGCATTGCTTAGCACTTATCAGGGAGACAGATGTGGGAGCTGGTACCTCTGGTACCCTATAGTGCCATGTTCTAAGAGCGAGGGTGATCCTTCAAGTTTGTGATTCATAGATGCCATGTCTCTCATACATGAACAACTGACCAAGGAGTACATCACAAACATCTAGATTGACCACATCACACAAGACTTCATTTTGGAATGGTTTTATTGCATATGAAAGAAGACACTGATGAGTGACATAGAGGTCTCTCCCTGGGCTCAACCATTTAATACTATAGGGCTTTGGATGAGGCTTCATGGATAGATTTAGACTTTTCATAACTTTAGCAGAGATTAAATTCTTTTGACTCCCACTATCAAGAATGAAATGCAAAGGCTTACCTTTTGCCCATAATTTGGAGTGAAACAATCTTTCCTTGTCATCTGGTCTTTCCTCATAGGTCTATAATGAAGCAATGATGGTGTCAGGGTCAACATCTACATTTCTTCTTCATCCTCTTTGGCTATGGGTTGTGTATGAGGTAGAGTAGTAGATGTCGAGTATTGTGAGTAGAGACTTGATGGCTCGACATTCTTCTTTGGAGCGAGTTCCAGTTTTGTGATAATCACACCATTTTCTAGCCTTCCCCTTTTAGGGTTTCTTATCTTGAAACTCATGCTTCCAATTTGGCCTCATTTTTTACCTTCTTTGTCACTTTTCCATTTTGAGGGTTGACTCTTCGTATTCTTTTTGCCATGCTTCTATTCAATCTTCACTGCAAATTTTTATGCCTCACTGAGGGTTTCAAAATTGAAAAGTTCCATTTCCCCCCATATGTACCATTTTAGTCCACCATGATATTTGAGATTCTTCTATCTCTCACTTTCTTGAATGCCCAATCTTGCAGACAAGGAATGAAAAATGTTTATGTAATCTTAAATAGATTGGTCCTTACCTTGGTGAAGTTATTGCCACTGTATGTAAATATCATCATATGCTCTAGTGGGATAGTATTCTTCTTTCACCACTTCCACAAAATCATCCTAGGTAGGTTCCACCTCAAGGCAAATGTCATCTATATTGAACCTCTTTTTGTACACTTCCCACTAGTTTTTCATGGGCAATGTTGCTTTCAAAAGAGCAAAAGTGATCTTTTTTCCATCGGTGAACTTATTTACGAAGAGGTAGGAAGATAGTTGATCCAACCAATTTTATACTGTATCTACAATGATTTTTACTTCAAAAGTAGGAATATCAAAATTTACCTAAACCTTGAAGGGTGTTGGGGCACTGAAAGGACGTTCCCTAGATGAAGAGCTAGGAAGTGTAGCCGCAAAGCTAGGATTTCCCAATGGAAGTGTTTGAAGAATTTGGGCAAATTATTGTAGCATCATTGATTGTTGCCATTGGAGGGATTCATTCACCATTTCCTTCAAATGATAATATATCTCGGTGTCATCCACCATTTGAAGTCATTTGGAGTGAACAGGTGGAAAATTTGGAAGCTCTGTCGTTTCCCACCCAAGTTTCTTGTAACCTGACCTCATCCTCGGGATCATACACTCTCAAGACAAACCGCTCTAATACCACTAATCCAAAACTCAGTAGTTTTGGTTGATAAATATTTTAATAACATAGAAATAACACAATAACAATGAATTCTCTGAGAAGAGATGTAGTATTACTCAAGATCGTAATACAATTATATGCTTATTTCTGGGAAGAGATGCCTGTCTTCACATTTTGGGTTACCTCTTCATTTAAACACATTTTGAAAGAATGGTGAGGATTTGGAAGGTCACCAATCTCAAGGGAGATTAAGTTATTTAACTTCCAAGATTTAAAACAATACAGAATTTGAGGAATTACTATTTTTAGAAACTTACTATTTTTAGATTGCACTACTAAAATTGAAATTTAGGGAACTTCCATTGGGTTTTTAGGGGTAAAAATTCATCAAGTGGATCTCAATTCCATATCACAATGTTCTCTTCATTCTTATCTTTCCAATGGTTCAAACGGCTAGTAAATTGGAGCTATGGTACAAAAGTTATGGCTCCCAAAAGTTCTGTCATTAATTGGGGTGGAACTGTCACCCAAATTGTCACCTAAGTTGTTGCCTGGATCATTCCGCCCTCCTTGAAAATAAATTGTCCCCATTGCATCAATGTTCCCCATCAAGTGTGGTAGTTGTGTCTTAATTTGATTCTCTATGAGCCACTCACCTTGGTGGCTAAGCTGGCCCCTTTTGACCACTCGATAAAGCGGAAGAGAATGTCCTCTTGTTGTCTTCATCCAGGTGTCCACAATCTGGTCCTCTTCCACTAGATAAAAAATCTATGGATCAAGCTCATTATGTCTATTTGTTCTACTATAATTGAAGTGTTCAATAGAGGTGGGTGATATGGTTTGAGGAGCTCCACATTGAATATTGGATGCAGACCAAGGTAGGCTAGTAGATTCAACGCAAAAGCATTTTCTCCAACTTTTCTGGTGATGGTGTAGGGACCATATCACATAAGATGAATCTTTCTATATGGGATTGAAATTATTTCCTTCTGAAGTTGCAACCAACCCTTGTCACCCATAGTAAAATGGTGTGCAATCCTATGTTTGTCATGGCATTGCTTATACTTCTAATTCATCTTCCATAGGATGTCATGAACTTGGTGCTAGATGTGTTGCATTTGTTCAATAAACTTTGTTGCTTTTGCTGCCTGAGACCTTCCATGAGATGTGTATTCCATGGTGGAAAATGGAACAACTATATTAATTAGTGCCATTGGTTGGAACCCAAAACATACTTGGAATGGACTATGCTTGGTTGAGCTGTGTAATGCCCAATTGTATCCATGTTGTATGAAGAGAAGTCCCTCATCCCATGTGCATGGATGTTTAGATTGATACATCTGAATCATGTGAACAATCAAATAGTCTACCACCTCTGTTAGACCATCAATCTGTGGATGGAAGGCTATGGACTTCATAAACTTGGTATCCATCATCTTCCATAGAGTGGACTAGAAGATGCTCAGGAACCTGCTATCTCAATCTAAGACAATGGACTTGGGGAGACCAAAATGGAGCCATACATGACTAAAATATAGTTGAACAGTTTCCTTAGTAGATATATTTTTCTTACAAGCAATCATGATAGCCATTTTTGAAAAATGATCAACTACCACAAAAATATAGTCCTTAGCATCTTTTGAAGTGGGCAAATCTGAGAGAAATTCCATTGAGATGGATTCCCAAGGCCTGGTTGGTTCTAGCAATGGTGTGTACAATCCTTGCTTCTTATTTGTTGGCTTGGATATTGCACATGGGGTGCAATATTTGAGATATATTTCCACATCCTTTCGCATATGGGGCCAGTAGAAGTGTTTTTGAAGAACTGGTAATGTATTTTCAATACCAAAGTGTCCAGCTGTCCTACCGAAGTGTGCTTCCCATATCATCTTTTGTTGCTCTGCAACTGGAACACAGATGTGCCCCATATGACAGAGGACATTATCTTACAAATATAAATCAGAAACATGTTTACCTTTTTGAAGCACTTGATATGTATCAACAAAGGTAGGATCTGCTTCATACAGAGCACCCCAAGTGGCAATCTCATGTCTACATAGGTAAAGAACTATTGTGAGTACAATAATTGGTGGGTGTCTCAAATAATCTACAGCTATATTTGAGCTCTCTTTTTTGTGTTTTATTATAAATTGGAATTGTTGAAGATATGTGTCCCACTTTTGGTGCCTCTTATTTCATAGTTTTCTCTGTGTCTGGATGAATTCCAATGGTCTGTGGTCAGTGTGGATGACCGTCTCTTTTTCCAAGATGTAGTGTTTCCATTATCTACAGGTTTGCACAATGGCATAGAGCTCTATATGAAAATCCAAGAACAAACCTGCGGTAGAAATTTGCAAGACCCAAAAAATTGTGAAGATTTGTGAGGGTCCTTAGTGTGGGCCATTCTCGAATAACCTGAATATTTTTTGGATCAACATGGATCCCTTTCTCATTCACAACATACTCGAGGTACTAAATTATTGTCATCCCAAATGTGCATTTATCAAGATTTGCATATAACTTGTGCTCTCCAAGAGTTGTAAGCACCTTACGAACATGTTGGAAATGTTCTTCCCATGTTCTGCTATAGATGAGTAGGCCATCTAAGTAGACAACCATGAATGAGTTGGTGAAGGGTCATAGGATGTCATCCATCATCTTGATGAAGGTTGCAGGTACGTTAGTTAAGCCAAAGGCATAACCAACCCTTCAAAGAGCCCCTCCTTAGATTTGAATACAATCTTCCAGACATCAGTGGGATCGATGGGAATTTGGTGATAACCAGATTTGAGATCAATTTTGGTGAAGAACTTTGCACCATAGGGCTAGTCCAGTAGATCATCAATCTTGGGGAAAGGGTAGCAATTCTTCATAGAGATTTTATTCAAGGCTCGATAATCAATGCAAAGCATCCATGTTCCATCTTTCTTCGATGCAAAGATAATTGGGCTACCACAAGGTGAAGAGCTTGGCCGGATGTGACCCTTTTTGATCAATTCTTGAATCTATCTTTTTATCTCATCATTCTCCAAAACTGATCTGTGATACATAGGACTGTTAGGCAAAGGTGATCCTGGGATCAAATCGATAGAATGTTTTACCTAGCAATGTAGTGGAACTCCTGTGGGTGACTTGAATAAGTCATCATATTCTCCTATGATCTGTCCTATCTGCCTTTATTGTTGTGTTAATTGTGTAGTCAGGACTACAACATCAGCCTTCTTAGATTTCTATGGTTTGACCACCATAAGAATAAATTGCCTTGTCTTCTCCACCAATCTCTTGCATTGTTTAGCACTTATTAGGGAGATAAATGTGGGAGGTGGTACCTCTAGTACCCTATAGTGCCTTGTTCCAAGAGTGAGGGTGATCCTTTGGGTTCGTGATTCATAGATGCCATGTCACTCATACATGAATGGCTAACCAAGGAGTACATCAGAAACATCTAGATTGACCACATCACATAATACTTCATCTTGGAATGGTTTTATTGCATATGAAAGAAGACACTGATGGGTGACATGGAGGTCTCTCCCTGGGCTCAACCATCCAATACTGGGATTTGGAAGAGGCTTCATGGATAGATTTAGACTTTTCACAACTTTAGTAGAGACTAAATTCTTTTGACTCTCACTATCAAGAATGAAATGCAAAGGCTTACCTTTTACCCATAATTTGGAGTGAAACAATCTTTCCTTGTCATCTGGTCTTTCCTCACAGGTCTATGATGAAGCGATGATGGTGTTAGGCTCAGCATCTACAATTTATTCTTCATCTTCTTTGTAAATGGGCTATATATGAGGTAGAGTAGTAGATGTCAAGTATTGTGACTTAGTGGCTCGACATTCTTCTTTGGAATGAGTTCTAGTTTTGTGGTAATCACACCATTTTTTAGCCTTCACCTTCTAGGGTTTCTTATCTTGAAACTCCTTCTGCTTCCATATTTGGCCTCATTTTTGACCTTCCTTGTCACTTTTCCATTTTGAGGGTTGAATCTTCATAGTCTTTCTGCCATGCTTCGGTTCAATCTTCACTGTGAATTTGTATGCCTCATCGAGGGTTTCCAAATTGAAGAGTTCCATTTCCCCCCATATGTACCATTGTAGTCCACCATGATATTTGAGAGTCTTATGTCTCTCAATTTCTTGAATTCCCAATCTTACAGACAAAGAATGAAAAATGTCTGTGTAATCTTGAACAGATTGGTCCTTACCTTGGCGAAGTTGTTGCCACTGTATGTATAGTTCATCATATGATATGATGGGATAGTATTCTTCTTTCACTACTTCCACAAAATCATCCTAGGTAGGTTCCACCTCAAGGCCAATGTCATCTGTATTGAACCTCTTTTTTTACACTTCCTACCAGTTCCTCATAGGCAATGTTTCTTTCAAAAGAGCAAAAGTGATCTTTTCTCCATCGTTGAACTTATTTATGGAGAAGTAGGAAGACAGTTGATCCAACCAATTTTATAGTGCATCAATAATGATTTCACATTCAAATGTAGGAATATCAAAATTTACCTAAACCTTGAAGGGTGTTGGGGCACTGAATGGACATTCCCTAGATGAGGAGCCAGGAAGTGTAGCAGTGAAGCTAAGATTTCCCAATGGGAGTGTTTGAAGAATTTAGGAAAATTGTTGCAGCATCTATGCTTGTTTCTATTGGAGGGCTTAATTCACCATTTACTTCAAAGGATCAGATGTCTTGATGTCATCCACCATTTAAAGTCATTCAGAGGGAATAAGTGGAAAATTTGGAAGCTCTATCGTTTCCCACCCAAGCTTCTTGTAGCCTGACCTCATCCTCGGGATCATACACTGTCAAGACAAACCGTTATGATACCACTGATCCAAAACTTAGAAGTTTTGGTTGATAAATATTTTAATAACATAGAAATAACATCGTAACAATGAATTCTTTGAGAAGAGATGTAGTATTACTCAAGATCGCAATACAATTATTTGCTTATCTCTGGGAAGAGATGTCTATCTTCACATTTTGGGTTACCTCCTCATTTATACACATTTTGAAAGCATGGGGAGGATCTGGAAGGTCATAAATCTCAAGGGAGATTAAGTTATTCAAATTCCAAGATTTAAAACAATACATAATTCGAGGAATTACTATTTTTAGAAACTTACTATTTTTAGACTACACTACTAAAATTGAAATTTAGGGAACTTCCATTGGGTTTTCAAGTGTCAAACTTCATCAAGTGGATCTAAATTCCATCTCACAATTTTATCCTCATTCTTAGCTTTCCAATGGTTCAAATAGCGAGTCAATTGGAGCTACAGTGCAAAAGTTATGGCTCCTAAAAGTTCCATCATCAATTGGGGTGGAATTGTAACCCGACTTGTCACCTAAGTTATTGCCTGGATCATTCCTCCCTCCTTGAAAGTCAATGGTCCCCATTGCATCAATTTTCCCCATCAAGTGTGGTAGTTGTGTCTTGATTTGATTCTCTATGAGCCATTCACCTTGGTGGCTAAGCTAGCCCCTTTTGACCACTCAATAAAGCAGAATACAACATCCTCTTGTTGTCTTCACCCATGTGTCCATAATTTGATCCTCTTCCACTGGAGCAAAACTCTATGGATCAAGTTCATTAAGTCTATTTATTTTACTACAACTGAAGTTTCCAATAGAGGTGGGTGATATGGTTTGAGGTGCTTCACATTGAATATTGAATGCAAACCAAGGTAGGCTAGTAAATTCAACTCAAAAGCATTTTCTCCAACTTTTTTGGTGATGGTGTAGGGACCATATCATAGAGGCTGAATATTTTTATGTGCACCTACAAGTCATTCCTTTTTAAGCTACAACTAAACCTTGTCACCCATAGTAATTTGGTGTGCAATCCTATGTTTATTATGGCGTTGCTTATACTTCTAATTCATCTTCTCTAGGATGTCATGAACTTGGTGCTGGATGTGTTGCATTTATTCAATAAACTTTGTTTCTTTTGTTGCTTTAGACCTTCCATGAGGTGTGTATTCCATGGTGGAAAATGGAATAGCTATATCAATTGGTGCCATGGGTTGGAACCCGAAACATACTTGGAATGGATTGTGCTTGGTTAAGCTATGCATGCTCGATTGAATCCATGTTTTATGAAGAGAAGTCCCTCATCCAATGTGCATGGATGTTTGGAGTGATACATCTGAATCATGTGAATAATCAAATAGTTTACCACCTCTATCTAACCATCAGTCTGTGGATGAAAGGTTGTGGACTTCATCAACATGGTATCCATCATCTTCCATAGAGTGGACCAGAAGATGCTCAGGAACCTGCTATCTCGATCTGAGACAATGGACTTGGGGAGACCAAAATGGAGCCATAGATGACTAAAATATAGTTGATTAGTTTCTTTAGTAGATATATTTTTCTTACAAGCAATCATGATAGCCATTTTTGAAAAATGATCAACTACCCAAAAAATACAGTCCTTACGATGTTTTGAAGTGGGCAAACCTGAGAGAAAATCCATTGAGATGGATTCCCAAGGCCTGGTTGGTTCTGGCAATGGTATGTACAATCCTTACTTCTTATTTGTTGGCTTGGTTATTGCACATGGGTTGAAAGATTTAAGATATATTTCCACATCCTTTCGCATATGGGGCTAGTAGAAGTGTTTTTGAAAAACTGCCAATGTCTTTTCAATACCAAAGTGTCCAGCTGTCCTACTGAAGTGTGCTTCCCATATCATCTTTTGTTGCTCTGCAACTAGAACACATATATGCCCCATATGATAGAGGAAATTATCTTGCAAATAAAAATTAGAAACATGTTTACCTTCTTGAAGAACTTGATATGTATCAACAAAGGTAGGATCTGCTTCATACAGAAAACCCCAAGTGGCAGTCTCATGTCTACATAGGTAAAGAAAAGATATGAGTGCAATAATTGGTGGGTAGTTCAGATAATCTACAGCTATATTTGAGCTCCCCTTTTTATGTTTAATCATCAAGTGGAATTGCTAAAGATATGTGGCCCACATTTGGTGCCTCTCATTTCATAGTTTTCTCTGTCTGGATGAATTCCAATGGTCTGTGGTCAGTGTGGATGACCGTCTCTTTTCCCAAGATGTAGTGTTTCCATTATCTATAGGCTAACATAATGGCATAGATCTCCTTATCATATTTTGGATATTTCCTAACTATATCGATGAATGTTTCACTATGATATGAAATAGGATGGCCATGTTGCATGATGATAGCTCCCAAGGCATATTCAGATGCTTCTATCATCAACTCAAAAGCTTGATGCAAATTTGGCAAGGCAAGAATAGGGGCTGAACAAAGTCAGTTCTTCAAATTCTCAAATGCTCTTTGTTGTATTTCACCCCACTTAAATATAGCTCTATTTGCTCCTTTAGTCACTTGAGTTAGTGACCAAGCAACATGTGAAAATCCAAGAACAAACCTACAATAGAAATTTGCAAGAACCAAAAAACTGTGAAGCTCCATGAGGGTCCTCGGTGTGGGCCATTCTTGAATAACCTGAATCTTTTCTGGATCAACATGGACCCCTTCCTCATTCACAACATACCTGAGGTACTGAATTGTTTTCATCTCGAATGAGCATTTGTCAACATTTGCATATAACTTGTGCTCTCAAAGAGTTTGAAGCACCTTACGAACATGCTGCAAATGCTCTTCCCATGTTTTGTTATAGATGAGTATGCCATCTAAGTAGACAACCATGAATGGGTTGGTGAAGGGTCATAGGATGCCATCCCTCATCCTCATCAAGGTTGTAGGTGCATTAGGTAAGCCAAAAGGCATAACCAACCATTCAAAGAGCCCCTCCTTAGATTTGAATGCAGTCTTCTAGACATCAATGGGATCGATGGGAATTTGGTGATATCTATATTTGAGATCAATTTTGGTGAATAACTTTGCACCATACAGATGGTCTAGTAGATCATCAATCCTAGGGAGAGGGTAGCGATTCTTCACAGAGATTTTATTCAGGGCTCGATAGTCAATGCAAAGCCTCCATGTTCCATCTTTATTCAGTGCCAAGACAATTGGGCTACCACAAGGTGAAGAGCTTGGCTTGATGTGACCCTTTTTGATCCATTCTTTAATTTATCTTTTTATCTCATCATTATCCAAAACTGATCTGTGATACATAGGACTATTAGGCAAAGGTGATCCTGGGATCAAATAGATAGAATGTTTTACTTGGCAATGTAGTGGAACTCCTGTGGGTGACTTGAAGAAGTCATCATATTCTCTTGTGATTTGTCTTATCTACCTTTGTTGTTGTGTTGATTGTGTAGTCAAGACTGCAACATCAGCCTTCTTAGATTTATGTGGTTTAACCACCATGAGAACAAATTGCCTTGTCTTCTCCACCAATCTCTTGCATTGCTTAGCACTTATTAGGGAGATAGATGTGGGAGGTGGTACCTCTGGTACCCTATAGTGCTATGTTCCAAGAGTGAGGGTAATCCTTCGAGTTTGTGATTCATGGATGCCATGTCTCTCATAGATGAATGACTGACCGATGAGTACATCACAAACATCTAGATTGATCACATCACATAAGACTTCATCTTGGAATGGTTTTATTGCATATGAAAGAAGACGTTGATGGGTGACACGGAGGTCTCTCCCTAGGCTTAACCATCCAATACTGTAGGGGTTTAGATGAGGCTTCATGGATAGATTTAGACTTTTCACAACTTTAGCAGAGATTAAATTCTTTTGACTCCCACTATCAAGAATGAAATGCAGAGGCTTACCTTTTACACATAATTTAGAGTGAAACAATCTTTCCTTGTCATCTAGTCTTTCCTCACGGGTCTGTGATGAAGCGATGATGGTGTTAGGCTCAGCATCTACAATTTCTTCTTCATCCTCTTTAGTTATGGGCTATGTATGAGGTACAGTAGTAGATGTTGAGTATTGTGACTCAGAAAGCAATGACTTGATTGCTCAACATTCTTCTTTGGAGTGAGTTCCAGTTTTGTGGTAATCACACCATTTTCTAGCCTTCCCCTTCTAGGGTTTCTTATCCTAAAACTCCTACTTCCAATTTTGGCCTCGTGTTTGACCTTCCTTGTCACTTTTCCATTTTGAAGGTTGACTCTTCATATTATTTCTGCCATGCTTATGTTCAATCTTCACTGCGAATTTGTATGCCTCATCAAGGGTTTCCAAATTCAAGAGTTCCATTTCCCCCCATATGTAACATTGTAGTCCACCATGATATTTGAGAGTCTTATGTCTCTCACTTTCTTGAATTCCAAATCTTATAGACAAAGAATGAAAAATGTCTGTGTAATCTTGAACAGATTGGTCCTTACCTTGGCGAAGTTGTTGCCACTGTATGTATAGTTCATCATATGCTCTGATGGGATAGTATTCTTCTTTCACCGCTTCCACAAAATCATCCTAGGTAGGTTCCACCTCAAGGCCAATGTCATCTATATTGAACCTCTTTTTTTACACTTCCCACTAGTTTTTCACAGGCAATGTTGCTTTCAAAAGAGCAAAAGTGATCTTTTCTCCATCGGTGAACTTATTTATGGAGAAGTAGGAAGTCAGTTGATCCAACCAATTTTCTACTACATCAACAATGATTTTGCCTTTAAATGTAGGAATATCAAAATTTACCTGAACCTTGAAGGGTGTTGGGGCAATGAAAGGACATTCCCTAGATGAGGAGCTAGGAAGTGTAGCCACGAAGCTAGGATTTCCCAATGGGAGTGTTTGAAGAATTTGGGAAAATTATTGCAACATCTATGCTTGTTGCTGCTGGAGGGATTCATTCACCATTTCCTTGAAATTATTAGATGTCTTGGTGTCCTCCACATTTTGAAGTCATTTGGAGTGAACAGGTGGAAAATTTAGAAGCTCTGTCATTTCCCACCCAAGCTTCTTGTAACCTGACCTCGTCCTGGGGATCATACACTCTCAAGACAAATTACTCTGATACCACTGTTCAAAAAATCAAAAGTTCTTATTGATAAATATTTCAATAACATATAAATAACACAGTAACAATGAATTTGAGGAACTACTATTTTTAGAAACTTACTATTTGTAGACTACACTACTAAAATTTAAATTTAGGGTACTTCCATTAGGTTTTTAGGGGTAAAAATTCATATATCAAAGCTCAATTCCATTCAAAATCTTCTCCTCATTCTTATCTTTCCAACAGTTCAAACGGCGAGTCAATTGGAGCTACGGTGCAAAAGTTATGGCTCCCAAAAGTTCCATCATCAATTGGGGTGGAACTATCTCTTGAATTGTCACCTAAGTTGTTGCCTGGATCATTCCTCCCTCCTTGAGAATAAATGGTCCTCATTGCATCAATGTTCCCCATCATGTGTGGTAGTTGTGTCTTGATTTGATTCTCTGTGAGCCACTCACCTTAGTGGCTAAGCTGGCCCCTTTTGACCACTCGATAAAGCGGAATAGAGCATCCTCTTGTTGTCTTCATCCAGGTGTCCACAATTTGATCCTCTTCCACTGGAGCAAAAATTTGTTGATCAAGCTAATTATGTCTATTTTTAATACTAAAACTAAAGTGTCCAATAGAGGTGGGTGATGTGGTTTGAGGAGCTCCACATTGAATATTGGATGCAGACCAAGGTAGTTTAGTAGATTCAACTCAAAAGCATTTTCTCCAACTTTTCTAGTGATGGTGTAGGGACCATATCACAGAAGCTGAATCTTTTTGTGTGGGCCTGAAAGTCATTCCTTCTAAAGCTGCAACCAAACCTTGTCACCCATAGTAAAATGGTGTGCAATCTTATGTTTATCATAGTGTTGCTTATGCTTCTAATTCATCTTCTCCAAGATGTCATGAACTTGGCGCTGGATGTGTTGAATTTGTTCAATAAACTTTGTTGCTTTTGCTGCCTTAGACCTTCCATGAGGTGTGTATTCCATGGTGGAAAATGGAATAGCTATATCAATTGGTGCCATGGGTTGGAACCAAAAACATACTTGGAATGGACTGTGCTTGGTTGAGTTGTGCAATGCCCGATTGTGTCTATGTTATATGAAGAGAAGTCCCTCATCCCATGTGCTTGGATGTTTGGAGTGATACATTTGAATCATGTGAACAATCAAAATAGTTTACCACCTCTGTCTAACCATCAGTCTATGGATGGAAGGCTGTGGACTTCATCAACTTGGTATCCATCATCTTCCATAGAGTGGACCAAAAGATGCTCAAGAACCTACTATCTCGATCTGAGACAATGGACTTGGGGAGACCAAAATGGAGCCATACATGACTAAAATATAGTTGAGCAGTTTCCTCATTAGATATATTTTTTTTACAAGCAATCATGATAGCCATTTTTGAAAAATGAACAACTACCACAAAAATACAGTCCTTACCATGTTTTAAAGTGGGCAAATCTGAGAGAAAATCCATTGAGATGAATTCCCAAGGCCTGGTTGGTTATGGCAATGGTGTGTATAATCCTTGCTTCTTATTTGTTGGCTTGGCTATTGCACATGGGGTGCAAGATTTGAGATAGCTTTCCACATCCTTTTGCATATGGGGCTAGTAGAAGTGTTTTTGAAGAATTGCCAATGTCTTTTCAATACTAAAGTGTCCAGTTGTCCTACTAAAGTGTGCTTCCCATATCATCTTTTATTGCTCTACAACTGGAACATAGACGTGCCCCATATGACAGAGGACATTATCTTGCAAATAGAAATCAGAAACATGTTTACCTTTTTGAAGCACTTGATATGTATCAACAAAGGTAGGATCTGCTTCATATAGAGCACCCCAAGTGGCAGTCTCATGTCCACATAGGTAAAGAACTATTGTGAGTGAAATAATTGGTGAGTGGCTCAGACAATCTATATCTGTATTTGAACTCCCCTTTTTTTGTTTGATTATCAAGTGGAATTGTTGAAGATATGTGGCCCACTTTTGGTGCCTCTCATTTCATAGTTTTATTTGTGTCTTGATAAATTCCAATGGTCTGTGGTTAGTGTGGATGACCGTCTCTTTTCCCAAGATGTAGTGTTTCGATTATCTATAGGCTTGCACAATGGCATAGAGCTCCTTATCATATGTTGGATATTTCTTGACTATATTAGTGAAAGTTTCACTGTGATATGAAACAGGATGGCCATGTTGCATGATGATAGCTGCCATGGCATATTTAGATGCATCTGTCATCAACTCAAAAGGTTGATGCAAATCTATCAAGGCAAGAATAGGGGCTAAGCAAAGTCTATTCTTCAAATTCTCAAATGCTCTTTGTTGTATTTCACCCCACTGAAATATAGCTTTAGCTCCTCCTTTAGTCACTTGAGTTAGTGACCAAGCAACATGTGAAAATCCAAGAACAAACCTGCGGTAGAAATTTGCAAGACCCAAAAATTTTGAAGCTCTGTGAGGGTCCTTGGTGTGGGCCATTCTCAAATAACCTAAATCTTTTCTAGATCAACATGGACCCCTTCCTCATTCACAATATACCCGAGGTACTGAATTTTTGTCATCCTGAATGTGCATTGTCAAGATTTGCATATAACTTGTGCTCTCGAAGAATTTGAAGCACCTTACGAACATGCTGCAAATGTTCTTCCCATGTTTTGCTATAGATGGGTATGTCATCTAAGTAGGCAACCATGAATATGTTGGTGAAGGGTCATAGGATGTCATCCATCATCCTCATGAAGGTTGCAAGTGTGTTAGTTAAGCCAAAAGGCATAACCAACCATTCAAAGAGCCCCTCCTTAGATTTGAATGCAGTCTTCTAGACATCAGTGGGATTGATGGGAATTTGGTGATAAACAAATTTGAGATCAATTTTGGTGAAGAACTTCACACCACAGAGCTGGTCCAGTAGATCATTAATCCTGGGGAGAGGGTAGTGATTCTTTAAAGAGATTTTATTCAGGGCTCGATAGTCAATGCAAAGCCTCCATGTTCCATCTTTCTTTGGTGCCAAGACAATTGGGCTACCACAAGGTGAAGAGCTTGGCCTGATGTGACCCTTTTTGATCAATTCTTGAATCTATCTTTTTATCTCATCATTCTCCAAAATTGATTTTTGATACACAGGACTATTAGGCAAAGGTGATCTTGGGATCAAATTGATAGAATGTTTTACCTGGCAATATAGTGAACTCCTGTGGGTGACTTGAATAAGTCATCATATTCTCTTGTGATTTGTCCTATCTGCCTTTGTTGTTGTGTTGATTGTGTAGTCAGGACTGCAACATCAGCCTTCTTAGATTTATGTGGTTTAACCACCATGAGAATAAATTGCCTTGTCTTTTACACCAATCTCTTGCATTACTTAGCACTTATCAGGGAGACAGATGTGAGAGGTGGTACCTCTGGTACCTTATAACACTATGCTCCAAGAGTGAGGGTGATCCTTTAGGTTCGTGATTCATAGATGTCATGTCGCTCATACATGAACGGCTGACCAAAGAGTACATCACAAACATCTATATTGACCACATCACACAAGACTTCATCTTGGAATGGTTTTATTGCATATGAAAGAAGACACTGATGGGTGACACATAGGTCTCTCCCTGGGCTCAACCATCCAATACTGTAGGCCTTTGGATGAGGCTTCATGGATAGATTTATACTTTTCACGACTTTAGCAGAGATTAAATTAATTTGACTCCCACTATCAAGAATGAAATGCAGAGGCTTACCTTTTACCCATAATTTGGAGTGGAACAATCTTTCCTTGTCATCTAGTCTTTCCTCACAGTACTATGATGAAGCGATGATGGTGTCAGGCTCATCATCTTCAGTTTCTTCTTCATCTTCTTTAGCTATGGGCTATGTATGAGGTAGAGTAGTAGATGTCGAGTATTGTGACTCAGAAAGTTGTGACTTGATGGCTCGACATTCTTCTTTGGAGTGAGTTCCAGTTTTGTGGTAATCACACCATTTTTTAGCCTTCCCCTTCTAGGGTTTCTTATCCTAAAAATCCTTTTTCTTCCAATTTTGGCCTCGTGTTTGACCTTCCTTGTCACTTTTCCATTTTGAGGGTTGACTCTTTGTATTCTTTCTGACATGCTTCTATTCAATCTTCACTACAAATTTGTATGCCTCACCGAGGGTTTCCAAATTGAAGAGTTCCATTTCCACCCGTATGTACCATTTTAGTCCACCATGATATTTGAGAGTATTATGTCTCTCACTTTCTTGAATGCCAAATCTTGTAGACAAAGAATGAAAAATGTCTATGTAATCTTGGGTAGATTGGTCCTTACCTTGGCAAAGTTGTTGCCACTGTATGTACAGATCATCATATGCTCTGATGGGATAGTATTCTTCTTTCACTGCTTCCACAAAATCATCCCAGGTAGGTTCCACCTCAAGGCCAATGTCATATGTATTGAACCTCTTTTTGTACACTTCCCACCAATTTTTCATGGGCAATGTTGCTTTCAAAAGAGGAAAAGTGATCTTTTCTCCATCGGTGAACTTATTTATGGAGAAGTAGGAAGATAGTTGATCCAACCAATCTTTTACTACATCAGCAATGAATTTGCCTTCAAATGTAGGAATATCAAAGCTTACCTCAACCTTGAAGGGTGTTGGGGCACTAAAAGGATGTTCCTTGGATGAGGAGCCATGAAGTGTAGCTGCAAAGCCAGGATTTTCCAATGTGAGTGTTTGAAGAATTTGGAAAAATTATTGCAGCATCTGTGCTTGTTGCCGTTGGAGGGCTTCATTCATAATTTGCTTGAAAGGATCAGATGTCTTGGTGTTGTCCACCATTTGAAGTCATTTGGAGTGAACAGGTGGAAAATTTGGAAGCTCTATCATTTCCCACCCAAGCTTCTTGTAACCTGACCTCATGCTTGGGATCATACACTCTCAAGACAAACCGCACTAATACCACTGATCCAAAACTCAGATGTTCTGGTTGATAAATATTTCAATAACATAGAAATAACATAGTAACAATGAATTCTTTGAGAAGAGATGTAGTATTACTCAAGATTACAATACAATTATATGCTTATCTCTAGGAAGAGATGTTTGTCTTCACATTTTGGGTTACCTCTTCATTTATACACATTTTAAAAGCATGTGGAGGATCTAGAAGGTCACCAATATCGATGGAGATGAAGTGATTCAACTTTCAAGATTTAAAATAATACAAAATTCGAGGAATTACTATTGTTAGAAACTTACTATTTTTAGACTGCACTACTAAAATTGAAATGTAGGGAACTTTCATTGGGTTTTCAGGGGTTAAAATTCATATATCAGACCTCAATTCCACTCAAAATTTTCTCCTCATTCTTATCTTTCCAATGGTTCAAACGGTGAGTCAATTGGAGCTACGGTGCAAAAGTTATGGCTCCCAGAAGTTTTGTCATCAATTGGGGTAGAACTATCACCGGAATTATCGCCTAAGTTGTTGCCTAGATCACTCTCAAAGGTGATGAATCATGGTTATATAATGAAAAATTGGTTGATTATTACAAGATCTCCAAGTATCCCATTCTTAATCAGATCATGGGGAACCAAGACTATGAAAGAGGAGGCCTTGGGCCAAATCAATAGGGAACACTTGAGCCCAAATCTATGACTAAGTATAAAGGAACCTATGGAATTGGATATAAACTACCTGTGGGTGACCCCACGTATCTTATTCAAGTTCTGTCACCAATGACTAGGGATGATGATGTCAGTAGCAAAGCAGAGTATGATCATAGCCATTTTGATGACTTAGCCCAAACCAATCTATTTAACAATAATGCTATTTGTATCCTTCGACTAATCATTAATTATAATACACTACCATTATATTATCCAAAACTAATATATTGGGACCAACAAGAATCTAACATGCCAATTGATAAGTTTCAGAATGATGAAGCTTTCTATGATTTTCTAGTTCTTAGGGATAATGTTCTATTGGGAGACCATAAATCAAGGTTCTTAATCAAACTAGATTTTGAAGACTATTTTGGAGAGTAGGTGAATACCCTTATTCCAAAGAAAATAAATAAAACATTAATGTCCCAAAGTGAAAACCTCTTTGATACACTTTTGGACTAGGAAAATAGTAGAGAAAAAGAACAGTGTAGTGGTGAAAACCTATTTTAGGCGTCACTAAATGGAGGTGTTCAACATTATTCAAGTATAAACTAGGAAACCACCAATGATGAACTTATTTATGGGTCCAATTTAGTCTTGAAGAATAAAATTATTTTGATCAAATCATCTAGGATACCAATGATGATGAACTTGCCTATGGGTCTGAATTCAATCTTGAAGAACAAGCTTTTGACAATATCATTTAGTAGTTTCTAACAACATTTATTACATGACCATCATTCCCCTTAGGGGATTTTGATTCATCATGTCTATGAGAACTTGAAGAACCAATCCTAATAGAGGACTCTAACATAGCCAAATAGTTCAAATCTTTACCCACTATTGTTGAAGATGGTTCGACTCTTCTAGTGGAAGATAAAATAGAGGTAAAAATTGAGATTATAGATGACTCAAAGTGGATCAAATTAGGCACATCCTTCACTATAGAGGAGTGTGAAGTCATTACAACTATTTTGAGGGAATTTGTAGATATCTTTGCCTAGGCTTATTCTGACATATCTAGTTTGGACCCTACCTTAGTTGTTCACCACCTTGTGGTACATCCTGATGCCAAACCAGTGAAGCATAAATTATGAAAAATGCATCCTCATATTGCTAGATTGGTAAATAAAGAGTTTGAGAAACTCTTGGAAGTGAGATGTATTAGGCCACTTGATTATTTTGAATAGAATTCTAATGTAGTGCTAGTTAATAAAAATCTAGAAAGAATCAAAATCTACACTAATTTTAGGGACATTAACAAATCTTACCTTAAGGATGACTTTTCATTACCAAAAATTGACATGATTGTTAACTCTATTATAGGATATGAGATGTTTTCACTAATAGATGGATTCTCAATCTATAATCAGAGTCAAATAGCACTAGAAGACCAACACAAGATAGAATTCACCACTATGTGGGGAACATTCTATTATCAAGCTATGTTTGTTGGTCATAAGAATGCATGGGTCAATTATAAAAGGGCAATGACAATCATATTTCATGATATGATGCATGACATTATTGATGACTACATTGATGACATACTAGGCAAATCAAAAACTAGGGCTGATCATCCAAAAACATTGAGGAGGATATTTGAGTGACTAGATGAATACAAAGTCAAGACCAACCCTAAGAAATGTGTGTTTGGAGTTACTTCTGGTAAATTACTTGGCTTCATTGTGTCTCATAATGGCATATAATTTGATCCAACCAAAGTACAAGCTATAAAAAACATGCCACCACTGACCAATTTGAAGCAACTCCATGGTTTTCAGGGTAAGATCCAATCTATTCGACACTTCATATCTCAATTTGTTGATGAGTGTCATCCTTTTACACACCTACTAAAAATAGATGTCACATTTCCTTAGGATGATGATTGTTAGAAATATTTTCAATAGCTAAAGGATTATCTTGTAAATCCAATAGTTCTATTACCTCCTATGTCAGGGAAACTATTCCTTTTGTACCTATTAGTGACAAACAAAGCCCTGGAGGCACTTACACTCAACATGATGACAATGAAAAAGAGCATGAAATGTAATATATAAGCCATACACTAGTCACATATGAACATAATAATACACCCATCAAAAAAGCTTGTCTAGCTATGGTCTTCGTAGCTCAAAAAATGTGACATTACATGTTGAATAAAAAGACCATGATCATTTCAAAAGTAGATCTGATTAATTATTTACTATCTAAAACAACTTTACAAGGCCGTATGGCCAAATGAATCATGCTTGTCAGTGAGTTTGAGATAGAATATATGAACCAAAAATCCATCAAGGGGCAAGTTCTTACATATCAACTTGTTGAAACACCCTTTGCAGACATAGATCCATTGACATTATAATTTCCTAATGAATCTATAATGACCATAATTGAAATAACTCTTGAGGAGCAGCGCTAGAAGCTTTATTTTGATGGATCATTCACATCACATGGATTTAGGGTAGGCCTTTTGCTTATCACTCCACAGCAAGATATAATCCCTAATTCATTTAGAATCAACTGTATTTGTACCAATAACATGGCCTAATATGTATCACTCATTGTAGGGATTTGATAGGAAATACAATGGAACATATGTCATCTAAAGTTTTATAGTCATTCATAATTAATCATCAATCAAGTTACAGACCATAGATGACAAGATGGTTCCATATAAGGCCATAGTCAACAGTCTCAAGTAGCAGATTATTGACATCTATTTTGAACATATACCAAGGGCCATCAATAGAATATCAAATGACATGGTAACCATTGGATCATTAATTTGATATGTTGATATAACAAAATACTACTAATTTCTCATTGAAAATATGTTAATGCTTTCTCATAAACCATCAACTATTACAATGATCTGTGATATTGTTAGTCCCATTTCTACTTGGTATTCAAACCTATACACTTACCTACATGAACATGTTTTACCACTAGACCTCTCCCAAAAATAATCCAAAGCCTTCATCCTCAATGCCCAATGTTATACCTTAGACCAACCCTATACCACCATAGTTTTAATGGAACTCTACTTCATTGTTTACCTTTGATATGATCTATACTAGCATTATGGGAAGTTCACAAAGGGGTATGTGGAGCTCACACTAGTGGGGCAGTCTTGTCCAAAAAGATCTTATGTGATGGGTATTATTGGCCAAAGATGGATGCAGATGCAATTGCATATATTCAAAGATGCGATAAATGTCAATGGCATGCCAATCTGATTCATGCCCCAACTAAGACTTTGAAACCAATGTTGACACCATGGCTATTTGCTACATGGGGCCTCAATCTCATTGAAAAGATAAAATCCACTTCATACAAAGGCCATAAACATATCCTTACCACTGTAAAATATTTTACTACATGGGTTGAAGTTATACCCCTCACATGACTATAAACCAAATTTCCAAATTCATCTTCAACCATCTTATCTGCTGATATGGTATCCCTTCTGACATTATATATGATAATGGAGGGTCATTCAAGAATAAGGATGTTAAATCACTATGTTTTGAAAAAAAGATTACTCAACATTTTTTTATGGCATATTACCCTCAAGGTAATGACCAGGGCAAAGCATCAAACCAAAACATTATCAACATCTTTAAAAAAATTGTCAATGATGCAAGCCATGATTGGAACCTTTAGATATTCTTGCACTTTGGGCATACCATACCAATCATCACACTCCCATAATTACCACTCCATATTCACTTGTTTATGGTACAAAATCCATTCTTCTCATTGAGGTTGAGTTACCATCATTACAAATCTCTTTGAAGCATGTCTTGGATGATTAACACTATCAAGTAACTTGCATGTAAGAGCTAGAGTTACTTGATGAGAAATGCATCGATGCAGTAAACAATCTATAGGCATATCAAAACCAACTCCGTGGTCACTACAATCAACACATGAAACATAGACAATTCTAACTTGGTGATCTTATCCTCAAAGAGAACCAAAAGAATACCATGATCGAGAAGAAGCATAAAGGTACATTCAAACCCAATTGGGTAGGTCATTTCATCATTGTTACAGAATACGATGTAGGAGCATATAGGCTTACCACACCAAAAAGAGATGAACTTGATGAGCCTATGAATATTATACACCTGAAACAATACTACGCTGAGTGACTTGATGTATTTTTTATGAGGACCATTTCAAGTTGTACCATATTATCAATATTCTTCTTTTTTACCATTCTATTGTGCTACTAATTATAACTACCTATGGACAAATTATTATCATTGATATGATCCATTGTATCCTAGTTATAATTGCCTATAATCAAACTAGGGGTAACATTTGTTTATTGTTCCTTGACATACCAACTTGTCATTCATATGCCGTATTGTGTCATTATGCAAACTGTGCTTATTTTATTTGAATTAGCTACTATATTAGTTAGATTCCTCTACTATAAGGTATAACTACTATGACTTAAGGCCATTTTGGAACTATGTGGGTCATGCTCAATTCATGTTGAGGTCATCTCAGTCCCCCTTCACTATGCTCTAACTATTTTTCAAGCATTTCAAGTTTGAATGCTCTCACCATTTTATGAACTTGAAACATTTTGTATTTCGTCATTCTCCATCGAGTTGAGATACCTAAAAAATTTCAAAAACATTTGAAAACTATTTATAAAACTAAAAACATTGATCACTTCTTTGCCTTAAGAATTTTGTAACCCTTACTAAGTCACAAGAAATCACTTGTCACTTAGTTTCCTCATCCTTTTTGGCTTTTTATCCCACATTATTATTGTTTTGTGAGTTCATTCGTATGCTTCTATCACATCCATCATGTTTGTTTTTTTATCATCATCATTTTCTTCTATCCCATTTCCTGGGAGAACTACATCTAGCCTAAAGTTTTATTGGATATATCATCCATAGAACTATGTAGGTAACATCCACTTTCTTAGTGCATATGAAGATAGCTCAGCCACCTCCTTCCTTTTAATCTATTCCCCCATCATGTTTGTTTGTTAAGTTATCTCTTATTTTCTAGGGTTAATGTTCATCATGTTATTTATGTCATGTTGTTTATACTAACATGGGGGCTAACTGTTGTTTGTTTCTTTATTTATTTTTTATTTGTTTGTGTGCATGTTTGTTTGTTTGCTTTCAATAATGTTGCATCAATTCAGTCTATATGCATTCATTGGGTGATTCCTTGTGCATTTATACTTGAATCCATCCATATTCATACATCTACATTATCATGATGGTTTTTATAATTGGTGCATTATTTTTCATTGAGTATTGGATCATGGGAGTCAATCCTTTTGCATATTTCATCCAAGTCCTCATGATGTTCTATCATGATTCCTTCCATCACATGGTACAACACAACTTGGGTTCAATATGTCTACATGCCAATGCAGCATCGACATCTCCTCAGCACCAACACCAGTAACAATGAAAATAATATCCCAAACAGAGTAATTAAACGATGAAAGAATTTTAACCTTTTTTAGTTTGGATGAGCATATCCCTACTAGTAAATTATCTCAATTCATCTTTATCCTCTGTATCACATTATCATCATCATGTTTCCAATCATCAACCATCAATATTGTTTTCCATAATTGGGGTACAATACTTTATAAATGCCTTTGGGAAAACCATTGTACATCGTCCCACCTGCATTCTCAATGATTCTAACCTCCTTTATGCAAATCATTGTGTTATCACCAATTTGAGGGTTAATGATTATAACACCTTTGGGCAAATCATTCACTTTCCTTTACCCACATGGGGCATGTTTTTATCTTGTTTGTCTACCCTAACTAGGGAAGTTCCATATTCTCGATTATAATGACCTTTTGGCAAATCATTGTGTTATCATACCATGTTTACCACTATTAGGGTACAATGCTTATAACCACCTTTTTGAAAACCATTGTACACTTTTCCGCTTGCATTCTCAATGATTTTAGCCAAATTTAGACAAATCATTGTGTTATCACCCCATCATTTTCATTTATTTGGCCCACTTGTTTTATTCTTTCCAGGGACCGTTTATTGACCCCTTTTTGCCAACCACTCCCTCGAGGGGGAAAATATAGTTCATTCATCACCATTGAATTCGTAAGCACACCAAGACCATGTTATATTTTGAAAATATGTTATTGTGCTTATAGCTTGCAATGCCTTTCCAAATAAGGGTAAACTGTAGACATCTAAAATTGGCCACCAATGGATTCATACTCGACTTTACAATAAATATTACCAACCATTAAACATCCAACCTAAGAATTTTTAAATGCCTTGAATTTGGCTTCCTAACATACAATTAAATCAATTAAATAGAGAAAATGCCCAAATCATTAAATCAAAACTTGTACAAATATTCAAATACCTAAAAGGGATTAATTAACATGCAAATCCTAATTGAATTCATCCATGAGTAATTAAATGAATTATTAAAAAGGAAACTAAAAAAAATCAATGAATATCCTAGGTTTTCATCATTAGCTTAAATGAGTTGTACAAAATACAAAACATTCCCCCAGCCCCCCTCCCCTGCCCCACACACACACACACATACATATACATATATTAAAATGATGGATGAAATTTTATTTAAAATAATATTATGTGACACTAGAATGGATGAAATTTTATTTAAAATAATATTATATGACACTAGAATGGATGAATGTGACCACTACAATGTATGATATATAACTATTTTTAAAAAAAATAAAATAAATTAAGTCAAAATGGCTCCTCTCACTGTCATATTAAGCTACTTTTTGAGCAACCGACCACTATCTGTCATAATTCCAAAAATCATTCTATCGCCTATGAAATTCAACATCATTTTAAAATCTTGGGCAATATATTTCATATTATTTTTTATAATATTAAAAAATTAAAAAGTTTTAAATAAAGTTTTAGCAAGTCTCACAATTCAAAATAAAAGCTCACAAAACATTTAAGTTAGGGTGAATCAACAACAAACATAAAGGGAAATACAAGACTAACAAGGTTATTGAAGGAGATGGTATTCACAACCTTCAACCAAAATTTTTTCAATAGTCAATAGCACCACAAACCATCTACCAAACATCAGTGAAAAAATAGATAAAATTCTATAAAAGAAGGGTAAATACTCTCAAGGCTTGGCACATCCAAATGAGCATAATGTTGAGAAGGATCAATCAGTCTGATACAAAACAAGCGGGACCAACAAGTTAACCAATGGTCAAGAATCTTCTTCCCTTGTGGAAGAGAATACCTTCCATTATCCATTGAGACCCTTCTTTAACCAATATAGCAACATCCGATCTAAGCCTTTTAGCCTCCCTTTCCTCTTAACATTAGATTCTAATGGAGCTTTGACTTTCGCTAATAGAGAACATACAAGGATAGTTTAAATCAATGTTGAAGGGGAAGGATTTGAAGCCTCAATGAGTTCAAGGCCCAACATTGGAAGAACCTCTCTTGAAGGAGAGGAACTCTTGGCTAAAGGCAAGAGAGGCCTAGAATGTTGATAGAATATGCCATGATTATGTTAGAGGAAATCTTGATTTGAAGCACCTTCATTTTTCCTCCACACCAACCTAGAATGAAGAACTGATGACTAAAGATTCTTTGAGGACCACCCATCATTGTGATTCTCGATAAGGTTGTAACAAAAACATCTGAATGGAAGTCCTTTAAAGTTGATAAACTAAATCCATAAACCACAAGAACAAAGCTTGATTAAGTGACAAATAGGCTTGGACAAATCCATAATGGCACAATCTCTCATAAACCTTTTACCCATAGAGCTTTCATCCAATCTCACAAGGAACCCACCTAGTTAACCAACATTTTATTGTGTTCTTCCTTCCTCAAAATGAGGGGAATATTATACAACATGATCCATAGCAGAGCATTTGAAATCATCTCCTTTTTGGGATCAAAGAAACGAGACCAAGGGCAGAGAAAAATCCCAAATCTTTTGAAGAACCATGGACTTGTCCACATAAAATATCAATTAGCAATACAACTAAAGACAACTTGAAAGAAACCATGGCTGAGCAAAGTGAAAGGAGGTTCCAGCGAACTGCAAATAGAGGCAACCCAAGAAACTAGGTCAGAGTATGAGATAGGGGAGCCCACACATTTGTCAAATAAACATCTGCAACCAACTTCCAAGTCTATATCTTAAATGGACCGATCATAGAGATCCACCTCTAGGATATCCTCAGCGAGGGAACATCAATGTCACCTAATAAGAATGAAAAATACTCAGAGTTCGAAGCTTGGGAAGAAGGATTTTTGACACTATATTCCACTCAAACCATAGAGGAAATACATCCATCAGATCTAGAAGGCAATCTAGACTTGCAGAAATCACTACACATGTGAAAGGGGTTCTCCATGTTCACATAATTAGTGAAGATCCAACATTATCTTGGCTCATTCCCAGTAGGAGCAACATGATTTGGAGTGGAACATTGCAATTGGTGGGAGGACGAGCCACCATGCGTAGCCACACCAATTAATACTGGACACGGATCCATTTGTTCACATAGTGAGCCATCCTTGATGGAAGACACAGGTCCAGAATCAGAGTGGAGACGCTGATTAACACCCTATTGAGATGTTGGTGGAAGGAGTTGAGGGAAAGAAATGAAAGCTATTCCCACAGTCCTCTTATCTGGCTCCTTGGGCGACGCTGGTATAACAGATCTCTTGCCTGGTTGCTTGGACGATGCAGAGTTAAGGAAACCTTTCAACAACGCATAGATCCAAAGTCAGAGGAAGTTAAAGCAAAAACCCTTTCATCGTTATTGGTGATAGAAGGTGCGCTTCTGCTTCCGCTTGATCAACAAACTAGGTAGCCTCCTCTTCCCATCCATTATAAACATCTCCCCAATCTGATACAACACCAAAAACTTACAATTTAAAAAAGTTCTGCAAAGACTCATTAAAATAGCCCAAAGTTTTAAATTTAATTTGTTTCTACCGCATAATCCACTTCTTGTAAAGATCAATACTAAATTTACACTTAAATATTTCATTATTTAATTATATATATATATATATATATATATAACAACACAAACATTTATTTAATTATATATTAATATTTAAAATAATGTACTTTCCTTTTGATAAAAAGGAAAAGAAAGATGTTATTTAAATTCACGATGTGTCTGAGTCTGCAGTGTTACTTAAAACAGGAAATAAATGTACGTATTAAAAAATATTTTATTTAATTAGAACTTTCAATGCGAAGGTAGACGGTAGCATGTTTTAAAATAGAACGAAAATATTTCCACAAATAAAATATATAATTTAAATAAAACAAAATTATTTCTAAAAAAAGAATATATATAATTAGAACATTCAATTACCAGACCTAATTATCCACTCAATGTTTTTCGCATTCCACACACAGTTGATCGTTATATATTCCAACGCTCCTCTCCAATTATCTCATCAGTTTATTCTTCGCCAGTTGGTTTAAAGCTTCTTCTCACAGACCCTGTATAAACCATCTTTCCCTTACCACACCAACCTATTCAAGCGTGTATCTCCAACTTTGGCATTGATATGGGTTTTACTATGAAAAATATATTCAGGCATGTATCTGCAAAGAAGGAGATGCAAATAGTGATGGTCGGTCTTGAAGCTGCTCACAACTTCAATGTCGGCTGAGCAGCCACAACAGTTCCTACTGTGGGCTTCAATATTGAGACTGTGAAGCACAAGAATGTTAGCTTCACCATTTGGGAAATTGGTGGCCAGGAAAAGATTCTAACTCTTTGGAGACATCACTTGAACAATGCCGATGGGCTTATTTTTGTGTTGAATAGTAATGACAGAGAGCGCATTAATGAGGCAAGAGATATGTTGCACAACATATTCAAAGAGGAAAGCCTGAGAGATGCTGCTCTGCTTGTGTTTGCGGACAAGAAGGACTTTCCCAATACAATGAGTGCTGCTGAGATAACTGAGAAGCTTCAACTGCAATCTTTGCCACGGCGTCATTGGCATGTTCAGAGCTTCAGTTCTACTTCTAGAAAAGGACTCTATCAAGGTTTGGATTGGCTTTCGAAGATCATGTAATCCTATTTTCTGACATTATAATTTGTAGTACTGGATGTACACAAATTTCAGAATGTAAACCTTTAATGTTTCAATCATACTTCATGTTTCGGAAGGCTCTCTTACTTCTGAACACAGCATCGAATTTTAATCATAAGGGATACTTGATGTTTTCGAAGGGTTCCTTACGATGGTTTAAATTTTCAACCAGTTTTAGAATGTGGTTGAATCTCCGTTTCGGAGACTTTAAATGGTAAATTTAACAGCTACATTTCATTTATTTTATATGGTTTGTTTTTTTAAATCTCAATTCTTGAATAAATAGAATTCCAAGTTACAAAAGGGGATTTTTTGCTGACCCATATTTGGTACTGCAAATCAAAACAATTCTTAGGGTTTTCGCTTTTGGTTTTTGGTCTTCTTTCTTTTTCCTTTTTTAAAATTATATGTTTCAATCTTGAAAGTTTTGGTGAGATTATATCAGTCTAAGAAAAGACATTATGATTGACAAACACATTGCACGAATGTTCACCAAAGTTTTGGTTTTGCATCTTCTAATTTGTAGTATGAGATAGAATACCAGAAAGGAGAAAAAAAGGGAAAGACAAAATAATTCATACAAGATCATTTAGATTGAGCATGGAAATATCTATTTACTTGAGAAATTATGTAATTTCAAGAAAAAATAGTGAAGAAATTCCTTATAGATCTAAAGATGAGCTCCGAAAGGTACTTTAATGAAGACTCCCATAGGCTTGTATTGTAAAAATTTGTGATATCACGAAAAATCAGTTACCTAAAATTTCAAGATGTTTATGATGAATTTACGAACCGGAATTAAAAATAGATTATATTAGCGCATTTTAAAAAAGAGAGAGAACGTTAGAAAACCCTATCGTGTTTATAATCAATCCATATTTTTCTTTTTTGAATCCTTATTATGAATACAATGACGAGGTTAAATATATTTAAGGATGCTTCAAAAATCTATATTAAAAAATGTATCTTTGAAAATGGGTGAAAAAAATTGTAAGAATTTAGAAATAATATAAATCAACAAATATGATTTGGAAAAAGAGAGGATCTGCAACCATATAGAAATGGGATGAGGGGAAAAAAGTTCTTCTGAATCGGTTTACTATAATAAATATGTGCATAAGTAAATAAAAAATAAAAGCATTTAATTTTTGTTTACAACAATACAAAAGTACAGTTATACAATGAATATTATTTAAATATATGTATAATTATTACTCTCATTTCTCTATATTTACATAATGAATATATATTATTAATCTATATAAAAATGAAATATTATTAAATAATATAAATATACCCATCTTTGTCTCATTTTAAATTTCAATATATAAACTAAATTATAAAATATAATAATTATCCTAAATTAATTTATTTAAAAATACATAATATACTGTAGCAATACTTATTTTAGGTTAACATTTAAACATAAGTATGTCACAAAGATTCTAAACTTAACCATTCAAGCCCTAACTCCAAGTTTTCCTTAAACAATTTGACTTAGCACTGCAACCTTATAACTAAATAATCTCATTTCAATGAGAGCTCAAGGTCTTTAATTATAATTTTTATAGACTCTTTGATACCTTCCACCTATTTCTAATTCAACTCTCCATCACCAACTACACAACCACTACAAAGCCACGTCTTGTGCATCATAATATTTCTTCTTTGATGCTTTTACATGTCTTGCACATAGTGGTATATTTCATTGCTTTCAAATTATATACTTTTCAAATTTGGATCGTTCTTGTGAAATGTACATTTTTAATTTTTGGTTACTTATCATTTATTAATTTTTATTTCACTATGTTTCTCTCAAAACTAATTTTATTCATTTAATATGTTCATATTTTAAACCACACAATGCACATCATATTCATTACATAACATATCCCTTTTTACATACACAATGTTAATATTTTTTAAAAAAAATTAAAGAGTTTAATTATTAATCATTCATCTAAATGGCCTTCATGAATAGTCATTTATGTAAATAACATTTTTCTTTCATAAATAATCATTTATTTAAACAATATTTTTTACTCATATTTTTGGTGATAATCATAAAATACATAACCCACTTTAACATATATTTATTATAATTATTTGTTAGTAGAGAGAAGAATGGTGAATATAATTCACCATTTTAAATTTCTCGCCTTTAAACCTCAAATCTCTTTTCCATTCGTATATATTTTAATTATTTATCTTAAATATAAATAACTCAAAACAACACTCTTATATATATATATATATATATATATATATATATATATATATATATATATATGAAAAAATAATTATTCACATTATTATTCATTAGAATAATATATGTAAAAAATATATTTTAAAATGAGATTTTATTAATCTGTAAAATGTGTTGCCCAAGATTTTAAGACGTTTTGAATTTCATATATGATAGAATGGTTTTTGGAAATATGACAGTGTGTGGTTGGTTGATCAGAAAGTAGCTTAATATAACAGTGAGAGGAGTCATTTTGATTTAATTTATGTAACAATTTATTTTTTAAATTAGTGATATATCACATATTAAAATAATCATATTCATCTATTTTATTATCATATAATATTGTTTTATATAAAATTTTATATAATAATATATTTTGTTATTTTAAAAATAAAAAGAGAGTTTGAATGGGTCTTGTAATTTAAAAACCTACAAAACATTTAAGTTAGGTTGAACAAAAAATAAATAAAAATAAAAATAAAAGACTAACAAGGTCACTAAAAGAGATGACATTCACAACATTCAATAAAAAATCTGCCAACAGTCAGTACCACCACAAACCTTCTACCAAACATCAACAAGAAAATAGTGAAAAATAGATAAAATGTTGCAAAATAAGGATAAGTACTTTCAAGGCCCAACACATGCAAATAAGCACAACATTGAAAAGGACCAATCAATCTAATACAAAATAAGTGGGACCAAGAAGTTAACCAATAATCAGAAATCTTCTTCTCTGATGGAAGAGAATACCTTTCGCCATCCATTGAGATCATTTCTTAACCAATTTAGCAACATCTGATCTAAGCCTTTTAGCTTCCATTCTCCTCCTTTTCCTATTAATAGTGGATTCCTATGGAGCTTTGAGTTTTGTTAATAGAGAATAGACAGGTATAGATTCATTCAACAATGAAGGGAAAGGATTTGCAGTCTATCAGGTTCAAGACTTGTTGTTAGAAGAGCCTCTCTTAGAGGAGAGGAACTCTTAGCCAAAGGTAGGAGAGGCCTAAAACATTGATAGAATATACCATGATTATGCCATAAAAAATCTTGATTCAAAGTACCTTCTTTTTTCCTCCATACCAACCTAGAATGAAGAGCTTACGACTAAATATTTTTTGAGGACCACCCATCATTGTGATGTGCGATAAGGTTGCAACAAAAATATTTGAATGAAAGTCCTTCAAAATTGATAAACTGAATCCACAAGCCACGAGAAAAATAACACTGGATTAAGTGACAAATAAGCTTGAACAGATCCATAATAACACAATTTCTCACAAACCTTTTATCCACAGAGCTTTCATACAATCTCACCAAAGAACCCACCCGATTAACTAGCATTTTAATCTGTTCTTCCTTCCCTAAAATAAGAGAAATATTATACCCATGATTCATAAAGAAGCAATAGAAATCATGTCCTTTTTAGGATCAAATAAACAAAATCAGGGGCAGAGAAAAATCCCAAAAGTTCTGAAAAACCATGGACCTACTCTCCACACAAAATATCGATCAGTAAACAATGAAAGACTTCTTGAAAAAACCAATGGCTGAGAAAAGTGAAAGGAGGAGGTTCCAACGAACTCCAAATAGAGGCAGCCCAAGAACCTAGGTCAGAGTATGAGATCGGGGAGCCCACATATTTTTGAATAAACATCTGCATCCAACATCCAAATTCATATCCTAAATAGACTGATCATAAAGATCCACCTCTGGGATGTCCTCAACAGATGTCACCTAATAAAAATGACAGCGAATCAGAGCTCGAGGGATGCGAAAAATGGTTTCTGACATCGGATTCCAGAAGGCAATCTACATCCATCGGAACCGGAAGGCAATCTAGCCTTGCAAAAATCACTGCACATGTGAAACGGGTTTCCCATGCTCACACAATTGGTGAAGACCCAACATTATAGGAGCAACATGATTTGTAGGGCCACACTGCAATCGGTGGAAAGATGAGCCACCATGCATAGCCACACCAACTGATACTGTACGCAGATCCAACCGTTCACGTAGTGAACCATCATTGATGGCAGAAACATCACTATAATCAAAGTGGAGAGGCTGATTAACTCCCTTCACAGACATTGGCGCAAGGCGCTGAGGGGAAGAAATGAAAGCTATTTCCATTGTCGTCTTGTCTGGCTCGTTGGGACACGTTGACATAAGCGATCTCTTGCATGGTTGATTCGATGATGCAGAGTTAAGGAAACCTTTCAAGCACACATAGATGAAAAGTCAGAAGAAGTTAAAGCAAAATCCCCTTTGCGATAGTTGGAGATAGAAGGTGCACAGTTCCTCGCTTCTGCTTCCGTCCTCTTGATCAACAAACTGGGTAGCCTCCTCTTCCCATCCATCAAAAACATCTCCCCAATCTGATCCAACTCCAGAAGCTTGTAGTCTAGAAAAGTTTCAGAGAGACCCGTAGGAACGGGCCAGAGTTTTTTATTTAATATTTTTCTACTGCATAATCCATTTCTTGTAAGGATACATTATAAATTTGCATCTAAATATTTAGTTATTTATAAAAAAATAATATATATAAATATTAATAAATTTAAAAGTATAATAACATGACAAACATCTGTTTAATTATATATTAATATTTAAAATAATGTACTTAACTGACGTGTCTGAGTCTGAGTGTTACTTAAAACAGAAAATAAATGTGTGTTAAAAATTATTTTATTTTATTAGAATTTTCAATACGAAAGTGAGGATATCACATTTTAAAATAAAACGAAAATATTTTCACAAATAAAATATATAAATAAAATAAAATAAAACTATTTTTAAAAATAGAATATATATAAAATTAGAACATTCAATAACCAAACCTAATTATCCACTCAATGTTTTTTTAATGCCCATGATTTCTTTTAAAGTTATAATATATATCAGAAACAAAGGGATATGCAACTCAATATATTTACTATTAGGGAATTAGATGTCTGGGCCCAATGACCATAAAGATCTAAATTTTAAGTTCCAATCTTCGTTCCCAATGATCAAGTGTTCAAGATTCATTAAGATATGGGGTTCCATTTCTAGACATCATATAGAGTTCCAACCTTATTCCGTCTTTTACCACCTCTGATAATATGATGGACCTTCAAAATTTTGATGCATGTCAAGAATATAAGTTATAGTTATTTGCACATTTAAAATGAATTATTTTTCGTATCACCTGTTTATATTAGAAAAGTGGTTTTACAAAATTAAAGGCTTGGCATTTTAAATCCTATAAATTTAGATCAACGCTATTTATTTTAATATCTTTACCATGTTCTTGATATATAAGGATTTAAAAAAAAATAATCCATCCGTCAAAAAAAAATCAAAACTCAATTTGAGTCCATTCTAAGGCTTCAACGAAGGGATTTATTACAGCATCAATAAATTGCCATATAGCCTCAATGTGGTGATTATTTAACCCTAATAACGAGTATATAATCATAATTTTGTGAATTTTTTATTATAAAATTGTCTATTTACATTAATCAACAATTTGGTCTTTAGTAATTGTATATGTATAGCAATGAAGGAGAAGTTGTCTCTTCATGTTCTTAAAATATTTGGGTGTTATTTAATGCATTAAACGTTATATCAAGGAGGCACGTGTTTAGAGAAGATCATCGGTGATCAAAATTGGTGTTTAATTGATTGTATGAAGGATTGGAAAAAGGAATTATGAGATAAGGTGAATGAACAAGTTAGCAGTCTATTATAATTGTTCTAACATACTCATTTTACTTCTTCTTTAGAATTAAGAAGATATGAATTAGATCAACAAATACCTCTTCCAACTAATTTTCCCTTTTATTAGTGTTTTCTACACAAATATATGTGTTTTTGCATCTCCATAGTGTTATGTGTTATGTTCATGCATCTTAACATTTATGTTTTATTTATAAAAGTACTATTTATATCTTTTAAAAAAAAAATTAAAATAATTTTAGGTCATTTTACTAATATGGACTATAATTTTGAAGTAAATTATTAGGAATTCATGTCTTATCCTTCTCTTTACATTATTAGTTGTTATGAATGCATATGCTTTATAAGTCATAACTTTTAATATATTTGAATTATCCCACATACATGGGAAGTAATTGTTGTTAAAATAGATTTAGTATTTAAGTGTTGAGGTCCAACGAAAACATCCATGAATATTATTAGATTGAGTTTGCTCAAAGGAGGTTGTCCCCTCAAAGTAGATTGCAATCAAAAGGTTATTGTGGGTTATTTTCTAAAGTTTATTTCATTGTTCATTTATCTTTTAAAGTTCATAATTCTGTGCAAAAGGATCCTCACATCTAGTATCAGAGCATGATCTCAACTTGCAGGTAAATTTTAGAGATTTTTTTAGTAGTGGCTTTCTAGAAGCTATGCCATTTATGAAAATATTTTTTATTACTTCTATTTTTTACTTATTCATTGTAATTTTGGGTAAAGGTAAATATCCCTCCATGTAACTATGGAAATTACTTGGACATAATCCCTAAAACTCATTATTAGGAGTGGTAAAAGAATTTCGAAGTAGCTATCCCATGGAGAGGACCTATCAGTGAAAATGGAAATGGCCCCATCCCAATTGACTAGTTTTCATCCATGAGGTAAACCAAGAGTGGTATAGGCATCCACACAAACTTGAGGCCTATATCTAACATAAAAATTTCAAGAGACCAATATTAGAGTGATCATAGTTGAGAATAGTTGGTAACCGCAAACTTACTGACAAGCTTTTGGCAAGAGTAACCAAGTGGTAATCAATTTAAAAGAGTTAAAAAAAAAAAAAAATCTGGTCATATATCTCCTTATATAGTTATCTTGACTCTTAAAATTTCTTGGAACATCTAAAATTTCATTCTACACATTTTTTCCTTTGAGGGTCCATATCCAAATTCCACTTCTATTAGCAAAAAATCTCAATTTTTTACTTTTTCATATTTTTCCATAACTTCTTTAGTTTTTTCCCTCTTTCTTCAAAACTTTTCCATAGTATTCATTTTCATTTTCTAATCATCTTTCTCTCTTGGACAAATTTTCAGTTTTTCTATTATGATTCTGAAATTGTCATTACTTTTATCAATCCTAACTAGGGGGCGCCAAAAACTAGTAAAATTACATTTACCCCTTCTAATTGATTCTAAATGAAAAAATTTCCTTATTGACCATGTCTTAAAACACATTTTATATCCTTTGTGAAAACAAAAAACACTAGTTATAGTAGCCACCCATGCAGGCACAAATATCATGGAGGAAGAAATCACAACATTGAAAACCTAGGTCATTAAGTTAATCGATATGATGTGTGGACTGAATCATTAGAATAACCTTTTTCTCAATAAATTATAGAAAAATTCTTTTTCAAAGAATAGTTTATCTTCTCCCCACACATTACATGGGCCCAAGATGGACTTTCCATGGTTCAATGATACAGATCCTGCATAATATATATATCAAGCCAAATAATTCTTAGTTTATCTTCTCCCCACACATTACATGGGCCCAAGATGGACTTTCCATGGTTTAATGGTACAGATCCTACATAATATATATATATATATCAAGCCAAATAATTCTTCAACCTTCGCAATACTTATTTTGTCAACAAAGTCTCAATTGCTTCCTTCCACTTAGAATAAGAAGTACTCCAATGATATCATTAGCATCTCAATTCAAATGATAAAATTGATTGTAAAACCTTTACATCCTTACTTTTGGGTAGGTTTAGTCTATTGGCATTCAAGGACTTTATAGGAGCTCTCACCAAAATCTACCACATAGGCATCGTTCATGATTATCAAATTGAATTTGAAAAAATGGCTAATCAAACTGAAGGGTTATCATATGACTTCTTCAATATTTGTTTTATTAATGGCCTCAAAGATATAATCTTCTCATAGGTGATAATGCTTTATCCCAGTTAACTAGCATTTTAATGTGTTCTTCCTTTCTCAAAATGGGGGGATATTACATATATATATATATATATATATATATATATATATATATATATATATATATATATATATATATATAAAATATATATATATATATATATATATATATATATATATATATATATATATATAGAGAGAGAGAGAGAGAGAGAGAGAGAGGTAGAAATCATCTCCTTTTTAGGATTAAAAAAATAAGACCAAAGGCAGATAAAATTTCCAAATCTTCCAAAGAACCATGGACCTATCATACATATAAAATATTGATTAACAAGATGATGAAGATAACTTGAAAGAAACCATGGTTAAGAAAAGTGAAACAAGGAGGTTCCAATGAACTCCAAACAAAGGCGGCCCAAGAAACTAGGTTAGAGTATGAGATAGGGGAGCACACACCTTTGTCAAATAAACATCTACAACCAATGTCTAAGTCTATATCCTAAATGGACTAATCATAAAGATCCACCTCTGGGATGTCCTCAATAAAGGAAACATGGATGTCACCCAATAAGAATGATAGAGAAGTAGAGATTGAAGCATGAGAAGAATGATTTATGACATTGGATTCTACTCAAACCATATAGGTAATGCATCCATCGAAACTATAAGGCAATCTAGCCTTGCAGAAATCACTACATATTTTCAAAAATTGGGGGCCTGGAAAAGATTTTACCTCTTTGGAGACATCACTTAAACAATGTCGATGGGCTTATTTTTGTGTTGGATAGTAAGGATAGAGAGCACATTAATGATGCAAGAGATATGTTGCACAACATCCTCAAAAAGGAAAGCCTAAGAGATGTTGATCTTCTTGTGTTTGTAGACAAGAAGGTTTTCCCAATACAATTAGTGCTACTGAGATAACTAAGAAGATTCAACTATAATGTTTTCCACGGTGTCACTGACATGTTAAAAGCTTCGGTGTTACTTCTAGAAAAGGCCTTTATCAAGGTTTAGATTGCCTTTTAAAGATCATACAATCCTTTATTCTGACATTACAATTGGTAGCGGATGTACACAAATTTCAAAATGTAAACACTTAATTTTATTGTATGCCAAGAATATAATAAGCAATTTATTATAATTATTTTCACATCCAAAATTTATTATTTTTCATATCACTTATCTATGTTAGAAAAGTGATTTCACAAGATCGAAGTTTTGGCATTTTAAATCCTATAAATTTAGCTCAACAATATTCATTTTAATATCTTTACTATATTCTAATTTATGTTCTAATTTTTATATATAAGGATTTTGAAAAAATAATCCATCCATCAAAGAGAAGATCAAAACTCAATTTGAGTCTATTCTATGGCTTGAACAAAGGGATTTATTATAGCATCAACAAATTGTCACATAGCCTCAATGTGGTAATTATTTAACCTCAGTGATGATTACATAACCACTAATTTGTGAATTGTTTCATTACAAGATCATATATTTGCATTAATCAATAGTTTCATCTATAGTAATTTTACCTGTACAATAATGGAGGAGAAGTTGTCTATTCCTGTTCTTAAAATATTTTGGGATTATTTAATGCATTAAATGTCATATATGACTTTGATAATAGGAGGCACATGTTCATATAAAATAATCGGTGATCAAAATTAGTGTTCAATTGATTGTATGAAGAATTGGAAAAAGGAATTGTGAGATAAGTTGAATGAACAAGATAGCAGTCTATTGTAATTATTATAACATACTCATTTTAATGTGTCTTTGACATTAATAAGAGCAACAAATACCTCTTCCAATTAATTTTCCCCCATATTGGTGTTTTCTATACAAAAATATGTGTTTTCATGTCCATAGTATTATGGGTTATGTTCATGTATCTTAACATTCATGTTTAATTTATAAAATTACTATTTATATTTTTCCAAAAAAAAAAAAAAAAAAAAAAATCTAAGTCATTTTAGTAATATGGACTATAATTTTGAAATAAATTCAAAGTATAATAATAAGTTATGAATTTTTTGTATTTTTTGATTATGTGAATGCCTCTAACAAAAGAATTTATATGGAATTTATTTAAGGATATCCAATGTACAAGCATGGCTATGACTTTTTATAATTTTTTTTACATAGATTTATAAAAAAGTGTGTTTTAATTACATGTGATAAAATATTAAAAGAGCCTGAAGCACTTTCACTATTAATTTATAATGTTTGGGTGCTTTTTTAGTTGCTTAAATCCATGCTTTCAAGTATAGATTCCATAGTTTTTAGAAATTTGTGGACCATATTATGAACCAAGATGGATACCAAGCTCCAATGTACACAAGTTTCTATCCATAAACTGATGGTAAAAAAAAATTATCCAGGGGCTTAAGATGACTATTTAATAAATAAGCAATACTCATATAATATATAAATATATATCTATTAATAAGTGATAATTTGAAACATATAATATACAACTTTGTTCTATGCCCATATGTGAAATCTGAAATTAAAATTTTGAAAACAAATAAAAATCAAGGAAGGAATACACATGTATGTGATTAAAAATTGTTTCCCTATAACTTACTAGAGAGGACCTTGTTTAAGAATTGTAGAATTTTTATTTCTTCTTGAAGTGCATGGAGAACTGGGTATCATACCCAAAACTTATGTAATTATGTAGGATCTTGTGTTGGAAAGACAACACACCCAAACCCTCATGAATGTGGGAAAAAAATATACAATTTAATAACCCAAATACTATGCAATAAAAATGGATAACCACGAGGTCAAGTTCACTCAAATAAATAAATACATATGTAAATGCGATAACCATCAGGGTAGATTCTTTCAAATAAAATGAAACAACCACTGTAAATAACCAATATATTATATTTTAATGTTTATCTACATTTTGATCAAGTTCATTTCATATGAACAAATATCATTATTAAAAGGAAATGAATAATATTCATGCCCCCATCATGAATGCATGTTTGATTATGCAGTTTCACTCAATGTATAATATAATGCGTGATCAAAATATAATAGAAAATGTACATGCCCCCATAATGACCATAAATATAATACATATGAAGTGGAATGACAACCATTTTCCATTCAAATATAAATCATGTCATTTTGTATGTACATTCAAACTAGTATTATGCCATGTGAATATGTACCAACTGATATAGGATGTTATTCATGTATATGTTGAATTTGAGAGCCTATACCTCAAATTTATGTGTATGTATAATTTTTTAATTTTTTTTGCATATGCACCAATGCTTGAATAATTTTTTTCTCAAGTATATATAAATTGAATGCATGTGCATAGGATATACCACTATAATCTATATCAATGTGACAATATATATCATGTATCTGAACCACTTTGAATATATGAAATATCTAAAATTTATACACTTATCTTATTTTATGTACTCATGGATGTTTATGTGTCTATGACAATCCCACTATAATGGCCTCCTTTTGAGATGAGGGATCTATCTTGTAAGTAACTTGTCTTGAAATAAGATTTAATGGTATCATGTCATGTGTAAATATATCATCATGTAATATCATTTGAAAATGTGGATAATGTTTCATCATCATTTTGTATATATCAATCAAGGCATATATGTAGTGTACTTAATTTAGGGTATGAAAGTGTCAAGTATAGATAGATATATCAATTAAGAACAAAATAAAAGTGTAACTGAATAATACTACATAGTAATAATGCATCATATAGATCATGGCACCCCTCAATGTAATAACGATGGACAAGCACAAATTCTAATGTCATATATAAGTATAAGGGTCACATACAAGGGATATAATATGTTAAAACAAAAAATTCTAAAGGTCACACTAAAGGGGACATAAAAATTTAGAAAGAAATGGACATCAAGGATGTCACATCAAAAAAGGCCAAGGGCCATACACAACATTCAAATACTTAACAAATGATCATGTAAAAGAATAACAACATAAATGGAGCATACAAAAAGAAATAAATAAGTTTGATTATTTCTTGGCATGGAAATAAAATTTTATATTCAAGTGATACTTTCAAATGATATGTTTTGATTATAGTATTACTATCTAGGAGAAATGAACATTGACATGATAACATGGAGATGTATAATTAAGATAAATATGTTATTTTACACAGACGGTAGTATTTATTATAGGTCATTGAGAGTAAATGTTTAAATACATATCTATAGAAGGCATGAGAATGTTAGGGGATGTAAAATGAGAGTTTTGTTCAAACCCACAAATCATGTATGGTGAAGGTAAGTTTAAAACTTCATTACTAAGTATCAAAATTTATAAATTCCCCCATTTTATTATAAAATTGAAATTAAATAGGAATACCAAATTAAAAAGATTTTAAAAATTTACATAAGTGTGTAAAACACACTTTATCCTTTGAATATGATCCATACATCCATCTTGATCCTAGAAAATTTACATTGAAAATGTAGAAGTCAATGTCCTTTGAAAACAAAAGAAAATGCATAAATTTAAATTTGAAATTGAAGATAAATAAAAGAGAACATGTGTGTGGGTGAACCATGTTTCCCTATAAATTGTTGGATATGATGTCTCCTTATTGAAGCATTGGAGAATGGTTCCTCTTATTGAACCCATTTTACAAAATTGTGGGTGATCAATCCAAATTTTATGTAACAAGGAAAGTGTCATGGATTAAGAAGTAAAATGACCCTAACCCTCAATTAAAATTAGTAAATAGAATAGTTCCATGTCGTTGACTGTTAAAAAAATTTAACCACAGTGAAATCTCTAGAACATTTATAATCTATCCAAAAAATATGTAATATGTGCTCATTGAGGCTTAAGTTCCTATGAAAAGACCACTAATATGGTCCCATTTTGAGGTGATATATGTATCCCATAAGCTACACATATCAAAATAGTTAGTCAACTATATCATTTTATGTTTAAATATGTAATCATGTCAACATGTGGATGATATGTCATCATAGTATAAAATATGTCATAAAATAATGTCTGAAACATATGTAATGCAAGGGTATATAAGTGTCATGTCAAGATGCATATATAAATTAAGAATGTAACATAAATCATCACTAATAAATATAATCAATAAAAATTTAAAGGAAAGGTGCATGATATGGAAATAGAGACACACAAGGGAGAGGTGCATGATATGGATCTTGACACTTGAAAACTCAATAATTGTATCAATATTAAAAATCAATGTCACACAATAAGAAGTACATGGTATATTAAAAAATGTAATGCCTAAGGCCAAATTATTTCATACAAGGATAATTAATGTCACACAAAAGAGGATAAGGATCCCAATCAAGGATAAATTAATGTTGCACACACATGACTAAGGATCCACAAATAAGGGAAAATAAACGGTTCACTCATAAGGATAAGGAGCCAAAAACAAGGCCAATGGGTAGTAAACAATATACATGTAATTAATATCCTATTAGAAAAGGAAACAATATCAAAGAATTAAATAACATAAAAGGTAGTCTACACCATCCAAGTATGAAAATTTCACAACATAGTGTAACAAGATACCCATTAAGCATTATATAAAGTATGATCAATATCAAAGAATGTGTAATAAATTAACATAGCTTAACATAGTAAATGGAAATTTCATATAAATTTATAACATGTAATAGTGTAACCTATCAAAAAAGATACCCCAACATTGGCATAGCTCCTAGGTATAGGAAAGGTCCAATATCTATGCATTTACATATCATGTGTATTTGTATGCTATTCATATGACTTATGCACTCATTGATTACATTGATAGGTGTTCTTTTAGTGGAATCTAGAGGGGTTGAAAGGTGTAATGGTGTGAGTGTGTCAACTTTTAATTCTTTTAGAGCCTAAAAATAATCTATACCCACTTTTGATTATTTTACAACTGATACATTAAAAATAAAAATTATATGAATAATAATGAGATAAAAGATTTCCAAGGTAATATGAATGGAGTTGTTTTAGTTTGTAAGTGCTTATATATTTTAAAATTAACATATTATCAAGTAATTAGGGGTTTTAGATAAATTTTTACATCTGGTAAAATAATGATATGCATGGTAAAATAATTATATGTATTTTAGATATATTATAATATATTTATAATTATATGAATAATAATGAGATAACTTCCAAGATAAAATAAATGTACTTGGTTTAGTGGGTAAGTGTTTATATATGTAAAACTTAATCATATTATTAAGTAATTAGGGTTTTTAGAGTAATTTGTACATTCGGTAAAAATAATAATATGTATGGTAAAATAATTATAATTATATGAATAAATAACATATATATCTTAGATAAATCTATGTAAAATATACCAATAGATATCATTCTCAAGGGGTATTTTCCACTAATGTCACAATTTAATACAATATCGTTGCCTCGATAGTGATATTTATTGGTTTATTTTGCATAGATTTATCTAAGATATGAATGCTATTATGTATGATAAATAACATATGTAAATTATGTAAACTAACATTCTTCTCATGCTCATGTCTCAATTTTGTTTTTTGGAATATTTGCTTTTTTTTTAAAATTATTTTTGGAGTATGTAATTAAAGGAGATGTTAAACAATAAACCAATATAAGGGATGGTCATGGGGAGGCTTTATTTCAACCATTTCAAGGGTCACCTTGTGGGAATGAGTGACATGACACATAATTAGATGCAAACCTAAATTTGAATCTTAAAAATGATCTCATGTTTTTATTGTAAACATCATCATTCATAGTGTTTTTAGATACTAGAATCTTATTTATATAGAATCTTAATCTTTTAGTCTTAAAAAATACCTATTAGGGTTCTACCCTTAATTTATAGGCCTTCCTATTGTTGAAAGTCTTGCATTTACAATTTTGGTGTTCCTAATTGTTTATCTTATGGTCCAGATCTATCATTTATGATGACTTAAATCTCTGGCATAGTAAAAAATCTTAAAATAGGAAATATATCCTTCACTGTTAGTTTCATATCCTCAACATATTCATACCTTGTCAGACACTTTCTTTGATGCAAGTTTATAGATTCTTAGCAAGTGTCCAATTGTATGAATTCATCTAATTTCAATATATTTTGAATACTATGGGTTGGCCCATTTGTTTTATTTAACCTTTTTATGAGATATTTTTAAAAGGTGTGGTATAAATACAAATATAATCCAATTCATTATCTACATAGTGAATACCAAAAAAAGACTTATTCAAACTCATTCAATCTATTAAATAACTAGTTTATACTACCCTATTCTTCCTTATTTTCATATTAGTCATAAAATTAGTTATATTACAAGTCTAAAGCACTCAAAGAATAGCTCATGAGAAGTATTTGTTAATTTACAAGGTATATCATTACATGCCCTTGGATATATCATATTTCATCTTTGTGCACACACAAGCCAACACATAAGGAGAAGTACATATGTTTTATATGCTCTTTAGAGTATTGGATATGTATGAAACACTCATTGACATAGTGGTCCTTGAGGTCAAGTCAAGTTCATGAGCCAACTAAACCATCTTTCATAAGGTATAAAGACCTAAGATGAAGAGTTAGGGTTTGATGCATAAACAATAATCTATAGCCTATGTATGTGAATAAAAAATATCAAAAATAAGGCAACAAAAAACCCAAAAATCTCAACATCATCATTCCATAATATAGTAAGTATTTAATACTAGATAGATCCATTGACATCATAACACCTGCATTGATGCAAGTTTCTAGGTCTCTAAAGACAATATTAATAGACCCTAATGATTGGATTCTAAACTTTTTCCTGCCTGTTTCCAACCTTGCATATCTTAGATCTATTTGCCCATTTATAGATAAAATAAGTATTTTTATTCTTCATTTTTATGCAATCAAATTAATATTTTGAATGTACTTTATATGTTATATAACTCATCATTTAAATTCATAATATTTATTTATACGAGTTTTCCATTAATTACTTTGCTTTATAATAGTTTTATTCATACTTGTGTATAGGTTATTCTACATTTTCACTGTCACACATTGTTATTTTTTAAAAAATATCAACATTTGGTGAACCTGACCTTAATGTCTTCTCATGAAGATCCTAGCTTACTCTAGGGAAGGTTCAAAACTCAGTAATTATTCAATTCTAATTTTTCCTATCAAATTAAATTGTTCCCTAGAAATTATGTCTCTTTGATCCCATTCTCATCTTCATATTTATAGTATTTAAAATGGATAAGAGTAACCTCTTCCTCTAGCTGATCCTAAGGATGGTGATTGATATCATCCCTCTAATAACATCCATGTTATCACTGCTCCAAGGAGTAAGGTATCCCATCCTAGTATTTCAAATGAAGGTAATCAATATATCCTCCTCAAACCCCTCCACCTCCCTAATATCCTTTAAATAGTGTGTATATGCCTATTCAACCAAAAATAATTAGAGTTTGTGATTTTTAAGGCCTTAATATCGAATAATTACTACGAACAAGTTTATAGAAGAGCTGAAAAAGAATTGAAATTGAAAGATAACATCATTAGAAAATCAAATTACATACCTATAGAATTTAGAATGTGTTTGTGTTAATCATTTATTTTCATCTTCATCTAGAAATTTTGTACCCAAAAAGGTTTCATATCAAAATAATAATTTAAAAGAGAATACATATATAACTAGTGATTCAAATATTGAACAAAAGGCTAATAATATTCCAACTTAAAATCCTAAGAGAAATGCTTCAAAACTAAGTAATTAAACTACCTCCTCTCCATCGTATAAGGATATCCAAATACTATTTTTCATATCATAGAATTTATGGGAATCATACATATTATTTTTTTTCATTTAAGAAAAATGTACAAAGTCTGAAAGATAGTGATGATCCTATAATATATACATCAATAAAAAAACCCAGTCACATTATGATTAGCTCTCCTAAAGCACAAGTGCAGAAGAAAAATATGGGTACCAAAGGGTAAGTGCAAGGATTTTATTTATTTTATTTTTTTTTTGTGTGGGGGGGGGGGGGGAAGGGGGCCATAATTGGACATTTTTTTCTTGAAAAACACAAAACCTTGACTTGTACTAATTAATTAAGATATCAACACTCATAATTTGAGGATGACATAGGAATATGAATTGTAGCATTTCGAGTTTAGTTTCTAAACTAATGATTTTTTTTGAAATGGTTAAGTATAAGTAGGTCAAACATTCAAAAATTTAAGATGTGATACAATTTTTTTATAAAAATCATACTAAATAGTTGTTCGTGCACCCCACCATTTTTTGATCATCATTTGCTTTTTATTTAAACCCCTTTGTAGAAAGCTAGGTAAGATCATCTAATTTTCAACTTATTTTTTAAAAATTAACTAATGGATAATTTTTTACTAATTCCACAAGTAATTATACCCTAAAATATGATAAAAAATGTATAGTTTACCATGCACCCCCTCATAACTACCACAAAAATATAAAAAACTAGATTGATTTTTTTAATATGTATAGAATTAGGTCTAGTTGCAACCATATATATTTTTTGGTTTGGATCAATAAATCAAAAGATACATAAACAAATATTAACATTAATAATCACATCATACAACCCTATAAAATACATTTAATAAATATAAATAACAAACTTAAAGCAATAAAAATATTAAAAAAATAGATGTAGAGAAATAAAAGACTTAGTTGATGTTGCAGTATTATTTTCAAGAAAAAATTATATAAAATGGATAGTATCTAGCATGGGAGAATATGCATTTTTTATTTTTGGTAGAAAATATGTAGATGGTTGTGTGTTGAAGTTCCATGCATGAGGCTTGGGAATCCAAGCCATTCTTGAGCCTTAAGGCACGTGCTTGAAATGTCATGGTAAGGAACTACATACATGGAATTATTGCATACACTAAACTTATAATTTAGGGCTTAAGGTATATATGGTTTAGGTTTTAGGGTATATTTCCAATCATAAATGCAATAGGGAATAAAATAAATGTTTTCTAATTCAAGATAAAATGATTTGTTTAGAGTTTTAAGAGTTTATGGTTTTGGGTTTTGGGCTTAGATTTTAGTGATTAGGGCATATGATTAATGTTTTAGGGTACATAAGGTGTAATCATAAAGGAAATTGGGGACAAATTGAGATTTTTTAACTTATTTGTGACTACAGAATGTGATTTTAGTCTCAATTGACACCTACATCACCATATATTGAGTAAATTAGTCAATTGGATCAATGAGTGATATAATTTCAGCCAAATTGAACCCTATGGAAATAATTGAACACTACTATAAAGGATGTTAATTATGGTTAAATCATTTGGTTTAGGGTTTACAATTTAGGCATTATGGTTTAGGGATTATATATATATATATATATATATATATATATATATATATATATATATATATATATATATATATATATATATATATATATATATATATATATATATATATATATATGAGATAGGATTTAGGGTTTAGAGCCCAATCACAAAGATAATTAAGGACAATTTGAGTTGATTGAATATAGATTTGTTACCATAATGTGTTTTTGGGTATAGGTTTTATGTTTTATGATGTATTAGGTCTAATCAAAAAATTAATTATGGCCAATTTGATCTCCTTGAAACTATTTGTGACTATAAAATGTGATTTTGGGCATAATTAGCCCTTACATCACCATAAATTGAGCGAATTAGTTAATTAGGGCAATGTGTGATCTGATTTGGACCAAATTGAGCCATGTGAACCTAATTGTTAGTATAAAGGATATTAATTACAAGGCTAAATAATTTATTTTAGGGTTTAGGGATTAAAATTTCAGGTATATGTGAGATAAGGTTTAGGGTATAGAGTCCAATCATGAAGGTAATTGAGGACAATTAAAGTTTATTGAACCTATTTGTGACCATAATGTGTTTTTGGGCATAGGGTTAATGTTTTAGGGTGAACAAGGTCTAATAACAAAGGAAATTGAGGTCAATTTAAGCTCCTTAAACTTATTTATGACTATAGAATGTGATTTTGGGTTCAATTGGCCCTTAGGTCACCACATATTGAGTAAATAAGTCAATTGGGGCAATGATTGATGTGATTTGGGCCAAATTGATCCCTCTGATCCTAATTGTTACTATAGAGGATGTTAATTGCATGGATAAATAATTTGGTTTAGGGTTTATAATTTAGGGTTTAGGGTATTAGAGATTTAGGTATATGTGAGATATGGTTTATGATTTAGAGTCCAATCATGAATGTAATTGAGGAAAATTTGAGCTAATTAAACCTATTTATAACCATAATGTGTTTTTGGGCATAGGGTTAATGTTCTTGGATAAATAAGGTCTAAGTGAAAAGGAAATTGAGACTAATTTAAGCTCTGTGAACCTATTTATGACCACAAAATGTGAATTTGGGAACAATTATCCCCCAAGTCACCATAGATTGAGTAAATTAGTCAATTGGGGAAATGCATGATGTGATTTGGGCCAAAATTATCCTTGTGGACCTAATTGTTACTATAAAGGATGTTAATTGCATGGTTAAATCATTTGATTTAGGGTTTTAAGAGTTTATAATTTGTGTTTTAGTGTTTCTAAGGCTTATTGTTTATGGATTAGGGTTTAATGTGTACACTTGGGTAAATAATGTATAGGGTAAATTAGGGCTTAAGGTTTAAAGTACTTAGATTTTAGGGCTTATGATTAAAAATGTAAGGTATAGGGTCCAATCATGAACGTAATTGAGGATAATTTGAGTTATTTTAACCTATTTATGAGCACACAATGTGATTTTGGGTTTGATTAGTCCCCATACCATCACATATTGAGTGAACTAGTTAACTAGAAATTAATGGGGTGATTTGGGCCAATTTGAGGCCTTTGAACCAAATTGTTAGCCTAAATGATGTTAATTGGGGATCAAATGATTGGTTTAGAGCTTTAAGAGTTTGCCGTTTAAATTCTAGGATCTATAGGGCTTAGGATTTAGGTTTATAGTTTAAGGTATATGATTTATGGTATATGATACATCAGATTTAGGGATTAGGGTTTAAGGTTTATGATATAAGGTATATGGCTTAGGGTATATGATTTAGGGATTAAGGTTTAGGGTATAGGGTATAGGGCTTAGGTTATAATTTTTAGTGTTTAGGGATTAGATATTACATCTTAGGTTATTTTTCATACACTAAAAATCATGTACATAGTATTATTGCATACATGTTATTACCACATACACATTATTACTATGTACGTACTTCTTTCGTTAATAATAAAAATAAAAAAACCAATAGTCATTTTTTTAAATTCAAGAGTACTACCCATTACTCTATTTCATTCTATACACTACAGGTTTGATTAGAAATAATTAGAATACTTATCATACCCTCAAAAGCATAAATCATTGTCTACCAACATGGTTGACTAAAGAGTACATAGGATTATTTTTAATTATTTTGGAATAATTGGATAGATGTTCCCATTTGTTACTTCACATCAAAAATATTTATTTTAAAGTAATTGGATTGTTGCCCCCACCCTCAAAAGTTGAAAACTTTATGCAATCATGGGTGATGGCTTTTGTAGTAGTAGGAATAATAAGTCAAAGTGTAAAATGTTGAATGAATTATAAGTGGTGAGAGAAAAATAAAAGAAATGAATGGAAAAAACTTAGTTCATGTAATTATAATATCCCTAATGAATTGGTTGTCATAAATAATGATGAAATGAACAATGATACTATACCAAATTATGAAAGTCTAATTGTCAATTCTAATAGTATACCCAATTGTAATTCAAGTCCACATTCAAATTTTATTGTTTTCAATTTTTAGTATGATGATGGTGTTGACCAATTTCTATCATTAGGCCTAGAAAGGTGTCAACTTAAGTATTGGGATCTTTGGTCTATTATGAGAACCTCATAGTTGTCATGTATTTTGAGGAATCAAAGAAACTCAAAGGATTGTTCATTGGTTTTTAAGTGGAGGTATGAGTCTCATGTATTTTCATGTTCATGTCTTAGTTTTATCTTGTGTCAGTTCCCCTCATGGTGTGTGAGTATCTTTTGATGTCTTTAACAATGAGTTGAAGTGGTCTTAAGATCTAGGCCTAATGAACTAAGATGGTTGAAGATGGCAGTTGATGACTCACTATGAGATTATTTGATGTATTCAATATTTTAAATCATGGTGATATAAAATCCTTCAAAAGGGTGATGAGCATACATAAAATCCTCATAAATAAATTTTAAGAAGGTTAGAAGGTACTTTTCCATGATATTCATTAGCAATATTCTTGTGAAACTATGTGTATGTGGTTTAAAAGTGAAGGTTTTAGTTTTTAAATGAAAAATTATGACCTCAAAAGGAAACTAAATCAGTCATAGCATATTCAAATCACCCCATGTTAATTATATTTCTTTTTCACATGGTTATGCATTGAAAAATGTCTCTTCTATAAGCTTAGAAGGTACTTTGGCCACCAAAAGAGCTCCCACATGTGAAAAGAGTTACCCTTTTTATTTCCTTGGTGTATTTATTAATTTGAAGATGATTTTAACCCATATTTTTCTTCATGTTGCTCCTAATTTATGGTTTGAAGCTAAAAAAAGAGGAAATAAAGGAGATTTTTTTGGTTTTGATAGTGTTTTTAGACGATAGAGATCCGTACTGTACACATCTACTCAAAAGGAATCTCAAATATGTGAGAAGAATTTGCTATAGACACATGGTGAATATATTTTAAGGTTTAAAGACTTGAAAAGACCAAAATTGATGTGTTTTTCAAAGATTTTTCATTTTTAGATTGTAAGATCACCTTAGGTTTATGCACAGTCTATATGGTAGAGAGAGAAAGTAGATCTAAATTCTTGACTAGAGAAACTAGACCTCATGACCTTCCAATAATGGGTATTGGTTTCCAATTTTGTCTTCTTAAATTTATGAATAAAGGCTAAGAATATAAGGTTTACATGCACTATTTGCATCTACACAAGGCAATAAGAGTGGTATAGTTTTGTGAAGTTTCTAACTATTTTGACCAAACTATTGATTGATACTAGTTCTTCAGGTCTTGAAGATACCTTTCATGGAATCCTCAATAGTTTGATACACATGAGCTAGTGAATAGATTTAAATAACACATCTACTACCAAATTTACAATATGCAAGCATGGAGAGGTTGTATAGTTCATAATGGATCAGGATACAAGGATATCAAGATTCATTAAGAATTTGTTTATAGTGTTTCATTCATGACAATTGTCTTTCACTCAAGTGTTTAAAGCTCTTCAACATCTCATGGCTTAGAAAAAATCATTTTCCCTCAAAAATCCTCAAAGTCCCATTTTAGCATATGTTAAGGAAACTTAACATTTTTAAAGGTAGTTTGGAGATTCCTAAGTTTCTCATTTAACAATGTATATTAGTTCAAGAGCTTCAAAACTATTATATTCTATTAAGGCATATTCATAGAGGTGTATATGATTATTTAAGACTATTTTATATTATGGATCCATGTTATTTTCCATCCCTAATGTTTCATTCCATTTTCATGTCTTTCACACTATCATTCACCATAGTTGAGAGCTTATCACTCCATCTCCATTTTTAGTTTCCATATTCCATTATCATCATATCATTATTATCTATATTCACATCATTAATCCAATTCTTTGATATTTCTCATGTTATTAGAGATCATTATAGTTTTGTAGATGTGTTATACATCTTTCATCCATGCTAAAAAAATAGATCTTAACCTACAATAGTTCTATGAAATAGAGATCTTGAGAAGGTAGATGACTTGTTTGGGGGTCTATCTTAGAGTTCAAGAATACTAGATGAGATCACCTTTACCATTTCAATAAAATAGTGAAACTATGAAGAGTTAAATCATAAATAGATAAAAATGTTGGAGATAAGGCAACATTACATTTCCCTTATTAACATAAGTTAAGATAAGTTTGATTTGTTTAAGGTAATGTGTTACTTCTTGTTTGCATGATATTCAACACTCCTCATTGGAACATTAATGTTTATCCAAGATATTTGATCATAGAGGGTCAATGAGTATCTTATAGCAAATTTTTACCACTTAAGACTAATCTCCCATCTACCATCAATCCATACACAGTCTAATGATCATTTACAGTAGTCAACATGAAGATTCATCAAAGGAGGTCATGTTGAACAAGATCCTTATGCAAGAAATGTAAGGATTGAATGGAGGGTGAGGATCAAATATTTCAAAAGTAAATGTGATTTCATATGTCTACTCAAGTAAGTCTTCACTTTACATACTCCATCATAAATGTCCTCAGTCCATATAGCACGGTTGACAAGCCTCATAATGATTGAGTTCTAGAAGTGAGCATCAAGGCCTTGGTCTTGGGTAAGATGAATAGTGTAATGTTTTTAAAAGAGTGATAAAAGTTTCAAGGTTGAGTATTTTTCAACTCACCTCATCACTTCATCATCTTACTATCTCATACAAGGTAAGTAAATGACTACCTACAACCATCATGGTGATGTGAAGTGATACATGAGAAAGGTAGAGCTCAAAGTTGGTAATAAAGGGAAGTTAATGAATATAAAACTAGGATTTGATGACATGTTAGGGTTCAATGACCACATATTAGGCTTCTCATATTAATACACCTAAATTGACTACCTAAAAATATGAATAAATGGCCACACACAACTAATACTAGGGCTAATTATATGGACATATTCACATACCCTATAAAAATCCAATTAAAGGTAAAATCTAGTCAAGGAGGAAGCTTTATAAAAGTCCCATTTTCATTAAAATGATAAATTTATACCTTAAAACTTTCAATAAAATCATGACTTATAATCAAGGTCTACAAACTCATGAAGGTACACAGGCTTGTCTATAGAATGAAGATAGTGGGAACTTAATAGTACCCTTGAAGAGCCAATGTACCAAATAAAGAAGTGAGAGGAAGGTTTCCAATGAATTTTGAGGTATAAAAGTTATAAGTGATGGTGGAATGGATAAAATCACTTCCAATTCCCCAATCAACATTTACATCCAATATTGGCTAATGCAGTTGCATTGAAGGAAATGAGGAGATATAGTGTGGTGATAGGTTGTATAGAGTTGTGAAGAGACAGTGAGAAGGATAAGAATCATACAACCTCATAAAATCCTTATAAACATTATTTTATCTAAACACAAAAGTGATAAAAACTCAGTCATAGACCTATTGAAAACTTGGGCTACCCACTAACTACTTTTATAAAAAAAATGAGTTTTGAGCCCTCTACAAGCATGATCTAGCTATGAAAATTAGTAAAGTTTGTGGTAATGATTGGATTTAAGTTTATATGGTATTTAAAATTTCATATCACTAGTGAAAACATACACTATTATATAACAAATAGACCTTAGTCTATTGATAGTAATTAAAGAAGCTAGGAGGACTATTTGGAGGTCTATGGATATGACAGAGGGTTTAAACTTCATGTGAAGGTTTGTGAGGAAGATAAAGGTAATTATAAGTCTTAATACCTATTTTTAGATGGACCACACTCAATATTTCATGTTAATATGCCCTTGAGGGATAACATATGTAGATAGGCCTTAAATCCCTAAGAAACCTTGCCACCATATTGAAATTGATCCAAGCTTATTTTTCACATGATGGTCATAAGAATGGTGTGGAGAGGTATTTCAAATCCTGAGGGAAGTGTTAGATTGATATGGATCAAACATATTTTTCATTTTTTCCTTTAAATTTTCCTTTTACTTTCATAGCCTAGATAACCAATCAAATTACCTTTTCACTATGTACATTATGAATGGGAACTCAAGCTAGTCAAGGTAGTTAAAGGGGTAAATATACTTGAAATTCATGGAAAGAGGTTTTGCATTAGGGTTTTGTATTCTATGAATCATTACTAAGAATTTTAGACCCCTAAAACCCTTAAAAAACCTTGAAGGATACCGAATGGAGTAAATATGACTCAAGCTACATTCTAATAAAGTGTTTGATCTATGAAATGGTGTTGGTGGTCTTCCTAACTCTCTTGAGCATCATAAAAATCTATTGTTTGACACGTGTATGAGTCATGTTTTATGAATTAAGCATGAGAATTCTAATTTGAGCTTATAAGAATTTAAATTAAAGGTTTTTTCATATACAATGAGCTACATAAGGAAGAATGGGACCTAATTTCTCTAAATAAACTTGCAAGAACCATCTACAAGAGTCTTTATGATAGTTTCTATAGAGAGATAGGTCTAGGTGTTTAAGCAATAAGTTGTGTGCATAGAGATAGAGGGTGAATGGCTCATTAAAGCCAACACCATGAATTCAATGGAATTAATAGAGTTTATTTAGGTTCTATACAATGATTAAGATCTTTTAAGCTCACAATGAGGTCATAATTATAAGAACCATCCGTATACATGTGCTTGTCTATTGGCTTCATTAGATAGTTCCATCAAGAAAGGGTAAATAGAATTCAAGGTGGGGTCATGAGTGGACCTTCAATCTTCATGAAGATAATCACTAGGTTATTAGAGGGGTGTATGTCAGTGTTGAGCTACAAAAAATATGATATAAATAGTCATTTAGGCCTTAAAACACCAAACATGATTAGAAACCCTATTTCTTTCCTGAGAGATGACTTCACATGTTCACCATAGTATATATATTTTGCATGGGAGGCTCGGCACTTTGGTAGAGGTAGAGGGATTATTCTAATAATGTTTTATGGAATTGGTTTAGAGATTCAATGCCCAAACTTTATGAATCATTGTTAAGAGTCCTGATCACTCTTAAACCTCTTTAAAACCCTAGTTAAGACCTAATTGGGAAGAATTGAAAGAAAAGAAATCAAAATATATTTAAATCACCTTACTAGCACTTGGATCATTTTGTACACTCGGATAGGTTTATGATCATGATACCTTTTTGTATGGATTGTGTATGGACCTATCAAAAAATAATTTTTTCTAAGGTAAAAGAGTTGAAAGTGAGGTACAAGATAATTTAATAAGATTAAAATCATTGGAGGAGGAATATTGACACTTTTTTCACCTTCTCGATCCATCATATGCTCAAAACCATGATTGTAAGTGCCCCTATGAGTCTCTTCTAGTCTGCCAATCTATAGAAATGATAGACATGTGAACTTGTCAACTAGTGTGGAAAAATTGTAGGTGTTTCTTGTTCAAAAAGGATCATGTCATGATATGCGAGGTTATCTCAGACCTAAAACTCTTTTTTCATAGTTTCTCAAGGTTTCATGCATGCCTTCATGGCTATCAAATACAAGTAGTTAGGCTACTAGGCCTAATTGGCCTAGTAGACATACTTGGTCAATCAAGTAAAGTTGATAATGGTTTAGTGAGACTACTGAATGAGTTAATATAGAGTAATCAATCCATGCATAACTAATCATTAATTTTCAATACATGCATAATTGATCCTTAAGTGGAAATCCATGCATAACTGACCCTTAAGTGGTAAATTACATGAGTTATTTGACAAAATAAAGGCATATCATGCTTCAATATAAGGTTGAATTAGTCAAATACATCTCAAATACATCATTTCAATGCCCAATATCTCATTCAAAGATCATGCAAGAGCATCAAACATGGAGAGTTTTTGGAGGACTGTTTGTAACTAAAGTAATGTTTGATTTAGTGATGGTCATTGATGATATTTTATTGTCTTCTCTACACCATTCTCCCTCTTATTTTCTCCTCAATTTATATATATTTAAGTATAATTGATTTATTTTAGAATCCCTTAGGTTGGTATACAAAAACCATGCTAGAATTATAACTTGCACTTCAGTTAATGAGAAAAGATTATTGTAGACTTCTTCATTGTTGTTAGTGTGTATCTTGATTGTTGACTTGTAGATAATTATGATATTCATCTTCTTTTGTAGGTCCTATCCTTCACCTAATGATATGTTGTCATCCTCTACAAGTCACATGAAGTGTTAAGAGATAGAAGTTATTTTTAAGAGCGATTTAGTTTGTAGTGTCTTTTATAGACCTTTATTCCTTTACCTTCAAGTTGTAGACATTTTATCTAACCTTCATTTAAAATAATTATGTTTAGGATTATATTAAGAAAGTATAGTTGATAATTTATTTCCTTTTGATTCACAAGTGTGCTTAAGGACAAGGTCAAGAGAGGATCATTAAAGAATTGTGCATCACCATCACTAGTACAGGTTTTATTTTAACTTATCTTTATAAATCTTTTCACCACCCCCCCCAAAAAAAAAAAAAAAGATTTAAGAAAAGGATTCAAATTTAATACATAAGAGGAGATATCCTCATAATCTATATCTTCTCTTAGAAGTGGTGAGATAAAAATAAAGGTAATGAATGAAAAATATTTAGTGCATGTAATTATACTATCCCTAATGAATTGTTTGTCATAAATAATGATGAAATGAACAATGATACTATACCAAATTGTGAAAGTCCAATTATCAATACTGATAGTATACCCAATTATAATTCAAGTTCACATTCAAATTTTATTATTTTTAATTTTTATGATGATGATAGTGTTGGCCAATTTATATCATTAGGCATATAAAGGTGTGAACTTCAGTATTGGGATCTTTGGTCCATTATGAAAACCTCATAGTTGTCATGTATTTTGAGGAATCAAGGAAACTCAAAGGATTGTTCATTGGTTTTTAAGTGAAGGAGGTATGAGTCTCATGTCTTGGCATGGTCATGTCTCAGCTTTATCTTGTGTTAGGTCTCCTCATGGTGTGTGAGTGAGTATCCTTTTATGTCTTTAACAATGATTTGAAGTGGTCTTAAGATCTAGATCTAGACCCAAACCCAATGAACTAAGATGTTTGAAGATGGCAGTTGATGACTCACTATGAGATTCTTTGATGTATTCAATATTTTAAATAATGGTGGGATATAAGCCTTGAAAAGGGTGATGAGAATAAATAAAATACTCATGAATAAATTTTAATAAGGTTATAAGGTACTTTTCCATGATATTCATTAACAATATTCTTGTGAAACTATGTGTATGTGGTTTAAAAGTGAAGGTTTTAGCCTTTAAATGCAAAATTATGATCTCAAAAATCCACTAAATCATCCATAGCATATTTAAATCACCCCATGGTCATTATATTTCTTATTCACATGGTTCTTGCTTTGGAAAATGTCTCTTATATAAGCTCAGAAGGTTCTTTGGCCTACAAAAGAGTTCCCACATGTGAAAGGAGCTACCTTTTTTATTTCCTTGGTGTATTTATTTTGAAGATGATTTTAACCCATATTTTTCTTCATGTTTCCCCTAAGTGTTGGTTTTAAGCTTAAAAAAGAGTAAATAAAGGAAAATATTTTGGTTTTGATAGTGTTTTCAGATGGTACAGATCCATAATATACGGATCTACTTAGGAGGAATCTCAAAGATGTAAGAAGAACTGGTTATAAACACATGGTGAATATATTAGAAGGTTTAAAGACTTGAAAATACAAAAATTGTTATGTTTTTCAAAGATTGTTCATTTTTAAATTGTAAGCTCACCTTAGGTTTATGCTCAGTCTGTACGCTAGAGAGAGAAAGTAGATCTAAGTTCTTGACCAGAGAAACTAGACCTCATGACCTTCCAATAATGGGTATTGGTTTGTAGTTATGTGTTCTTAAATTTATGAACAAAGGCTAAGAACTTAAGGTTTCCATTCACTATTTGCATCTACACAAGGCAATAAGAGTGGTATATTTTTGTGAAGTTTCTAACTATTTGACCAAACTATTGATTGATACTAGTTCTTCAGGTATTAAAGATACCTTTCATGGATTACCCAATAGTTTGATACACATGAGTTAGTTCATAGAGGTCAATAACACATCTACTACAAAATTTATAGTCTGTAAGCAATTTGGAGAGGTTGTACAGTTTATAATGGATCAAGATCCAAGGATATCAAGATTCATTAAGAATTTGTTTATAGTGTTTCATTCATGACAATTGTCTTTCACTCAAGTTTCTCAAGTTCTTCAAAATCTCATGGATTATAAAACATCATTTTCCCTCAAACATCTTGAAAGTCCTAGTTTAGCAGATGTTAAGGAAACTTAGCATTTGTTAAGGTAGTTTGGAGATTCCTAGGTTTCTCATTTAACAATGTATGCCAGTTCAAGAGTCTCAAAACTATTATATTCTATTAAGGCATATGCATACAAGTGTATATGATCTTTTAAGAATATTTCAGATTGTGGATTCATCTTCTTTTCCATACTTGATGTTTTATTCCATTTTCAGGTCTTTCACACTGTCATTCACCATAGTTGAGAGCTTATCACTCCATCTCCACTCTCAGTTTCCATATTCTATTATCATCATATCATTATTATCTATATTCACATCATGAATCCAATGATTTTATATCTCTCAGGTTATTAGAGATCATTATAGTCATGAAGATGTGTTATACATCTTTAATCCATGTTAAAACAATAGATATTAACCTACAATAGTTCGATGAAATAGAGATCTTGAGAAGGTAGATGACTTGTTTGGGGTCCTAGCTCAGAGTTCAAGAATAATAGATGAGATCACCTTTACCATTTCAATAAAATAGTGAAACTATGAAGATTTCAAGAATAAATAGCTAAGAATGTTGGAGAGAAGGCAACATTGCATTTCCCTTATTAGCATAAGTTAAGTTTGAGTTGTTTAAGGTAATGTGGTACTTCTTGTTTCCATGATATTTAACGCTCCTCATGGGAAAATTAATGTTTTTCCAAGATATTTGATTATATAAGGTCAATGAGTATATTATAGAAACTTTTTCCCACTTAAGACCAATCTCCCATCTGCCATCAATCCATACATAATCTAATGACCATTTACATTAGTCAACATGAAGATTCATCAAAGGAGGTCATGTTGAACAAGGTTCTTATGCAATAAATATAAGGATTGAATGGAGTGCGAGGGTAAAATATTTCAAAATTAAATGTGATTTCATATGTCTACTCAATTAAGTCTTCATTTTACATGCTCCATCATTAATGTCCTCAGTCCATATAGTAGGGTTGACAAGCCTCATAATGACTGAGTTTTAGAAGTGAGCATCAAGGCCTTGGTCTTGGGTAAGATGAATAGTGGAATGGTTTTAAATGAGTGATAAAAGTTTCAAGGTTGAGTCTTTTCCAACTCACCTCATCATTTCATCATCCTACTATCTCATATAAGGTAAGTAAATGACCACCTACAACCATAATGGTGATGTGAAGTGATACATGAGAAAGGTAGAGCTCAAAGTTGGTAATAAAGGGAAGTTCATGAATATAAAACTAGGATTTTATGACACATTAGGGTTAAATAATCCCATTTTATTCCTTTCATATCAAGACACCTAAATTGACTACCTACAACTATGAATAAATGGCCACACACAACTAATACTAAGGTCAATTAAATGGACATATTCACATACCCTAGACAAATCTAATTAAAGGTAAAATCTAGGCAAGGAGGAAGCTTTATGAAAGTCACATTTTCATTAAAATTATAAATTTATACCTTCAAACTTTTAATAAAATCATGACTTATAATCAAGGTCTGGAAACTCATGAAGTTACACAGGCTTGTGTACAGAATGAAGACAGTGGGAACCTAATAGTACCCTTGAAAATCCAATGTACCAAATAAATAAGTGAGAAGAAGGTTTAAAATGAATTGGGAGGTATAAAAGTGATAAGTGATTTTGGAATGGATAAAATCACTTCCAATTCCCCAATCAACACTTACATCTAATATTGGCAGAGGTAGTTGCATTAAAGGAAATGAAGAGATATGGTGTGGTGATAGGTTGTATAGAGTTGTGAAGAGACAATGAGAAGGATAAGAACCATTTCAAGAATTATTATACAACCTCATCAAATAATTATAAACATTATTAGACCCACACATAAAATTGATATAAAAACTTAGTCACAGACCTATTGAAAACTTGGGCAACCCACTAGCTACTTTTATAAAAACTAAGTTTTGAGGCCTCTACAGGCATGATCTAGCTATGAAAATTGGTACAGTTGGTGGTAATGAGTGGATTGAATTTTCCATGGTATTTAAAAGGTAATATCACTATTTAAAACATCCATTATTTTATCACAAATAGACCTCAGTCTGTTGACAGTCATTAAAGAAGCTAAGAGGATTATTTGGAGTTATATGGATATGATAGAGGTTTTAAACTTCATGTGAAGGTTTGTGAGGACTAGAAAGGTAATTATAAATCTTCATACCTCTTTTGATATGGATAAAACTTAGGATTTCATCTTAATATTCCCTTGAGGGCTAGCATATGCAGATACATCTTATATCCCTAAGAAACCTTGCCACCATATTAAAATTCATCGAGGCTTATTTTTCACATGATAGTCATAGGAATGGTGTGGAGATTCATTTCAAATCCTGAGGGAAGTGTTATATTGATATGTATCAAACACATTTTTCATTTTTTTCTCTTAAAATTTCCTTTTAATTTCACAGTCTAGATAACCAGTTGAAGCACTTTTTCACTATGTACATATATTGATGTACATTATGAATGGGAACTCAAGCTAGTCAAGGTAGTTTAAGGGGTAAATATAATTGAAATTCATGGCAAGAGGTTTTTCATTAGGTTTTTTTACACTATGAATAATTACTAATAGGTTTAGACCCCTAAAAGCCTTACAAAACTATGAAGGATAGCTGATGGAGTAAATATGACTCAAGGTACATTCTAATAAAGTGTTTGATCCATGAAATGGTGTTGGTGGTCTTCCTAACTCTCTTTAGCATCATAAAAATCTATTGGTTGGCACATGTAAGAGTCATGTTGTATAAACTAGGCATGAGAAGTCTAATTTGAGCCTATAATAATTTAAATGAAAGGTGTTTGCATATACAATGAGCTACATAAGGAAGAATGGGACCTAATTTCTCTAAATAACCTTGAAATAACCATCTACATGAGTCTTTATGACAATTTATATAGATAGATAGGTCTAGGTGTTTAAACAATAAGTTGTGTGCATAGAGATAAAGGGTGAATGGCTCTTTGAAGCCAACACCATGAATTGAAAGGACTTCATAAAGGTTATTCAGGTTATATATAATGATTAAGATCTTTTAAACTCACAATGAGGTCATAATTATAAGAACCATCTATATACATGTGCTTGTCTATTGGCTTCATTAGATAGTGCCATCAAGAAGGGGTAAATAGAAGGTAAGGTGGGGTCATAAGTGGACCTTTAATATTCATGAACATCATCCTTTGGTTTTTAGAGGGGTGTATGCCAATGTTGAGCTACAATAACTATGATATGAATAGTCATTTAGGCCTTAAATCATCAAACATGATCAGAAACCCTATTTCTTTCTCGAGAGATGACTTCACATGTTCACCATGGTATAGATATTTTGCATGGGAGTTTGGGCACTTTGGTAGAAGTATAGGGATTAGTATACTAATGTTTTATGGCATTGGTTTAGAGATTCAATACCCAAACTTTATGAATCATTGTTAAGAGTCTTGACCACTCTTAAACCTCTTTAAACCCCTAGTTAAGACCTGATTGGGAAGAATTGAAAGAAAAGGAATCAAAATAGTTTGAAATCACCTGACTAACACTTGGATCATTTATTACACTTAGATAGGTTCATGATCATGATATATTGTTTTATGTATGGTGTATGGACCTGTCAAAAAATAGTGTTTTCTTAGGTAAAAGTGTTTAAAGAGAGGTACGAGGTATTCTTATAATATTATATTCATTGGAGAAGGAATATTAACACTTGTTTCACCTTCTTGAGCCATCATATGCTCAAAACCTTGAATTTAGGTACCCTTATAAGTCTCAGACATGTGAACTAATCAACTAGTGTGGCAAAATTGTAGGTGTTTCTTATTCAAAAAGGATCATGCCATGATATGGGAGGTTGTCTCAAACCAAAAACTCTTTTTTCATAGGTTATCAAGGTTTCATGCATACCTTCATGGCTACCAAATACAAGTAGTTAGGCTACTATGCCTAATTGACCTTGTAGACCTACTTGGTCAATCAAGTAAAGTTGATAATGGTTTAGGGAGAATACTGACTGAGTTAATAGAGATTAATCAATCCATTCATATCTAATAATTAAGTGTCAATCCATGCATAATTTATCCTTAAGTGGAAATCCATACATAACTGACCCTTAAGTGGTAAAGTACGTGAGTTATTTGACAAAATAAAGGCATAACAAGCTTCAAAATAAGGTTGAATTAGTCAACTACATCCTCAAATACCTCATTTCAATGCCTAGTATCTCACTCAAAGATCATGCAAGAGCATCAAACATGGAGAGTTTTTGGAGGACTATTTGTAACTATTTGTAACTAAAGTAATGCTTGAGTTAGTGATGGCCATTAATGACCTTTTATTCTATCCTCTACACCATTATCCCTCTTATTCTCTCCTCAATTTATATATATTTAATCTTATGGATTTATTTTATAATCCCTTAGGCTGGTATACAAAAACTATGCTAAAATTATAACTTGCACTTGAGTTAATGAGAAAAGATTATTGCAGACTTCTTCATTGTTGTTAGTGTATATCTTGATTTTTGACTTGCAGATAAGTATGATATTCATCTTACTTTTTAGGTCCTCTCCTTCACCTAATGATATGTTGTCATCCTCTACAAGTCACAAGAAGTGTTAAGAGATAGAATTTGTGTTAAAGAGTGATTTAGTTTGTAGTGTCTTTCATAGACCTATATTCCCTTACCTTCATGTTACAAACCTTTTATCTAACCTTCATTTATAATAATTATTTTAAGGACTGTATCAAGAAATTATAGTTGATAATTTATTCCCTTTTGATTCACAAGTGTGCTTAAGGACAAGGTTAAAATAGGATCTTTAAATAATTGGTGCATCACCATCACTAGTATAGGTTTTCTTTTAACTTGTCTTTCTAACTCTTTTTACCCCGAAAACAAATTAAATTTAAGAAAAGGATTCAAATTTCAAAATATAATAGGATATATCCTTATAATAAAATGTTTGGTTATAGGTAACCCACAACTTGTATACCAATCCAATGTTAGTTCATGTTTGAAAGAAAAATGGACAATATACTTCATAGGGTGCAAACTTGGGTTACTAACATTTAGTATGGATGATGATGTCAATAGTATGAAAACATACATTAAATGAACTACTAATAATGAAAATAATGTGTAAAAACCTAATGGATAAATTTACAATGAGGAAAACAATATGGGAACATTGTTGAATGAAGAACCTACTAATGAATAAAATAATATGGAAACACCAAATTAATCAATTATACCATTAAGAACATCTCCTAGGATTTATAGAATACAACTAATTTATCTAATTGAAATTGATGAATCTATTTTAAAACCAATGTGTAAAAAAATGTTTGAGCACCATATGAGAAGAAAAGCTAAAAGAATTTGGGATTGTTACTTTCAATATTTAAACGAAACTCAAAGATGCCAATTATTTGTTGCATTGATGAAATTAAAAAAGATGATACCTAAAATAAACACCCTATGAAAAATAACATCTAATATTGATGGTGTAAATAATACAATTATAAAAAAAATTCATAATGCATACCATCAAGTAGGTGTGAAGAAACACACCAAAGATGGTAACATTGCCTAACATGTTATTATAACTTCTTTGGTAAGTGATAAAAATAATAATGAATGATTGATTAGAAAAATAATCTGATATTTACACATCAATATAAAAACACTAAAGAAATAAAATGAGGGATGTACAAGACTTTGTTTACTATTATCAATGATGTCAAAGGTGCATCTTGCATGAGGTTGATGTCATTGATAGAGTAAGCCTAGTTGGTAGTATGTTGATGTGACAAGGGGAATTAAGAGAGTGTTTTCATTAAAGTATGTTGAAGGATGTTTTCATGAGAGATAATTTTAAGTCAACTAATGTGTTATTTTTGCATGAAATTACATGTCATTGATATCAAAGTTGCATAAGAAGCCTAGTCATGAGTATATTCATAAAATGAAGAGGTATGTGCATGAAAATGAATGAATAAATGCATGTGATTTTTTTTTGAAACTATTTGATCATGAGATAAAATCATTGAATTATTCATGATATTTTTAGGGTGAGCCTACAAGGGTAGAACCTTTAGTCTAGGTCTACATCTAGACATCTCTTAGACCCTACCTAGCCTAATGAGGAATGAATATCATATTTAAAGGAAAGTATTAATATTTGAGCATGTAATAAGGTAATATATGTTATTTTAATCATTTTCACAAAGTTTGAGTCGATGGTTTGAATTAAATTTCATGAAACAATATTTTAGGCCTTCTTGAGTTCACATAATGAGGTCTCAAGACTTAAGAAGCACTTTTAGATGTTCATTGGCATGTGTAAACTATGCATGAGAAATTGAGACATTAAGGAGATATGTGGAAGGGTCATATATAATATATCTAGGAATTGTTTTTGAATTTAATGGGTAGTCCTTTATGAATAATCGTTAACACCAAAACTTGTGTTAAACCTCCCTAAAACCCTAATAACAACCTGATGTGAAATATATTTTTAAAATAAGATCATAATGGGATAAAATGTATACATAACCTATTTTATAATGTATTAAAATCTCATAGGTACCTCCAAGTGGTGGTGGTTAGTCAGATGAGAGAGAAAATGCATAAATATAGGCTTACTATCAAGAAGTTATTATAACTCTCAAAAGTTGCATTAGGTAGGAAAAATAAATAGATGGTAGAAGCATCTAGAGAATAATAATACATTACCATGATGGCTTATGGATAGGTTAAATCCTTCAAGTATTCTAAATTTTTCATCCAAGTTAGTTAGTCAAAGACAGACCAAATGGTGTGAACAGTGAAAAACCTAGGTAAAGATGAGAAGATGGACTTGAGGGTCTGAGCATGTCAGATATATGAAACAAAGTGCATTAAGAGTTTATTTATGAAATTTTCATCATTTTAATTATTATTATTATTTTTTTTTAGTGAATATGGTGAAAAATTTGATCATAAATTGATAGGGCTGGTTTAGATAGGACTATGTGATATAGGGTCAAGAAATTGGTCTGCAAGCTAGATGTTTGTCATTAGACTATATAATATTTATATTTAATAATGGTATAGAAATATTTAAATGATTTATGATTTATTTAAATTTTATACACATGTTTTTGAGTTCTAAGTCACCATGACTGGTCTTTGAGGTAAATTGGTAGTTCTGAGTGACTTACAGAGATGTTTTTGAGCCTTTACTTCTTGAGTAAAAGTGTTCCAAGAATATGGTGATGACCCTGAGGTAATGTATAATATTTATAATTTTTTTTTTCATATTTTAATATATTAAGAGTGTTTAATTTCATTTTTAAAAGATAGACATTTGAGGTACACAAGCCTAATAGGGCAGTTGGTCCTAAAGGAGATTCATGAAATGAACGCAAGATACAAAACTAATAAAGCATGGAGGAGGTTAGTATAGGTAATTTTATAAGTGATTTAATGGTTTTAAATTGTTTTATAAGGCCATATAGGCCCAAGATAAACAAGCTTTGACACTAAGAATATATACCTAATGTAATTAGGTCTCCAAGAGGCCTAAAAGAGAAATGAGGCCTAATTAAGTTGTTACAGACCAAAAGGGGTCCAAAGTTCATTTTAACCAAGTTCATAATGTTTTATAAGACCTATTATATGTATTACCTAATAGGTTTAAGGTTTATGGTTGACTAAGTGGTGTGTAACCATGAGTATAGTATATATATACAATGAATTTTTAGGCCTATATGGATGTAATAAATTGAAGTGAATGAAATATTGCTTGGAGAGAAAAAGGAGGTCTTTAAATGAGACCATAAGAGTAGAGAAAACGTGTGATGGAGTTTTTGATTTATTTTTGAGTCATCTAAGTATTTGGTGCTTCCTTTTAAGCGGGTGCTTGACTTTATTGGGGTTGGTGCTCCAAATTTAGTTATTGCTCAATAGAGTTTGATAATTTGTATTATAGGACATTAGTCCTTTTTCAAGGATCATAGTGGGTTTTATTCCCCTTGAGGTTTTCCCACTCATATATGTGTTATGATCTTGTTTCATGCTCATGTGATTGGTTCTTTATGCATTTCTATATCATTGTATTGATTTGATGGTTCAAGTAATGTTAAAGTACATGTGAAATAAAGTTGTAAACACTAATTCAACCCCCATCCCAATGATTATTCTTCCAATAATTGGTATCAAAGCTTGGTCATTTGAATAGGGCCTAAGAACTTAAAGGAGATAGTAGAAGCACATGTGTGTCTAGTCATCAAACACAAGGAAGTTTCTCAACCAATAATGTTCCTCTCTTTAGTGGGACTAACTATGTATTTTGGATCATTATAATGAAGACCTGTATAATGTTCTTAGGATATGATATATGTACATCTATTATTGATGTATTCACTCCACCTTATACACCACTAATTGGTACAATAGACAAGAAGGCAAGTGAGATTAACTCTAAGGCAATGAACTTCATCTTGTCTGGTCTTTTAGAAGCAAAATTTGTGAAAATCATGCATTGTAATATAGCTAAAGGGACTTGGGAAAAGTTATAGACCAGATATGAAGGATACACTAAAGTTAAGTTGGAAAATTTATACATTTATTGAAGGTAGTTTGAAATTTGGAGAATGGAGGATGAAAACATTGGATATTATTTTTTGAGAGTAGATGTAGTGGTAAATGTCATCAGAGGTGTATTAGAGAAGTTAAAGGAATTAATAGTAATATAAAAGGTACTAATATCCCTAAATTATAAGTTTGATTCAAAAGTGTCTATAGTAGAGTAGATCAAAGATCTTAATACATTACAGATGGATGATCTTCATGGCATCTTGAATACCTATGAAATGAAAACAAATGATGGAAGACCATCCAAGATGGAAGTTACATTCAAAGTTGAGAAGAAGTCACAAGGTAAGAAGGCCAAGGATGATGTTGACATAGACATTGATGATGAAAAGATAGAATCCATGTTTTTCATATAACTAAGGAAAGGATCATGTAAGTATAAGGGAAATTTTCCTTTCAAATGATTTAATTATGGTAAGATTGGTCACCTTTACTCTATATTTCCTAACAATGATAATACTAATCATGATGGAGAACATGATGAACATAATGGTGATGATAAGAAGATCTATAATCCTAACAAGATAAAAAGGGGTTTTAGGAAGTATGAAGGCAAGAAAGGGTCATTCAAGAACAAGAGAAGTTTTCATACCAAATAAGTTAGTATCTCATATGATGTAAGTGACACTAGTACATTTGATGGTGATGATGATAGTAACGACCATGATAGTAATAAAACCTTATTCATGTCTATAGAAAAAAATAATGAGGGTTAATCAAAATGGAAAAGCCTTATGGATGATTAAGAATTAAATGAAGAAGAGGATAAAGTGAACCTTGAGGTAGAATTGGTGAGTGCTCTAGAGGAGTTGAATTTCTAAAGAAAGAATAATCATAAACTAAGATCATTGGTTAAGAGTTATGAAAATCAATTAAATATATTTCAATATAGACTAATAAAAAACACCAATGAGCATGAGGAGATCATAAAATATTTGTAAACTCATATTGAAATTATTAATACAAGTCTTAAGACTAAGGAAGAAGAATGAATCAAGTTTGGAGTTAAAATGGAGTCCTTGGAGGTGGAATTGGATCATGTGATAGTCAAGTTGAAGACACATAAAAGTTTGAAAATATTAGTAAAGTTCTTAGTGATATGGTGAGTTTTTAGAGGTCTTCACATGACAAGATAGGTCTTGGCTTCAAATAAGACCAAAAATAGAACAAGGAGAGTTAGACCTCAAATACCTATGCAAAAGGTCTAAAATCCTTGACTCAAGTTGATCATCAACAAGTCAAAAAGAACTTGAATATTTAAAGACATGACAAAGGTATATGTGTATCATTTAAACTCAAATATATAAATTATGTAAATTCATTCAATTTTTACTATTTATCATGTAATCAGTATGTACATAGGGCTATAGATTGTAAACACTATGCAATAATCAATTCCTCATGGAGGAATAAGGTGAATGTCCATTACAATAGTAGAAACAAAATACTATGTTAAAATTATGATCAAAGAGGATATATTATATGGGAATACAAGATGAGGCATATGAGGAAGGTCAGTCAAGACCAAAAGGCATACAATCATACCATTGAGAAGTGGATTAAGAATTTAGATCCAATGGATAAGGTGAAGGAGGAGGAGAAGACAAAAGATGAATAATCCATGATAGCTCAGACTGAATTTCACATCGAAGATGAAGGTATGAAATGGTGTTTAGATAGTGGTTGATTAAGACACATGATAGGGGATAAGAGCACATTTATCTCATTAAATAATATTGTTGAAGGAACAATGAGATTTGGAGATAACACAACTGCCAATATAGTTGGCAAGGGTATATTAAGTTTGGACAATGAGAAGACTAAGATATAGAATGTGTTATATGTAGGAGGTTTGAAACATAACTTTATTAGTGTAATTCAAATTTACAAGCAAGGATATACACTAAACTTTCATGACAAAGGGTGTGAGATAAGGATAGACAAATCAGGAAGGCTCATTGCTAATACTAAGAGGACTAAGAATAATCTATATGTCTTGAATGAGATTAAGAAGGAGAGATGATTTATGAGAAATATGGATGAAATTTGGCTATGGAAAAGAAGGTTAGTCCACCTGAACTTTGATAATATGGTCAAGATAAGCACTAATAAGTTTGTGAAGATTATGCCTAAGATCACCAAAATAAATAACATACTTTTTAAGGCATGTCAACATGGTAAGCATACTATAAGAAGGTTCAATTCTAAGGAGTACTCTACTACAAGACCTTTGGAGTTAATACACACTAATTGTATACACATAATATTTTCAAACTTTTATTGATTATGGATAACTTGTATTTTGTAGGAACCCATCGAGTCTCAATCTCTTTGAGTGCATGCCTTAAGGGGCGCACCAAGAATGGGGTGGGAAGACCATTAGTGCTTCATAGGATTGTTGTTCCTTTTGCCACCTGTTATCTACACACTTATATCCTAAAAACCATTAACCGTAAGCTTGTTATTCTCTATTTTACCCATTCAAGGCATTTTTGACATTTTATGCTCATATTCATTACATAATTCCCATTTTATTAGTCAGTTGTGCTAGGTTGACCTTGTCTAGTTTTGAGGTATTTTTCACTAGGAGCTAGTTGAACTTTGGCCAACCTAACTCATGACCTAGTGAATTATTTTCCAAAACTATGCTAGGTTAATTGGGTTGACCCTATTGGCCAATATTTTCAAAAGGGTTTAGGGTCAACTCTACCTATATATACAATTTCATTTCCATAACTTATCATAGAAAGTGGATGAAGTAAAAACAAATAAACATCTACTTATTGACCATTCTACTTGAGAAACAAATCTTAAAATTCCATACTTTCTTTGGGGATACGGATCTTGTCTTGTGGATAAGTCTTTTGAATGCATTGATAGGTTGTGTATCCTAGAGATGATTTGTCTTTGTCATCCTTACATACTATAACAACCTCTTGAGAAGCACTTTGTCCAAGGGAGAGATTGAGGCTTAGCAAGTTTATCTTCAAAAGTAAGTATTCCTAACTTTATTTCTCCTTTGTAAGAGTAGATAGATATGCATTTTTTATTCTCTTCCATGCTTTAGGATTCTATATACATTGACATGAGTATATGTCTTCTATGCATGTTTAGTTTTTTTAATTTCTAACCCCAACTTTGTCCCATAAGCTTTGGTGAGCACTAGATTAGATTCACTTTTCTTGTTATTAGCATAGATGAAATATAAAAACCTAGGACCCCATTAGGGTTATTTCATGATTATGTTAGATCAAAGGCTTTGAAACCCTCCTTATCATGGTGTGTTGTGATATATGATCCCCTAATCAGGTTTAGTGGATCCCCATATTGGTCATGCTCTTGCTTAATAAATGTATTCCCAATTAAAAGTGTAGGTATGCTCTATCTTCTTTAAGTTAGGATTGATTATAGACATGATGCATTTATGATTGCATACATTCTGGTGAACCCAAGATGAATTAACCCTTGTAGGATTTATTCACTTATTTTTCATTATTTTTATCATATATTTGAAATATTGGTTCAATTGTATCAACATATTTCTAACTTTTGTGCATAGGTTTTTACACATGATCGCATCCATATGACTATGTTCTTTTTGTGTAGGTTGTTTTCTAGGTATAGGCTACTGGATCAACTCAATTGACATAGTATAGTTTTTAAAACTTTTAGACATCTAATTCAGACTACTAGGTTGACCCAATCGACCTTATACACTTTCAGACATCTAGTCTAGACTATTAAGTTGACCCAATCAACCCTGTACATTTTAGGCACTCAACAATAGGCTTATGCAAAGATAGGTTAACCCAGTCAACCCTTTTATCATGATTTACAAGCATTCAAAAAGGTTATTTAATATCAATTTCACTTCTCTACATCTTCAAACCCACTAAGGTTCCTTTCTATCATTTCTCTCTTTCCTTACAATCTTTCTTTTCATAATTTGTAGTCTTTAAAACTACCCTTGTACAATCAACTAGATTGACTCTATTGACCTGGTTTTGTATTATGTGTGTTGTATAGATAATTAGATTGACACTATCATTGCTTCCATAGTGCAGAGGTGACACTATTGACCTTGTTCTATATTATTTGCATACACTATTGATTGAATCAACACTGTATTATGTTTCAAATTTGGAATTAACCATTTTATGCTAGTAACTAGCTCACACTTTCATTTCTTATTGCTTGCATGCTTATATTAGATCACATTGTCTAATTATGTAATTTTCAATACAACATTTATTTTCACTATTTTCTATTTTATGCTCACATGACCAAATTAAAAAATCTTAACAAGCATTTTAACAATTGTCTACCCAAGGCCAAACTACTTGGATTTCATCACCAAGGGGGAAGATGAATTGGTTTTCTAACCAAGTAAAAACATGAGGTTAATGGTATATTTTGGCTAAGCGCCTGACACCCTTATCATTGTAGTGTGTGAAGTGAGGGGGTAGGCCCTAATACAAAGCTAGTGCCATTACCAATACAAATCCCTTTCAGCCTAAACATATCAAAACCATCCTTAGATTGATTTCTAGTTCATTTCTTATAGCCAACTCCCTATCACATCTAAAATTATATTCTAATTATTTAATAACATTCAGGGTGACCACTTAGTTAACTTTTACTTTCTAAGTTGATTACTTTCTCTTTGCTCAATTGTGTATTGTATTTTAAAAACTTGCATTAACCAACATTTTTATATTGTGTGGCTCAATTAGATCAACCTCATTTGATCCAATTTATTATGTGTTTCATTTCATTCTTTAATTTCCCAATTACTTGAAAAATCTTTTCTTTTTTTATTACACAGTCATTTATATCAACATGGTTTGTTAAAGGTTGTCTGAATTTCCTTGTCTATTGTACCCAGTCGACCTTGTATACTTTATCAGCCTCTATTTTTTGTACTAGGTCAATCTAGTTGACTTTGTAGAGTTTTTAGGCCTTATTTCTTGTGTTAGGTCGACCTAGTTGACTTTGCACACTTATTTATCTCTTCATATCTCTTTTCTTTTTCACCTATTCTTTATGTGGTTATCTAGTTTTATTTCATAATGATGATAGATTTTCAGCCTTCCCTTAGTCAAGAACATTGTATAATCAAGGCTTTAGATCATAATCTCACCTATTTCATTACTTCAGATGAAAATATTCACTTTATTCCTTCATCTTATCCTAATCCAAAACCTATCACTACACCATGTAATGTAGTTGAGGTCATTCATCCTAATCCTCCTCCCAATACCAATGTTGGGAATCCTCCTCCCACCAACATTAACAATTCCACTCCTATCAACACTAATACCCCTCCTAAAAACACCAACCCACCTATTGATACAATTCAACTTATTTCATAATTCATACAAAAAATGAACATAATGTAAACTTATAACAACTCTTAAATGATGAACATGCAACAACATTTATTACACATGACTAATCAACCACCTCAAGTCATCATGTCTCAACCAAATCAGAGTTTTTCCCCTCCTCTTAGAGATGCCAATGGGAATATCATCCCTCAACATCCAATGAATAAAAAAATGATTCAAAATATTAAAAATGAACCTTTATCCCCATATATTGCAGCCATAGATATTGGAAAGATTTCTCCAACTACCATATATAATGGGACTAAGGACCCTACTATCTTTCTTAAGTCTTTTAGTAATCTCTATAAGGAATGGGTTTTAAATAACTCCTTTTCTACCACCAAGATATTATCCAAACCTTTTTTGGTGATGCACTTGGATGGTATAACCAAATTCCTAGACATTCCATCTCACAACTAGAGGATTTAGTCAATGCTCTAGTGAAGGATTTCCAACATGATGACCTTCCTGAAAATTATGTTAACCATTTTATCAATACCAAGCAACTTCATAATTAATTTTATCATACCTCCATCAAATTATGGAAGTATCTCACTCATAAAGTGGACCATAACATGAATGATGATATTCTTTTAAAACTATTTTTTACTGCTCTTAAATATCCACTCCAATACACAGTTTAAATCTTTTCACCTAAAACTTTAGAAGAAGCCTTAGACCAAGAAAAAAGGCAATAATTTATTATGTCTCAATTTGAAACACCTTAAATAATTATTAAATAACCTTTCCAATCATTTTATCATAACATTGATTCATCCAAGCATCCCAAACCTCAAATTAGAGCATCCAATTCAACTAATTTTAACCCAACCCACCCTCCCTTGAGTCTAAAACAATATAAGAAGAAATTGGCACCCTCTAAACCCATGAGCTTTGATCCTTCCAAACCTCCTCTAAAATGGTACAATCCCCCAAAAAAAATTGGTGACATGCTACTATAGGCCATTCTCATGAGTCTTATTGTGATCATCGATTTCTTCTTTCTCCTTGCTTCATCCATATTTCAATCTTGATACTCTAGCAAAACAATGTTATCAATATTATCTTCAATCTTCTCAAATTAAATCTCAAGAACCAAAATCACATCAACATCAAATACCTAATGATCAACAATAATTATTCCATATTTACACCTCATCTACTAATGTTATTCAAACCATAATTGGTCCTTTTTCATAGACCAATAAGGAAAGGATAGATAGCATGAAAAAAATTTAAACATATCATTGCATCTATTGAACCTCAACCTCTTAGGTCACATGCACCAAAATAGTACTTATTTAAAATGCATACTACAAAGCATATCATACATGGTCCTCCTTTACCTATTTTCCCTCTTCATACCTCTCATACACATCATATGTCACATTCAACATCCATAAAACCTACCAAACCAACACTTTTACCTATATCCAAATGCACCCACCAACCCAATGCAAATAATTTTCATGGTTCAATGTTACCTCACTCTACCTCATATGTTGGGGCATCTTGTGATGCCCATCCACATGTCCCTTCAGATTTTAGGGAATTTTGTGATGCCTATCCCTATATCAAATTACCCATTAGGGTATCTTATGATGCCCATTATTATTCTACAATGCATAATAACAAACACATTTAGCTTCAAGAAACCTTCCAAAACTTATAGACTTGTATTTCAAATTCTCATCTTTGATATAGATGTTAGCATAGATCTTTCTTATTATTTCTTATCTCATGTTTCTTTGTTTTTGTGTTTTTTTTTTATTTTACTTTCACTTTAATAACATCATAAATTTCACCTTTGGGTTCTTTGGTTTTATTACACATTATATTTGGCATTTATTTTCATTTTTTTCCTTATATATCTCTTTCATTTTTGTCTTTTTATGTCATTCTTTACCTTAGTATCTTTATGATTAATTTTTCCCTTATGTACCATTCACCTCATTGGTGTTCATCTTGTGAGTTGCAATGTAAGACCATGGATAAGACCTAGCATTCCTCATAAATTACCACATTAAAACATCTTTAAATCACTTTTTCGGATGACTACTACATTCATTGGTGATTTTTCTATATCTATTGTAGGTTAGCATGGTGTCTCTAGTGACATAACTATCATAAGCATAGTTTCATCCCTTTAGTATCACTATTTTACCTCTTTTTGATAAGTTATGAGCATATTCATCATTTTATCACTTATTACATAGACAAATATCTCATGATCCACATATTTCCCTTATTTCTTTTCATTTGAGGATCACATTGGTTAATTTTGAGATTTCACACTTGTGGGAAAGTCTAGGAGTCTTTAGACACCTTGGTATTTATGTCCTTTTCTCTAATGATCAAGTGTAATCTCTCTTGTGTTTAACATCTTTAACACCCATGTTTGGTTTTATAAATTTGTATAGAGGAGGAATAGAAAAATCCATAAAGAAAGTTAAAATTCAAATCATTTAACAAAAGGCAATGATCCAAAAGTAAATATTCAAAATTCTCAAAAGTCAAATTACACTAAAAGACATGATTCAAATCATATCTCCTTTTTCTAGTGAAAATTCAAACTCCGCAATTGGCCTCATGATATAGCCAAGGTCCATTGGGGTGCAGTAGGCTAGTAGATTAGAAAAAGAGAATATAAAATATTTTAGTGCTACCTACTTTCTCATGCAAGTACCCAATCTTCATAGTAGACTAACAACTCTGTAAGGGATCCTAAGAAATGGGGAACACGTTATGGAAAGGTAGGTCCATTTTAATTTTCATGTATATAGCCTTCATGGGATGATCTATATACTTCACTTTTTAGCCCAAGATTTATGTTCATTAATGTCCTAAGTCCTTGGTATTGATAGTTCTTAGCCTTTCTCACTTACCTAGTGTGTCTCATTATTGCTAAGAATGTTCCCATCACCCATGTGGTACCTCACATTCCTTATTTACATCATGTTTTCCTTATATTACCCTTGTTGGATATTTCTTCATCCTTGATCACATATACCTTATTATACCTCTTGGGATGTAGTTTGTGAGTTGTATTGTAAGACCTTGGATAGGACTAAGCCTTCCTCACAAAAACCGTTACACCACTTTTCTACCACAACATCTCATTGTAATTAGGTGGTTGTGTTTTATTGCATTGCATCTCAGAACAAGAACTAAATTGAGTTTTCACCATTATTTTTTTTTAATTTTCATCTATTTATCATGTTCTTGTTTTTTTTTATGGACTTTAGTTATTTTACATATGGAATTTTACATTTTTACACATTTATCTTTATTACAACTTATTTATGTTTGTCTCAAATCTTGAATTATTTTTCATTTTCAGTCATTCATGTTTTTATTTTGTATGATTTTACATGATTATCTTACATGGGGTTACTTATCATTTACTTCCATAGTTTTGTTAGATTTGTCTTGCATTGATATTTCATTTGTCATTCATGTTTTACATACTTACCAATGCGATTTAGTATTTTATACATTCTTTTTTTTTTTCATTAATGTTTTTTATGCTTTCCAACATGATTTATTGTATTCTACAATCATTTGTCATTCATTTGCAATCATTTTTGATTCATTTGCCTTCCTTTTTTCATTCATTTTGGTTCTAACCTTTCCTTAAATAATCCTAATTTTCCAATCCCTATAATTCCCTCATATATTTTTCTTTACTAACTCATTTTTCAGTAATATATGCCTCTTTTGCAAACATTTTAATTTTTTGCTCTTTTTGCACTAATCTCTACAAGTTCACCTAATGTTCTTCACATTTGGATGCCTTCACTTCTCTTATAGTATATTTATTTATCTACAACACTAAGTTAAATAAAGGTATGTGTTTTTAAATTTTATCCATTTATTTATCTTATTTTCTAATTATTTCATCTTACTTAGCATCAGCATTATGTGTTATCATGTTCTATTTCCCGAAGCATCATCCCATGTTTCACTCATGTGACACGTGATGAGCTTCGAGTGTGGTATATATATACACATAATATTTTTAATATTTTATCAATTACTGACACTTTACATCTTATAGGAACCTATCGTCTCAATATCTTTGAGTACATGCCTTAAGGGGTGCATCAGGAAATGGGTGGGAAGACCATTGGTGCTTCATAAGATTATTGTCCTTTTTGCCACTTATTATCTATTTTACCCATTACAGGAATTTTATACATTTTATCCTCCTATTCCTTACATAAATTCCTTTATATTAGTTATCTATCCTAGGTCAACTATGTTGACCCTATACAATTTTGAGATATTTTTCACTCAGGAGTTAGTTGACCTTTGGCCAACCTAGCTCATGAACTAGTGAATTATCATCCAAACCTATGCTAGGTCAACTAGGTCAGCCCTATCAACCAAGATTTTTAGAAGGGTTTATAGTTAACTCATCCTATATATACAAGTTTATTAATGTCAATTATCACGGAGAAGTAGAAGAATAATTAAGAGTAAATGAACATCTATTTATTGACCATTCTACTTGAGAATCAAAGCTTAGGGTTCCATACTTTATTTAGAGATATGTATTTTGTCTTGATGATAAGTATTTTATATGAATTTATATGTTGTGTAGCCTATATTTGATTTCTCTTTATCATCCTTACCTACCACAATAACCTCTTATGAAGCACCTTGGCTAAGGGAGAGATTGAGGCTCGATGGGTTCATCTTCAAAGGTAAGTATTCCTAACTTTGTTTCTCCTTTGTAAAATTAGATAGATATATATTTGTTCTTCTCTTCCATGCATTAATATTATATATAAATTGGCATAAGTATATGTATTCTATACATGTTTAGTTTTATTGTTTTTAACCCCCACTTTGTGCCACAAGCTTTGGTGAGCACTAGATTAGATTCACTTTTATTGTTATTATCATAGGTGAAATATTAAAATCTAGGACCCCCTTAGGGTAATTGCATGATTATTTTAGACTGGAGGCTTTGGAACCCTCCTTATCATGGTGTATTATGATAAATTATCCCCTAATTGGGTCTAGTAGATCCCTATATTGGTCATGATCCTATTGAACAAATGTATTCCCAATCAAAAGTGTAGGTATGCTCTATCTTATCTAAGTTAGGATTGATTTATAGAAATGATGCATTTATAATTGCATACTCTAATCTCTATGGGCCTACAAGAATCCAAAGTAGCCAAGGAGATAGATACTTTATGTTACTCATATAAGACTACATAAGAATGACTTGGGTAGCATTATTGAAAAACAAATTAGAAGCTCTTGGTAAGTTCAAAGAATTCAAGGATTATTTATAATGAGAATAATGGTAAGATCAAGTTATTAAGATATGATAAAGGAGGAGAGTTTTGGTATAATGAGTTTGATGACTTCTATGAGGTCTATGGAATAAGGAGACAATTCTTAATAACTAGGACACCTCAGCAAAATGGGGTGGTAGAAAGAAAGAATAGGATAGTTCAAGAGATGTTAATAACTATGCTAAATGATTCTAGATTATCTGATGGATATTGGATAGAGGAAGTGATCAATGTTGTTTACATTTTGAATAGAGGATAGATAAAGACTAATGAAAACAAGACCCTTTATGAACTGTGGAAAGGTAGACTTGCTAATGTGGAACACTTTATTAGAGTGTTTGGGAGAAAATGTTTCATTAAAAGAGACGAGGAAGACTTATTTAAATTTGATTCAAGGTATGATGAAGGTATATTATTTGGATACACATTAGTAAGCTCAACCTATAAATTCTATAATAAGAGGTTACAAAATATAGTTGAAAGTACCAATGTGAATATTGATGAAACAAGGAAATCATACTCACAACCAAAGGATACATAAGAGAATATGGAATTTAAGAATGAATAGGAAACAATAGAGGTTCATGAGGAAGAATAATAATTTGAGTAAAGACAAGACTCAAAATTCCCCTCAAGATAAATTAAAAGAGATCATCATGAATCACAAATCATTGGTAACAAGGATGCAAGTATGCAAATAAGGATAAGACTGGTAAGCAACCTAAATCAAGAGAATGTTCTTTATTGTATAATATTGAACCTAATAACCTTGAATAATAAATAAAGGATAGGTTTTGCATAGGTGTTATGAATGATTAATTAGACCAAATAGAGAAGAATGAGACTTGGGAACTAGTTCCTAGGCAGAAAGACAAGAGTGTCATTGGTATAAAATGGGTGTTTAGAAAAAAATTGATTGAAGATGGAGACATCATTAGGAATAAGGATAGATTAGTATGCAAGTGATATGAACAAGTTTAAGGGTAGAATTTGAGGAGACCTTTACACTAGTGGCAAGATAGGAGGCCATCTGATGCAGGAGCATCTACAATAGTTTCAAATTCTAGTGTAAAATTTTAAATTCTGGTTTTCCCTCCAAATTGTATTAAAGTTCAAAATTTCCCCTCAAGAGTAAATGTAATTGCCAAAAGTAAAAAGTGAAAAGGTGAAAATTGATGGTTAGGCTGTTGAGGAAATAAGGGGGAAATGGTTGAAACTATTTTCAACCTTAGAATATTGTTAAAACTTAAAACATCATTTGTTTGCCTTAAGCCCAATTTGGGCATAGAAGTTGGAAGAGAGATTCTTGAAAAGAGAGAAAAAAAAAGAAAAATTCATAAAGGAGAAAGGATGAGAAGAGAAGAGGGGATGAGAGGGGTGTAGAAGAGAAGAAAGACAGAGAGGAAAATTCCTCTCATTCAAAAGAAAGAAGAAAGAATGAAGGATAGAGAGGAGAATTAGTGAGGGAGGACCTCACTCAAGAGATGATAAGGTTAAGGAAAAAGGAGAAAATTTGATGTGAAGAATGTGTGAAGGAATAGACAAGGATTTGGAAGCCATGGAACATTTTATATTGAACTGTAAGTTTCTTATTTGATCTATAAAAAAAATGAATGTTTTGCTTCATGTGATTATGTTATGAAAATTCTGGTGACAGGGCTGTGTGTGTATATGTGAATGTGTATGAATGATGGTTTTCTATATAATATTGAGGAAATTACATGTAAAATAGATATTTTTCATGTTGAGAATAAGCTAAAATTGATATTATATGACCAAGAGGTCTTAGAAATCTTTGAATGTTATAAACAGCCCAAACAGGCCTAAACAAGGTATTCAGACATCTATATATACAGCCCACTGTCCAAGGGAAAATCCACGTGAAATTCTTTGCATGAAGTTTGTAAATGCATGGAGATAAGTCTATAATGTAGGTAGAAACCCAAGAAAAGAGAAACAATCATTAGAAACCCTCTTGATATCCAAAATCTCCCACAATAAGCTCTCGGCCTGTAGGTGACAGAATACAGTCAATGATAAGAAACTTGTAAGTTTTTGCATTGTAAGTGGATGGATCAGGTCATTTTTGATAGGGAATATGAATGGGGAATTCATTAAGGAATTGAAATGGTTGTTTATCCTCTTGAAAGTCTGTTGATCATTGTATTTGATAAGAAAGCAAGAACCATGTTGACTGTTATAAAAATACAGTCAAAAGACACTGAGTTGTTGAGTATTGGCAAGCTTAAAATGTTGATATAACCTGGAGGATGATTGGAGAAGGTGTAGGGAAGTAATACAGACCCTATAAAATTTATTTGAACTTTTGAAACAAACTAGAACACTCCTAGCAAAAATAATAAGCTCTCAGCCTGTGACTGTCATGGGAAAATTCTGAATTAGGTTCAAACCCTTAAAATGAGTTTTAATGATTGAAACCTCTTGAAAATTTGTAATCTGAACCTTGATGATGTTATCAAACTGTTGGAAGTGGTTTCAAGGTGCTATAGTATGGATAAGTATGGAAAAAGTCAGCTGTCAAGTGAGACCTAGGTGCATGTGAAGGGAAGAGTGTAGGCCAATAGAGGAAAAGTGGATTTCTCCAAAGAAGTGCCCTAACAAACAATTGATTCACCTGTAAAAAGATAATGGGTATCTATAATGGTGATTGGTTTGATTAGAAAGTATGTACATCACTCTAGACAAGATGTTTTGCACAAAAGGAGGGTTAATTAGAACAGGGCATAAAGAAGGAAGTACAATTCTGTACAAAGCAACCTCAGGAGATTTTTTTAGTATGTTATATAAGGGCTTAATAGGTATCCATAAATTTTTTTACTTTCCTGATTGAGTTAACCTATAAAAATTTATGGCCAATAAATAGGGAAAATAGGGTTATAAGGAATGAATGATCTAGATAGGTCTGTATCAGTTTGTTGATGGTTTCAGAGCAGTGTAAGGATAGTTTCATCATTTGGTATCAAAGCTTGAATCTCTTGGGAATTGGTAACTTGTTTTTGGTTATGATTTCTAATGAGTTGTTACGGGATTTGGCAAGAGGATCAGTAGGACAAGCACTAGAAGACCCTGGGGAGAAAAGGTATGAATAATTTTGGTATTTTATTTGAAGTTTATTGTGTTGAGAAGAAATAAAGTGAATAAGTTTTAGGTTTAAGACAGTCAAGCCATTGAGGCTTAAGAAGAGAAGAAGCCAAGGAAGGCTTAGTGAAGATCCAAGAAGAAGCTTGGATAGTTTGCCAAAAGACTAAGGTGAAATAGACTTAGGTGAGGTAAAGGATGGAGTTTGAATCTTGGAGAGATCAAAATTAAGAGAGCATAGTGGATGCTTAAGAAGAAGATCCAAAGTAAGGTAAGCTTGGATTTATGGTTTGTATTTGATGAAGTGTTGTATAAGAGTTGCTGCAGGATTGAGAAAAGGATCAAAAGACTAGGATGCAAAAGGCCTAGGTGAGATCAAGGAGATTGTCAAAAGACCAGTCAAGGAAAAGGCTTGGGTGAGACAAGGGATCAAGAGACCAAGGTGGAAAAGACTTGGGTGAAGATCTTAGAGATGGAAGTGTTGTTGAAGGCACTACAGAGCAACAAGGTACATGAGGGCACCAAGAAGAAAGCAAGCATCAAAGGTATGAACAATTTTGTAATTGATAAAGAGATTGCTAATTTGAAGAGAGAGTTAGCTAAGATTAAAGATGAATATGAGTCTTGGATGCAGTTGAATAGGCAAGCATGGGTATGGCCAATGAGGAGGAGATTGAAGTGGCTTATAGATCTCCTATTGAAAAGGAGAAGAAGGCAAAAGAAGATTGCCATGAAGAGAGAAGCCCATAGAGGCTTGAAGAAGATAAGAAGGTTGCCAAGAGAGCAAAAAAAAGAGGAAGAGGTGGAGAAGAAGGTTCTCATTGAGGAGAACAAGAGAAGAGAAGAAAGAAGAGATGAAGTGCTAGGAAGAGCACTTGGAAAGATGAGCGTGTTGATGAAGAGAGCACTCATGGAGACATTGTGTTCTCTTGTTTTTATTTCTAATATTGTCTTTGAATGGGTAAATTCAGGTATGAGCAGCCTTATGAAGGTCAAGAGAATGGCTTTGAAGAGTGAAGAGATTGGTGCAAGAGAAGACACCAAGTGCACAAGTGAATGTGTAAGAGGAAAGAGAAGTAAGTTTGATGCTGTTGACAAAGAAGAAGAGATGCATTGGTTAATGCATGAGGGAGGTATTGAAGACCCCATACAAGTGAGAGAAGAGATGGAGGATGAAGCTGAATTCCATGATGCCATTGAAGGCCAAGAAGAAGAAAGAGAGCAAACAAGCACAAAGGAAAAGAAAGATTGCTCCATGGATCAAGCTATCCAAGAGGTAAATGAAGTGTTAAGATCTGACTTTGATTGTTGTTATGAGCATGAAGCTGCTAATATACAGGTCCAAGAGTTAAAGAAGATGATAGAGCCCTCAAAAGGAGAGTTTAAGCATGGGTATGTGATGCCTAAATGGTGGAAGAAGCAAACTCCCAAGCAAAAGAAAGTGTTGGTACAAAAGCATGGATGCAGGATGCCTAAATGGCTTGTGAAGTCAAATGATAAGAAGAAGAATTAGATGTGGGTGCCTAAGAAGGCAAAGAGAAAAGAGAGGATTGAAGGTGATTCCAGTAGCCAAGAGAATGAAGGTGAGAAAGAAAACTTCTCAAAGAATAATGAAGAAGAGCATAAAGATACAAAGATGAAAGGTAAGTCAATTGCTTGCAATGAATGGGATAATAATGTTTTTGTATCATTCAATGATCTTTTTATGAAAAATGAAGTATGTAAAATGTCTATGAAAGTGAATGTGCAGCAAGGAGAGAGTTCCAAGAGGATGGATGATGAAAGTGGAGATGTGAAATCAGTTCACATGTTTGAAAAGAGTAAGGAGATACAAGGTAAGGGTGCTTCAATTGTTTTTGATAATTATATTGATGTTGATGAAGAAGTTGGTTATTGTGAAGACAAGCGAAGAAAAGATGAGATAAGAGGTAAAGGGCAAGTAAGCCTTGTGTGTGATCAGCCCAAGATTGATGAAGATGGTGAGATAGATGAGATCTCACTAAAGGAAGAGTTGACGATATTGGAACAACTGTTTGGTCACTCAAAAGAGATAAAAGATGGTACAAGCCATGGTGAAGACACCATTGGGAAGAGTGAAACAAGACAAGAGCAGAGCAAAGAGGCAAAGGCAGTTTTGGTTAAGGAACAAGAATGGGAAGGTAGCTAAGAGGCTTTATGGCCTAAAGATTTTTATTCTAAGGTGGCTTTGAATGTTTTGTATGCAGGTATGAAGGCAGCTAAAGTTAATGACATACATGAGTCCTTGGATAAGCTCATGAACCAAGAAGGCAAAGAAGATCTAGAAGACATGAATGAAGATGAAGAAGCATGGAAGTGGGAGATGGTAGCTGAAAAAGAAATAAGAAGGACATACCTAAAGAGGAAGAAAAGCAAGAAGCTGAAAGACAAAGACCACCAAAGACAAAGACAAGCATTGGCATTGACAATGAGAACTTGGGATCCAGGCATATAATGAAGACTAATGCATTGATGAGCTATCTCATTTGAAATAAGGTTCAAATCTTTTCTAGAGGGAGAGTATGATGCAGGAGCATCTACAATAGTTTCAAATTCTAGTGTAAAATTTTAAATTTTGGTTTTCCCTACAAATTGTATTAAAGTTCAAAATTTCCCCTCAAGAGTAAATGTAATTGCCAAAAGTAAAAATTGAAAAGGTGAAAAGTGATGGTTAGGCTGTTGAGGAAATAAGGGGGAAATGGTTGAAACTATTTTCAACCTTAGAATATTTTTAAAACTTAAAAACATCATTTGTTTGCCTTAAGCCCAATTTGGGCGTAGAAGTTGGAAGAGAGATTCTTGAAAAGAGAGAAAAAAAGAAGAATTCATTAAGGAGAAAGGATGAGAAGAGAAGAGGGGATGAGAGGGGCATAGAAGAGAAGAAGGATAGAGAGGAAAAGTCCTCTCATTCAAAGGAAAGAAGAAAGAATGAAGGATAGAGAGGAGAGTTGGTGAGGGAGGACCTCACTCAAGAGATGATAAGGTTAAGGAAAAAGGAGAAAATTTGATGTGAAGAATGTGTGAAGGAATATACAATGATTTGGAAGCCATGGAACATTTGATATTGAACTGTAAGTTTCTTATTTGATCTATAAAAAAAATGAATGTTTTGCTTCATGTGATTATGTTATGAAAATTCTGGTGATAGGGTTGTGTGTGTATATGTGAATGTGTATGAATGATGGTTTTCTATAGAATATTGAGGAAATTACATGTAAACTAGTTATTTGGCATGTTGAGAATAAGCTAAAACTGATATTATATGACCAAGAGGTCTTAGAAAGCTTTGAATGTTATAAACAACCCAAACAGGCCTAAACAAGGTATTCAAGCATCTATATATACAGCCCACTATCCAAGGGAAAATCCACATGAAATTATTTGCATAAAGTTTGTAAATTCATGGAGATAATTCTATAAGGCAGGTAGAAACCCAAGCAAAGAGAAACAGTCATTAGAAACCCTCTTGATATCCAAAATCTCCCACAATAAGCTCTCGGCCTGTAGGTGACAGAATACAGTCAATGATAAGAAACTTGTAAGTTTTTGCATTGTAAGTGGATGGATCAGGTCATTTTTGATAGGGAATATGAATGGGGAATTCATTAAGGCATTGACATGGTTGTTTATCCTCTTGAAAGTCTGTTGATCATTGTATTTGATAAGAAAGCAAGAACCCTGTTGACTGTTATAAAAATATAGTCAAAAGACACTGAGTTGTTGAGTATTGGCTAGCTTATAAGGTTGATATAACCTAAAGGATGATTGGAGAAGGTGTAGGGAACTACTACAGACCCTATAAAATTTATTTGAACCTTTGAAACAAACTAGAACACTCCCATCAAAAATAATAAGCTCTCGGCCTGTGACTGTCATGGGAAAATTCTGAATTAGGTTCAAACCCTTAAAATGAGTTTTAATGCTTGAAACATCTTGAAAATTTGTAATCTGAACCTTGATGATGTTATAAAACTGTTGGAAGTGGTTTCAAGGTGCTATAGTATGGATAAGTATGGAAAAAGTCATTTGTCAAGTGAGACCTAGGTGCATGTGAAGGGAAGAGTGTAGGCCAATAGAGGAAAAGTGGATTTCTCCAAAGAAGTGCCCTAACAAACAATTGATTCACCTGTAAGAAGATAATGGGTATCTATAACAGTGATTTTTTTGATTATAAAGTATGTACATCACTCTGGACAAGACGTTTTGCACAAAAGGAGGGCTAATTAGAACAGGGCATAAAGAAGGAAGTACAATTCCGTACAAAGCAACCTCAGGAGATTTTTTTAGTATGTTATATAAGGGCTTAATGGGTATCCATAAATGTTTTTACTTTCCTGATTGAGTTAACCTATAAAAATTTATGGCCAATAAATAGGAAAAATAGGGCTACAAGGAATGAATGATCTAGATAGGTCTGTATCAGTTTGTTGATGGTTTTAGAGCAGTGCAAGGATAGTTGCATCACCATCAAATTATTTCTAGCATATGTAGGATTCAAAGGGTTCAAGGTGTACCAGATAGATACCAAGTCTACCTTTTTAAATGAAAACTTGGAAGAAGAGGTATGCATAGAATATAGAGTAACAAATATTATATTTATATATTTAAAAAGGCCCTTTATAGTCTAAACCAAGCTCCTACATCTTGGTATGCCAAATTAGATAGGTATCTATTAGACCAAGGATTCAAAAGAAGAGTTACAGATAGTAGTTTATATATAAATACAGAAGATGACCATCAATTGATTATATTTTTCTATGTAGATGACATCATATTTGGTGTAAACAATGAGAAAATGACTAAGGCCTTCGTAGAGGTGATGAAGAAGGAGTTTGAGATGTCCATTCTAGGAGAACTATTATTCTTTCTTTAATTGCAAATCATTCAACATGGAAAAAATATACTCATTTTGCAATCCAAGTACATAAGAGAGATGTTGAAGAAGTTTAAGATGGAATATTTAAATTTAGTTATTACACATATGATCACAAGGTGTAAGTTAATCGAGGAAGATGAGTCTCCAAAGATCAATCAGACATCATATAGGTCAATGATTGGAAGTGTTATATACACCACTACCTATAGACCCAACATCATAGAAGTAGTAGATCTTGTGGGAAGGTTTCAAGGAGAACCAAAGGAAAATAATATGAAAGCATTCAAAAGGATACTCAATTATCTCAAGGGGACTATGGAGTTTGGGTTGTGGTATCCAAAGATCAAGGAGTTCAATTTGATAGCCTATACAGATGTAGACTAGGTAAGAAGTCTAGATGATAAGAAGAGTACTAATGGAGGAGCTTTATTCTTAGGTGGGTGGCTAGTTTCATGGATAAATAAGAAACAACCATCAGTAACATTATCCACTTGTGAATTTAAGTAAATTGTAAGAAATTCATGTTACACTCACATCCTATGGATGAGATAGACCTTAAAATAATACAAGATGGAGTATGATAGCCTTATCCCTATATATTTTGATAATACAAGTGTTATAAGCATCTTAAAGAACCCTATCATTCACTCAAGGAATAATCATGTTATTATCAAGTATCATTTCCGAAGAGAGTAGGTAAGTGAACAAAGTGTCAAACTTGAATAAGTTTCTACATAGGATCAACTTGCAGACATTTTGACCAAGGCACTTCTAAAAGCAACATTTGAATATCTAAGATAGGAATTGGGTGTAGTTCCTTACCTTATAAGTCACTAAAGAAGTAAAGTGATTAGGGGGAGCTAATCAGGTGGTTCATTATCTCCAATATCAGGTGAGTAGTGCCATTAAGGTATGCATGCAGATAGGGGTAACATGTTTGTATGATTACTCATAAAATCATAGTCCTGTGTGTTGAGTGTTTCGATTGAAAGGAGTGTGATACAAGAAGTTACAAGAATCTCTGTCATTTATTTCAAATGGGGAGAAAGTTAAAAATGATGGAGATTGTTGAGTATTGTCATTGATATCAAAATTACATCTTGTATGAGGTTTATCCTACAAATTCATGTTAGAAATTCATCTTTCATGTTAGAAGTGCATCTTACATTGTAAGAAATTTAGAAATTCATGAGAGTTTTAGGGTGATCCTACAAGGGTAGGACCTCTAGTCTAGGTCTACATCTAGACCTCTCTTAGACCCTACCTAGCCTAATGAGGAATCAATATCATATTTCAATGAAACTATGCATATGTGAGCATGGAAATATGTAATATATATTATTTTAATCTTGTACATAAAGTTTAAGGCCATGATTTGAAGTAAATTGCATGAAACACTATTTTAGGCCTTCTTGAATTCACAATATAAGGTCTCAAGACTTGAGAAGCACTTTCAAAAATTCATTCTCATGTGTAACCTATACATGGGAAATATATATGTTAAGTAGATATGGGAAAGGGTCCTATATAATATCTCTATCTATTGATTTTGGATTTAAGGGGCAGTCCTTTATGAAGAATCATTAACACCAAAACTTGTGTTAAACCTCCCTAAAACCCTAATAAGGACCCGATGTGAAATAAATTATTAAAATAAGATAATAATGGATTCAATTTCCTATAAAATCTATTATATCATGTATTAAACTATCCCAGGTACCTCTAGGTAGTGGTGGTTAGTTAGATGAGAGAGAAAATTCACATATACAAGCTTATTTATCAAGAAGTTATTATATCTCTCAAAAGTTGCATTGGTCAAGAAAACCAAATGGATGTTATAAGTATATATATAATAATACTACATGACCATGATGGTTTCTAGATAGGTTCCACCATTTAATTATCATCCAAGTTAGCCAGTCACAGATAGACCTAATGGTGTATATAGTGAAAAACCCAGATATAAATGAGAAAATGGATTTGAAGATATAAGAATGTCATATTGATGCAACCAAGTGCATGAAGAGTTTTTTTTTTGGATTTTAATTCATTTTAATGCTTAAAATAATTTTTTGAGGTTAGTGAATATGGTGAAAATTTTGCTCACAAGTTGACTTATCTGGTTCAGATAAGATTATGTGATATAGGGTCAAAAAATTAGTTTATAAGACCAATATTTGTCATTAGATAGTATGATATTTATATTTGAGAATGGTATAGAGATATAACATGACCATTTAAATTATTTATTAGTCATGGAAAGTGTCTACATAGGTGCTAGAAGTCTAAGTCACCATGACTAGTCTCTGAGGTAAATTGGCAGTTCTAAGTGAGTGAGTTGTAGAGATGGTTTTGAGCCTTTACCTCCTTAGTGAAGGTGTTACAAACATATGGTGATGACCTTGAGGTGATGAATAATATTTATACATGTTTATATATATATATATATATATATATATATATATATATATATTATAATGAGGGAGAAGTTGATTATTGATATAAGTTTCTTAAAGTGGTTTCCATCAATTACAAAGGGGGAGATTTTTGAGTATTGTCATTGATGTCAAAGGTGCATCTTACATGAGGTTGATGTCATTAAGAGACTAAGAATAGTTTATAGTATGTTGATGTGATAAGGGTAATTTAAAGAGTGTTTTCATTAGAGGATGTTTAAGGATGTTTTAATGAGAGATAATTTGAAGGTAACTGATGTCTTATGTTTTCATGAAAGTAAAGGTCATTGATATCAAAGTTACATAGGAATCCCAGTCATGAGATTATTCATGAAATGAAGAGGTATGTGAATGAAAAATAATGAATATAGGCATGTGAAGGGTTTTTTTCACTATTTTAGCTTCATAGAAAAGCATTAAAGCATTCATGAGAGTTTCAGGGTGAGCTTACAAGGGTAGGACCTTCAGTCGAGGTCTACATTTAAACCTCTCTTAGACCTTACTTGGCCTAATGAGGAATGAAGATCATATTTCAATGAAAGTATGCATATTTGAGCATTAACATAGGTAGTATATATTATTTTAATCATGTCCATAAATACTGAGGACACGATTTGAAGTAAATTGCATGAAACATTATTTTAGGCCTTCTTGAGGTCTCAAGACTTGAAAATCAATTTCAAACATTTGTTCTCATGTGTAACCTATACATGGTAACTTTATATGTTAAGGAGAGATTGGAAATGGTCCTAGATAATATCTATAGGCATTGGTTTTGGATTTAAGGGACAACCCTTTATGAAGGATCGTTAACACCAAAACTTGTGTTAAACCTCCCTAAAACCCTAATAAAGACCTGATGTGAAATCTATTGTTAAAATAAGATCAAAATGGACTAAAATTATTATAAAATATATTATATCATGTATTAAACTACCCTAGGTACCTCTATGTGGTGGTGGTTAGCCAGATGAGAGAAAATTCACATATACAAGTTTAATTATCAAGAAGTTATTATATCTCTCAAAAGTTGCATTGGTCAAGAAAACAAAATGGATGTTATAAGTATATAGATAATCATACTACATGAACATGATGGTTTATAGATAGGTTACACCATTCAAGTATGATAAATTGGTCATCCAAGTTAGCCAATCATAGACAAACCTAATGGTATATGTAGTGAAAACCCCATGCAGAAATGAGAAGATGGATTTGATAATATAAGCATGCCATATTAATTTAACCAAGTGTATGAAGAGTTTATTTTTGTATTTTAATTCATGGTAATAATTAAAATAAGTTTTTTATGTTAGCTAATATGGTGAAAAAATTTCTCACAAGTTGACCTATCTGGTTCATATAAGATTGTGTGATATAGGGTCAAGAAATTCATTTATAAGACCAATATTTGTCATTAGACAGTATGATATTTCTATTTAATAGTGGTATATATATATATATAATTATAATAGGACCATTTACATTATTTATTAGTCATGAAAAGTGTCTACATAGGTGTTGGAAGTCTAAGTCACCATGATTGGTCTATGATGTAAATTGGTAGTTTTTAGTGAGTGAGTTGTAGAGATGTTTTTGAGCCTTTACCTCCTAAATGAAAGTGTTTTAAACATATGGTGATGACCTTGAGGTCATGAATAATATTTATAAATGTTTTGGTTTTTACAGTTTAGAATTAGGGAGAATTTTCTTATTGATATAATTTTCTTAGAGTGGTTTCTATGAATTACAAAGGGGGAGATTGTTGAGTATTGTCATTGATGTCAAAGGTGCATCTTACATGAGGTTGATGTCATTGAGAGAGTAAGCCTAGTTGGTAGCATTTTGATGTGAAAAATGTGATTGAGAGAGTTTTTTAATTAAAGTATGTTGAAGGATGTTTTTAAGAGAGAGTTTTTTAAGGTATCTGATGTCTTATGTTTGCATGAAAGTATAGGTAGTTGATATCAAAGTTACATAGGAATCCTAGTCATGATCTTAGTCATGAAATGAAGAGGTATGTAAATGAAAATGAATTAAAATAGGCATGTGGAGGTTGTTTTTCACTATTTTATATTCATATAAAAGCATTGAATCATTCATGAGAGTTTTAGGGTGAGCCTATAGGGGTAGCACCTTCAATCTAGGTCTGCATCTAAACCTCTCTTAGACCCTACCTAGCCTAATTACGAATGAAGATCATATTTCAATTGAAGTATGCATATGTGAGAATACAAATAATTAATATATGTTATTTTAAGCATGTCCATATATGTTTAGGCTATGATTTGAAGTAAATTTCATGAAACATTGTTTTAGGCCTTCTTGAGTCCACAGAATGAGGTCTCAAGACTTGAGAAACACTTTTAGACATTAATTCTCATGTTTAAAATCTACATGGGAACTTGATATGTTAAGGAGATATGGGGAATGGTTTTATCTAATATCTATCAGAATTTTTTTTGGATTTAAGGGGTAATCCTTTATGAAGAATCGTTAACACTAAAACTTGTGTTAAACCTCCCTAAAACCCTAATAAGGACCTAATGTGAAATATCTTGTTCAAATCAGCTTATAATGGATTAAAATTCATATAAAATATATTGTATCATATATTAAACTATCCTAGGTACCTTCAAGTGGTGTTGGTTAGTCAGATGAGAGAGAAAATGCACATATATAGGCTTATATGTCAAGAAGTTATTATATCTCTCAGAAGTTCCATTATTGAAGAAAAACATATGGATGTTAGAAGTATCTAGATAATAATACTACATAAACATGATTGTTTTTACATAGTTTCCACCCTTAAAGTATGCTAAATTGGTCATCCAAGTTAGCTAGTCATAGATAGACCTAATGGTGTATATAATGAAAACCTCAAGTAGAAATGTGAAGATGGATTTGAGGATATAAGCATGTCATATTGATGAAAAAAAAGTGCATAAATATTTTATTTATTATTTTTAAGTCATTTTAATTCTTAAAATATGTTTTGGAGGTTAGTGAATATGGTGAAAAATTTTCTCACAAGTTGACCTATTTGGTTTAGATAAGATTATGTGATATAGGGTCAAGAAATTGGTCTACAAGACCAATATTTGTCATTAGATAGTATGAGATTTATATCTAATTATGATATATATATATATATATCTAATAGGACCATTTAAATTCTTTACGAGTCATGGAAAGTGTCTACATAAGTGTTGGAGATCTAAGTCACCATGACTAGTCTTTGAGGTAAATTGGCAGTTCTGAGTGAGTGAGCTACATAAATGTTTTTGAGCATTTACCTCTTGAGTGAAAGTTTTCCAAACATATGATTATGACCCTAATATCATGAATAATATACATACATGTTATTTTTATATTTTAATATATTAAGGGTGTTTAAATTTCATTTTTTTAAGAGAGACTTTTAAGGTACATAAGCCTAATAGGTTAGTCAGTCTTAAAGGAGAATTCATAGTATGGATGAAATAAATAGGACTGATCAAGCATGGTGGATTTTAGTATAGTTAATTTTATTAGTGATTTAATGGTTTTAAATTTTTGGATAATTCCATTTTGGGCCAAGAGAATCAACATTTGATGCTAAGAAGATAGACCTAATGCAATTAGGTCCCCATGAGGCCTAATAGAGAAATGAACCCTAATTAAGTTGTTAAAGACCAAAATGGGTCCAAAATTCATTTTAACCATGTTAATAAAGTGTTATAATACATATTATATGGCCAACCTAATAGTTTTAAAGTGTATGGCTGACTAAGTGTTGTGTAACCATGAGTATAGTATATATACAAGGCAATTTTAGGCCTATATGGATATAAGCAATAAAAGAAAATAAAACCTTGTTTGGAGATCAGAAGGAGGTATTGAAATGAGACCATAATAGTAGAGTAAAAGTGTGATGATGTATATTATTTGGTTTGGATTCATTTATGAAGTTCGTGCTTCTTTACAAGTGGGTACTTGTTAAAACCTAGTCAAGTGGATGCTTGACTTCATTGGGGTTGGTGATCCAAGTTGAGTTGGTGCTCAATATAATTTTCTATTTTTTATTATAGGATATTATTTCATTTTTATGGATCATATTTTTTTCTTCCTCTTGAGGGTTTCTCACTCATATATGTGTTTTATGTGTTATGCTCTTATTTCATGTTCATGTGATTCATTTTTTATGAATTTTTATATCATTGTATTAATTTTATGGTTCAAGTAATGTTAAATATATTTTTAAACATTGATTCATCCCTCCCCTCTCAATTATTTTGCTTCCAACAAAATTGATGTTGATGGTAACAATGACTTGTGGTCATTTTCTGGTACACTCTCATTGTAAAGACAAGGCTAAAAACTTGCATAGAAGTTTATACAAATATAGAAAGATGTCCCAATCCTCATTAGGCCTCTTCTCTACCCAAACATGGAAATTCACCAAGTTATAGGTTTTTACTATGCATTTGGAAACCTTTACAAGATGTCAAAGTGAACATATGAGAATCATACTTTTTGTATTAGTTTGAGGTTTTTCACATCATATCATGAGGTGTCAAAATGAGATAACAATGTGGTAGAGGTAGTTATGCAAGTTTGTAACCCCTCAATCAAGGAGGGTAGAGTATTTTCAAAGGGAAGATGACACATCTCTTATGCCAACTCTATAGAAGGCCATTATAAAACCAAGTTAACACATGTTGAGAGGGGTGAAAAAATTATTTCTTACCTCCTTTGTAAGTTTTAACTGACTTCATGAGTAAGATAAGGCCATCATCCATTTTTGTTTACTATATTGTTACACAAAAATGATAATAACTTGTGTTTGTTTTGTATAAAGGGAAGGTTTATGAGAGGTATGGCCAAAACTCAATCCCAAAGAAGCCTAAAACCCTAGTGGGATAAGTCTATAATAGAGTGTAGTTGTTAGGCCTAGTCCTTGAAGCCAAAAAGGGGAAGTAAGTGGATAAGGTGTAAGAGTGTAGGTCTAAACTTGTGAGAATATTTGTTTGAGATTGAAATGAGTATGATAATCATGAGATTGGGTTAGGAGTGATCAAGAAGGTCTTATGGGAAATAAGTACCTTAAACATACTTTCATAATAAGAAGGGGTATGTTGAAAACATAACATGATGCTAAGAAAGTAAATAGTATTACCATGTTGAACCCATTTCCAAACAAATTTCTGAATCCAATAAGGGATATGAGTAAAGTATTTATGTATTTTTTTAATAAATATTGGAGCTTAAAGCTAAACAAACTTTATCAAGGCACTATATTGCCTATTTGATAAGTATTTCTTAAATTAATGTAAGGAAGGAATCATCAACAAAATGAACATTAGATATTTGAGGATAACTCTTCATAGGGAGGGAAATTCCTCAAATAAGCTCTGGAGAAACAACATTCTCTAACACATACCCAAATAACCCATGATAGACACAAAGTGTTAGGATAAGAGGACATCCTTGTCTAGTGGAGTGGAAGAGACCAAATGATTTAGAGTGCATACCATTAATAAAATGACAATTTGAAGCAACAAAAAAGAGCATCTAAATAAAATGAATAAAATTAGGTCCAACCCCTAAAACCTATAGCTTAACATGATTGAAAGACCATTCAATGTAATCATAATATACATTTTTGAAATTAATCTTAATGAAAATAACTTAATGATTGTACTTTTAGCACCATTCCATATCCTTCTAGGACACACTTATACTATTTAATATATATTTACTTATAATCATGCTTGTAATAAGGGGTATACTAGATTCATACCTAAGATTGATGATCACATAATTTAATCAATGTGATATTTTTTAATTATGAAAAGGAGGGGATTATTGGTGGACTTAGACCTAAAATCAAGTTTTAATGCCCTTAATTTAACAAACTAGGTCAATGAGTAGAAAGTTGGATCAATTATGCCAATCTACCCAACTTGTACCCTCAAACCCTCTTTACATGTAACATATAAATTTAACATAATGCAATGACAATTATGACAAATCAATATACAACTTCCCTAATTAAAGTTTTGAAGATGTTTTGGAGTTTGGGTAAGGTATATGAGATGAGATATGGCCAAAAATTAGTCCCAAAAAAGGCTAAAAACCTAGTAGGATAGGTCTATAATAGAGTGTAACTATTGGGCCTAGTCCTTGAAGCCAATAAAGGGAAGTAAGAGGATAAGGTGGAAGAGTGGAGGTCTAAGATTGTGAGAATAGCTATTTGAGATTGAAATGAGTATGATAATCATGAGAGTGGGGTTAGGAGTGATCAATAAGGTCTCATTGTAAATAAGAATCATAAAGGACATGCATTAGGCATACTAAGCCTTGTAGCCCTACATGGGCAGAAGTGGAAGATAGGTAAAAGGAAGAGTTGGGGCCTTCAAGGAAGGTTGGTTGGAATGTTTGAGGATAAGTTAGGAGGTTAGAATATATTTGAGGTGACTCTATGTTCATATAGATAAGATATATGACAATAGGCCCAAACAATCTTAAAAGTTGCATTGAGAGAGTGAGACAAGATTGATTGCAAAAGGAGAGTGGAGATTCTAGAGTGAGTTAAACCTTGAGAGGTGATTGAGGTGAATATTAGAGCCTTGAGGAAGTATAATAGAGTATTGGTGTTGAAAATAAGAGAGTCTAGTGAAAAAGTACATGAACCTAGTGTAAAAGAGTAAGGACAAAGCATTGAGCTAGGTGAGTTTGGGATCAACAATACAATCATAGGTATCAGAAGCAAATATTTTGTAGAGGTTTGTATATGATCAAATTTTACTTAAATAAGAACCTATTGGTATTGTAATACCAATCCAAGATAATTCAAGGAAGGTTGGTTGGCATGTTTGAGGATAGGCTAGGAGGTTGGAAGATATTGGAGGTGACTCTAAGTGCATATAGATAAGGTAGATGAAAATAGGCCCAAATAAGCTTAAAAGGTGCATTGAGAGAGTGAAACAAGATTTATTACAAAATGAGAGTGGAGATTATAGAGATGAGTTGAACCTTGAGAGGTGATTGAGGTAAATATTAGAACCTTGAGGAAGTATAATAGAGTGTTGGTGTTTAAAATAAGAGATTCTAGTGAGGAAGTCCATGAACCTAGTGGAAAAGAGTAAGGACAAATAATTGAGCTAGGTGAGTTTGGGATCAACATTACAATCATAGGTATCAAAAGAAGATATTTTGTATAGGTTTATAGGTGATCAGATTTTACATACATAAGAAGCTATTGGTATTGTAAGAACAATCCAAGAGAATAGAGTATGAAAGATTTTAAACAAAGGTTTGTAAAAGAGTATGAAATATATTCAAAATCAAAACAAACTATTGAACTATATATTAACATAATTATACATAAATTTTCCATGCATTTTAACAATATTCAATAGACTAGAATGTTTAAAAAGTGAATTGTTGAACATTATATATATATATATATATATATATATATATATATATATATATATATATATATATATATATATATATATATATATAAAAGCCATAAAGGTGTACAAAATGTGAACACAATACAATATCTGAGGTCAATACCATGTAAGCATATACACCATGCCAAATAACTATACATCAATCCATATAGGCATAGAATAAAATGTCATAATACATTATCTCCTAATCATAAAAATGTATGGCTTTGTTTTCCTCTCTTGTCGAAACCTCTCCCATACATGCCTTTCTAACAACTAAAGGTCTCTTAGTGGATTGACTATGAGTCCTCTTCGGCTCCAAAATCACATGTAGCTCCAATAGTTCATATGTAAATATTGTCATAAATTATACATGATATAACAAAAAACTTACAAAATTAACATGTTAAATTTTTAAAATCATACAAAAATTATTCATAGGTACACTTACCACAAGATGGTAGTCACAACCAATTTGAGACTAGCGCTCAATAATGTCGATTATAGGTTCACATTGATGAACATGAGTGTGAAACAAATCATTAATATGAGTTGGTGACCTCCTAATGATGAAAGGTAGGTAATTAAAAACATATATATACATACAAAATAAAAATTAAAAATTAGCTCATAAACTAAATCATTGAAATATTATATCAAAAATTACAAATTAAATTGTCTAACTGTAAGATGATACCCCTACTAATCATTTTGATAAGACCATAAGACATCATCAGAGTCTACATAGATAATTATTTAGTACATCATATATTTTCACAAATATAGAGGATAATTACAAAAAACACATCCATATTTACAATTAAACATTATGTAATATATAACTAGACCATGTACCTCAAAGAGTTGGTGTGATGATGAAATCACAACTTCAACACCTGCATTTTTTCCCTCCCAAATAGATGATGGAGTTTTTTCTATGGTCATAAAAATAACATATAAAATATCATTACTAGTCACTTCAACATGTGTGCATACATGTGTACATGCGTGTGCACGTATGTACATGCATGTGAATGTATGCACACACGTATGCGCGTGCACGCGCACGCACACACACACACACACACACACACACACACACACACACACACACACACACACACACACACACACACACACACACACACACACACACACACACACACACATACACACAGAGTCTTCCCATCAATGAATAGGTCATAAATTTGGGCTTTATTTGTGTGTATATATTTCATAGTGGCTTAATATAGTTTATTAAATAGTATGTCCTACATTTGTTTCTATAGTCATCCCACCTATCAATTTTACATACTAATGGCTCAACTTAATCTACTAATATATGTAGTCTATTTTCAATGGAAATTTAGTGTGGTTTGTTTGTGTGTGGATCTAGTAATAAACTAATGATACTCCCAAGTTTGAGCTTATTTTCAACTATGTGGCTTACTAAATCCTATTGAATACCATGGGGAGCTTGAGGAACTACAAGAGGGATAGGAGGGTTTTGTAGGGGAGGAGGGTTATGAGGGTTTTGAATGTGAGGAGGGATTGGAGGGTTAGGAGGGATAGGAGGGATATGAATTTTTTTGGGGTCAGGTGATGGCACATTAGCAACTACACATGAAGATATATGCACAAAAAATCATAAAAATAATTTTATAAAAAATACAAAAAAATTGAAAAAACTAGGGTCTAATTGCAATAAAACATGTTTACTTACTTAAACTTTACTGTGGAATTATCGAATTGAAGGATAGGTGTCTCTAAAATGTGGAATCTTGCTTGCTCAAACTTGCTACTCCAAAAAGTGGGTTTGGTCTTCCTTCTTTTCCTCTTAGTTTCTACTATGTGAAATGCCAAATGATTTGGATTTCACTTTTTTTTTTGTGTGTAAAAAGTGCATACACATTTTTATTTATATGTACTTTTTTCACATATGCAATTTAGCCTTGGTAACCACCAAGGTTAACTTCAATAAATGCATACACAGTTCTAATAACTATGTATGTGGAATGATTATTGGTGGGAAGAAGCATTTTTTTTGCTTTTTGGCCCCCCAACTTTATGCATACACCCCAAAGGTTAATTCAAATAAAACAAGTTACAAATGAAATAATTAGATCAAGAAAAAGATACAAATCTACCTCTTAATAATGATACTCAAATTTAAAAATAAAATGGTTTTGGAAAACAATATCTACAACACTTTGGTTATCATATTTAAGGGTTGGGAAAACATGCAAAAGGAATCACTTGTCTTATATCCACTCTACTCATAATGATTGTAAATTCTTTGAATATATTAGAAATACTAATTCAAATCATTCAAAGATGTATATTCATTTTGTTAATGTAAAAGAATAAGAACCTAAAAATGAAAACAAGGTACAAAAAGGAATAATTAAAAAAAAGAGTAAGGAATGCATCAAAAATACAATGTTTCACATACCCCTTAATTATTTACAAATCATTCCTCAAAGCATCAACTCATTTACCCTTACGTAGATGGAAAGCAAGGAAAAAATATCTTTCTTGACTGAATTTTTGAATTCAAAATATGTAACTAGAAATTATTTACATCTTTTGGATATGGCATGGAATATGTGAATAAAGCTACTGCATCTAGGTTTTATGTTGGATATATTAAATGAATGGCATACTTGGATCTGAATCATGCTATATTATAATACATACTAGTCTATTTTTTACTAAATATAATGCTAAACTCAAAAATCCATGGTTACTAGAAATAAAGGAAAATATCACTGAAATAAAGATATCAAGTGCAAATTTACCAAAAGAACATGATACAGTTTGTAATTATACTATAAACACATATGGAACACTTAATTCAATAAATTTTATTCATTTACCATTCCTTACAAATAATGGTCTTCCCCTTGAGTTCATTACATGTCTTGTAAATTTTCAAACTCTCCAAGAGAAAATAAACATGTTTTAGTTATAGTTACACAAAATAAACTACAAATAACTAAAAACATTTTCCATGAACCCTTACTCCTTCTATTACTTCTTCATGACCACATATTCTTATGAGACATATGTAGAGTACCATAGATTCTTCAGTTCTCGATATGACACCTATACGGACTCCTTAGTAGTATCACCATTTTGATGTAACATATTCCAAGTTTGGAACTACTTATGAGCATACCTTGGGTGGGATCATAAGATACTTTTGTTTTATTATCAAAAATTCCAAAACATTCAAAAAAAATATTCATGAAATTTAAAAAAAATCAAATAAATTCAAAAAACCATAAATATTCATCATTCACATGTTTACTAGCTCCTTGGCATCTATATTGTTTACTTTATGTCAATGGATATCATATAATTTATTTTTGAGATACACAAATTTTTCATGCATACTTGAGTGTGATACATGAATACACCAAACCCATGACACTTACACATATAGATTTTGGACTTTTCCTCTTTCCACATGGCATACTACGCTTGGGGAATATACTCATTTGATCATTATCAACATAGGTTACATTATTTTATGATCACTATTACATAATATCATGTTAATATTATATAATAACACTTAAAAATGTATATATTGTTAGGGTGTGGAGCTAAAAGCTTCACCAAGGAGCATACTAAAACAGGTTCGGGTCTACACAGACACCAGCGTCAGTCAGGAGTGATCGACGTCGGTCAGTAGCAGTTACAGAGGCACCAACGTCGGCAGTAGGGTTGGCCGACGACGGTCACAGGGGAATAGGCAGGAACTGACGTCGGTTACTTGTGTGTCCAGAAAGCGATTTTCGTGGACAGAAGCGAGTGTTTGCATGATGAGTTTGAGTTGTAGTCTCAAGCTCGCGTCTCTATTATTAGAAATATTATTTTTAGAGCCCTTGTTGAAGAGGCTTAACTATTTGTTGTAAGAGCATGCTCAAGTTTCTTATTTCTATATGTAGGAAAGATCTTCTTAGCTTAGTAAGTAGACGAGTGTAGAACTGTAAGAGTAGAACATTGTGAATGTTTGAAGGACAGTACAGAGTTACATCAATCCAGGTTGTTGGATTTGAGTGTACTTGAGAGAGAGCTCTTGAGGAATAGAGATCTAGTGAGAGATCTTGTGTGCATCTGAGAGAGGTGTGGAAGAAAGAAGTTTCTTCATTGTATTCCTATTGTAAAGAGTTTCAATACAAGTTTTCAGGGTGTTTTCTTGTATATCTTGTTCTGTGCTATTTATCATTTCAGTTACTTATCTATTTGATTTATTTCCGTGTTTATTGCTGTCACAATTGTAATCTATTGTTGGTTTGATCCCCCAACAAGTGGTATCAGAGCTCAGGTTCACTAACAGGTGGTTCAGATCTGTGTAGTGTGTTTGGATTACAAGTTGCTCACAGGGGTTTCTGCAGGAATTTCTGTTTGAGTGGGAGAAGCAATGGCAGAAGAAAGTAAGTTGAGAATGGAAAAGTTTAATGGCAAGAACTACCAACATTGGAGAATGCAGATAGAGGACTATCTGTATCAGAAAGATCTCTACTTACCGTTAGGTGGGATTGCAAAGAAGCCTAAGGACATGGAGGATGAAGAATGGGAAGTTCTTGACAGAAAGGCTCTTGGGTCTATAAGACTGAGTCTGGCCTCCACTGTGATATCTAATTTGTCACAGGCAAAAACTACGATAGAGTTGATGACTACGTTAGCAAATATGTATGAAAAACCCTCAGCTTCAAATAAGGTATATCTTATGAAGCAGTTATTTAATTTGCATATGAATGAAGGTGGATCTGTTTCTACTCATCTGAATGATTTCAATGGAATTGTTAATCAGTTAAGTTCTGTCAATATTGTATTTGAAGATGAGATAAAAGCTCTTTTGATATTATGTTCTTTGCCTGAAAGCTGGCATGGCTTAGTAATGGCAGTTTCTAATACTGCATCTACATCAAATATTTTGAAAGTAGAGGATGTTGTTAGTGTTATCTTGAATGAGGAAATACGCAGGAAAAGCACAGAAGAGACATCTGGGAACGCTTTAAATTTTGAGAGCAGGGGAAGGCAAAAAGAAAAGAGCAAGAGGAGATCAAGATCTAAGTCTAAGGTGAGAGGAAGATCCAAATCTAGAAATGGCAGGAAGCCACAATGCTGGAATTGTGGAAAAATGGGGCACATAAGCAGAGATTGCTAGTCAAAGCCTAAGGAGGACAATCAGCACGAAGGAAAGGAAGAAGCCAAGGTTGCAGGTATTGCATAAGATGATTTAATTTTCTCTTTGCATAATAACATATAATCTTGGGTATTAGATTCTGGTGCATCTTTCCATGCTACCCCTAACAGAGAATATTTTAGTGACTATATCCATGGAGATTTTGGAATAGTGTACTTAGGGGATGATGAGCCTTGTAAGATTACTGGCAAAGGTAAAGTGCAGCTGAAGATGCAGAATGGCAACACATGGGTGTTGAGAGATGTGATGCATGTTCCTAGTTTGAAGAGAAATTTGATTTCTGCAGGTAAGCTAGGTGATGAGGGTTGTACAGTAACTCTCACAGCAGATTCTTGGAAGGTGACCAAGGGTGCACTAGTTATGGCCAGAGGTAAGAGAGAAGGTACTCTCTATTTGTGTAATTGTGTTACTAACAAATCTCCTTCAGTTTTATCTACTTCAGATGTGGATTGTAAATTGTGGCACTCAAGGCTTGGCCACATGAGTGAGAAGGGGATGTCAATTCTTAAGTCTAAAGGTATGCTTTTAGATTTGAAAAGTATGGATCTAGAATTTTGTGAGCATTGTGTATTTGGAAAACAGAAAAGGGTTAGTTTTCTCAAGACTGGGTCTACTAAGAAAAGGTAGAAGTTGCAGCTTGTTCACACAGACGTGTGGGGACCGGCTCAGGTAGCCTCTATTGGCGGATCACGGTACTATGTTACATTCATAGATGACGCCACAAGAAAGGTATGGATCTACTGTATTAAAAAGAAATCTGATGTTTTTGAGACTTTTAAGTTTTGGAAGGCTATGGTTGAGAATGAAACAGGCAGAAGATTAAAGTGCTTGAGATCTGATAATGGCGGTGAGTTCTGCAGTCTTAAGTTCAAATTGTATTGTTATACACATGGAATTCGTAGGCAAAGGATGGTTCCAAGGACACCTCAACAGAATGGTATTGCTGAAAGGATGAACAAAACTATCATGGAGCGTGCAAGATGTATGAGATTGCATGCAGGGTTGCCCTTAGAGTTTTGGGCAGAAGCAGTTGACACTGCAGTGTACCTGATTAACAGAGGACCCTCTACAGCTCTGGATGGTGGAATTCTAGAAGAGGCATGGATAGGTAAAAAGGTAGATCTCTCATATCTCAAAGTTTTTGGTAGTGAAGCCTTTGTGCACATAGATAAGGAAAATAGAAAGAAGCTTGATGCTAAGTCTATGAGGTGCACGTTTATTGGCTATGGCTTAGATGATTTTGGTTTCAGATTTTGGAATCTAGGAACTAATAAGGTAATCAGGAGTTGTGATGTTGTTTTCAACGAAAGAGTGATGTACAGTGATCAGATAAGGAAGCTGGATCAATCTGGGCAGAGCAATGGTGAATTGGACGAAGTTATGGTCCAAAATGAGCTCGCGGGAAAAGAAATAATCACTTACAGGAAAACACAGAGACCGACATCGGTAGGTTAGGAACCGGCATCGGTAGTACAGAAACCGATGTCGATCATACAGAGACCGACGTTGACAAACCAGGAACCGACGTCGGCCAGGAAGAATCAGCGTCGGCCAGTAACAGGTCTACAGGTGGCCGAGGTCGGTCATTGTCAAAAAATTTGGGTGGACAGATTGTTGAGAACGAGTCCAAGACACCCATCAGGAGGTCTGAAAGGGTAAGTAAGCCTCCAATTAGATATTCTCCTTCCTTATATTATTTATTGCTAACTGATGGTGGAGAACCAGAGAGTTTTGAAGAAGCATTACAGGTGGAGTCCAGGAGTAAGTGGGAGCGTGGCATGGTTGAGGAGATGGAGTCCTTAAGAGAGAACCAAACATGGGATTTGGTTGAATTGCCAGCTGGTAAGAGAACACTGAAGAACAGATGGACCTATAGGTTGAAGGAAAGTGAGGATGGACAGATGAGATATAAGGCCAGATTAGTGGTGAAAGGATTTGCACAGAAACCAGGTATTGACTTTGGTGAGATTTTTTCTCCTGTTGTTAAGATGACTTCTATAAGGGTTGTATTGTCTTTGGTTGCTTTTGAGGATTTGCATCTCGAGCAGCTAGATGTTAAGACAGCGTTTCTTCATGGATATTTGGATGAGGAAATATACATGGAACAGCCAGAAGGATTCGAGGTCAAGGGTAAGGAGAAGTTTGTGTGCAGGTTGAAGAAAAGCTTGTATGGCCTCAAGCAAGCTCCGAGGCAATGGTACTTGAAATTTGACAGGTTTATGACTGAGCATGGCTATAGTAGGTGTCAATCAGACCATTGTGTGTATTTCAAGAGATTTGATAATGGTAGATATATTATTCTATTGTTGTATGTAGATGACATGCTGGTTGCAGGGTCTCACATGCAGGATATCTCTGAGCTTAAGGAGAAGTTAGCTCAAACGTTTGCTATGAAGGATTTGGGAGCAGCGAAGAAGATCCTTGGCATGAGCATTAGGAGAGACAGGAAAAATCACAGGTTGATATTGTCTCAAGAAGATTATGTGAACAAGGTGTTGGAGAGGTTTAATATGCAGGATGCAAAACTGGTAAGTACACCTATGGCTGGACATTTTAAGTTAAGTAAAGAACAATGTCCCAATTCACATGATGAGGTAGAGTACATGAGTAAGGTTCCATATTCTTCCGCAGTAGGGAGTTTGATGTATGCAATGGTGTGTACTAGACCAGATATTACCCAAGCAGTGGGAGTAGTAAGTAAGTATATGGCTAATCCAGGTAAGGAACATTGGAAAGCGGTTCAATGGATCCTTAGATATCTGAGAGGAACCAGCAGCAAGCATTTGTGCTATGGAGGTTCAGATACTTCTCTACATGGTTATGTAGATTCAGATATGGCAGGTGATTTGGATGGCAGGAGGAGCACCACAGGTTATGTTTTTACTGTAGGTGGAATGACAATTAGTTGGATATCTAAGTTGCAGAAGGTTGTTGCCTTGTCAACTACAGAAGCAGAATATATTGCAGCTACAGAAGCTAGCAAGGAGATGATATGGATGACACGGTTCATGGAAGAGCTTGGAAGGGAGCATGGGAGTTGCAGATTGTATAGTGACAGTCAGAGTGCAATCCATTTGGCTAAGAATTCGGCCTTTCATTCAAGAACCAAGGACATATAGCTAAGGTACCACTTCATACGGCAGGTATTGGAAGATGGTGAGTTGAAGCTGGAGAAAATCCATACAGACAAAAATCCTGCTGATATGCTAACAAAGCCGGTTACGAAGGAGAAGTTGAATCTTCATTCAACTTCTATTGGTCTTCATGATTGAGTTGAAGATGGAGGAGCTAAAAGATGTTGCTGTACAGGTTGGTGCAGCTGGTTTATCTCCAAGTGGGAGATTGTTAGGGTGTGGAGCTAAAAGCTTCACCAAGGAGCTTACTAAAATAGGTTCGGGTCTACACAGATGCGGGCGTCGGTCAGGAGCGACCGACGTCGGTCAGTAGTAGTTGCAGAGGTGCCGACGTCGGTAGTAGGGTCGACTGACGACGGTCACAGGCGAACAGGCAGGAACCGACGTCGGTTACCTGTGTGTCCAGAAAGCGATTTCCATGGATAGAAGCGACTGTTTGCATGATGAGTTTGAGTTGTAGTCTCAAGCTCGCGTCTCTATTATTAGCAATATTATTTTTAGAGCCCTTGTTGAAGAGGCTTAACTGTTTGTTGTAAGAGCATGCTCAAGTTTCTTATTTCTATATGTAGGAAAGATCTTCTTAGCTTAGTAAGTTGAAGAGTGTAGAACTGTAAGAGTAGAACATTGTGAATGTTTGAAGGACAGTACAGAGTTGCATCAATCCAGGTTGTTGGATTTGAGTGTACTTGAGAGAGAGCTCTTGAGGAATAGAGATATAGTGAGAGATCTTGTGTGCATCTGAGAGAGGTGTGGAAGAAAGAATTTTCTTCATTGTATTCCTATTGTAAAGAGTTTCAATACAATTTTTCAGGGTGTTTTCTTGTATATCTTGTTCTGTGCTATTTATCATTTCAGTTACTTATCTATCTGATTTATTTCCGCGTTTATTGCTGTCACAATTGTAATCTATTGTTGGTTTGATCCCCCAACATATATTCATGATTACATCTTTCACAGTGTACTTGATATGTTATGTTACTTTAATTTTTTTGCTAACACACACATGTAGATACTAGTATGATATGCTTATGTTGGTTTTTTAAACTTCATTAGTTCACAGTGTCACTTCCTTAAATGTATTTTTATTGCTTTATGTTATCTTTATTTTGTAACATTTGAATATGTTTGTTTCTTATTGTACCATGTGCCACTGTATGCTTCTTTATTTTTATACATGAAAAATTGAATATTTCATTCCTTCAAGTTGGTTGAATTTGATATGTCCCTTTTTTTTGGTCTCCTTAGACCCCTTTTCCTTGACATTGAGTGATTTTGTGTGTGCACTTTATTTTTTATGTGGTTGTATTGGTACTTTATAAACATTAACATGGTCCATATCATACATATTAGGGATTTTTGTTATCACAAACTATGAGATTCATTGACATATCTAGTTAGACATATTACGTTAAAATGCTACATGATTCATACATGAATTATATAGTTATCTTATCATTTTTTGGTAAGGTAGCTACAAAATTCAATCCTCCTCACCTAAAAAGGTGGGCGAGGGGGTAATATTATTAGGGACATTTCATGACCTCCACACTTCTACAATTATTATAATATATATATTTTAAATATAGTTTACATGTTTCAAACATACACTTGTTTAGAAATCCTATACACATTGCACCATTTTTTATAGATTTGGGATAGAGTTATTTAGATCTGTGACAAATACTATACACAATTACAAATCAAAGGTTACATTTTGATAGATAATTCATATTGGTATATATTATATGTGAATATTCCATGAAAATACACCAAAATTTTACAAATACATATTCAAACTTATTTACCAAGAAACATTGTTACTTTACCAAGAAGCACTTTTTTCACCAAGAAGCACCCTTTTGAGCCTTTCTTGTCTATAGCATTTGGATATTTTTAGTATTTTGGTTGAGATTAAATTCCCTTAATGGCATAACAATACTTCCATTTGTCACATTAAGTTGGTTATACCACTAAAATTTTATTTTATTGTACTTTCCCTTGAGTTGTGTGATTAATATTCAATGGTTTGAATGGTCATGTCACAAATCTCCCTTACAGTATATTGGGGACATAATTGACATAAAATATCCATTTTAAAAATATAAAAGGTTAAAATTTGAACCTCCCTAACCTCAAATGGTTCATAAGGAAGCATCTTTACCAAGTCAAAGTACCAAGGGGAAATATGGCTGTATTGACACATGGATATACTCCTTCCTTGTTCTCTTTATTTTCATTAAATTGAATTATGTTAAATTTTAGAGTATATTCACTAATTTATATTATAACATGATATCGGTTACATGTTATACACTAGAAATCAAATTCACTAGGGCTTAATTAAAGGTAAGGTGTGTTGTACACACCCAAGTACACATTTGTTTCCCTTAAACTAGTAATTTCATCCTTGTGCATTACTATATTAAAGTGGAGACAAATGTAGATACTAAAATCTAATTTATATAACATCTTAATATTTTATAGTTGAAAAATACTTATCAAGGCTATAACCTTCAGTTTCAAACCTTCATGTTGTTGAAAGTCTTGCATTCATCATCTCATCATGCCTAACTATTTATCTCATGGTCTGACCCTATCATTTATGATGACCTATATCTATTGCAGATGAAAAAGTGATTAAAACTTGATGTATATCCTTCACCATCAATTTTAGATCCTCAGTAGCTTCATTTACGATAAGGACACTTTCATCGATGCAATTGTCTTAACAAGTGTCTAGTCCTCAAAAGTGATCTAATATACAATTATTTTGAATCCTAAAAGTCAACCCATTTGTTTTATTTAACCATTCTTTGAGATATTTTAAAAATGTGTGGGACAAAGACAAATCTGATATAATTCATTATCTATCTCGTAAATACCAAGAAATCACCTATTCAAGCTCATTTAATCGATTTTAAAACTAAGTTTAATTCCCTTATTTTCATATCAATCATATGTAAAATCATATTAAAGGTCTAAATCGCTCAAATAACATCCCATGAGAATTATTTTCAAAGTTACAAGCCATATAATTTCATGCCCTTGCATATAGCATATTTCACCCTTGTGCGCACACAAGCAACCATATAAGGGAGAACTACATGTATTTGATGCCCTCTCTGAAGTATTGGCTATGTAGGTAATGCTCATTAATAGTGGGTTCTATGATGTCATCTCAAATTTATGACCCCACTAACCCATTTTTAGAAACGTAAAAATACTTATGGTGAAGAGTTCGGGTTTTATCCATAAACAATCACATATAATATGTGTGCATGAATAAAACATATCAGCGAAAAGATGAAAATAAACCTAAAAAGCTTTAGGTAGTCACTTAGTAATACAATGATTATTATGATTTGGGGATATTCATTGACATCAAGACACATGCATCAACATAAGTGTCCTAAGGCTGACACAAGTGTCCAATCCTCTAAAAATAATATTTTTAGAACTTGAAGACTAGATCATGATATTTTTCCTTCTTGTTTTGACCTAAGCATATATAAGATCTTACTAAGTATCTGTATGTAATTATTATCTATTATTCATGTTCATGTAATCAAATTAATATTTTAAATGTAGTTTTTATATTTAGTATAACTCACCATTTTAATTTAGAATTTTCTTTTATCTAAGTTTTTAATTAATTGGCCTGCTTTGGAATAATTTTATCCATGACTTTGTATAGGATATTATACCCTTTAATACTCACCTAAGTAAACTTAAAATGGGTAAAACATTGTCCTATATATGATGAATAACTCAAGTATGTAACATATTTGGTGAAAAATGTTGTATAATAGGATAATATTGTATTTGTGTTCTTTGTGGAACATGTTGAACTGTCACTAATTGTACTCTATAATTTGGAATGAGTATTGGTTTTCATAAATCTTAAATAACCCTATGATGCAATAGGCATTGTTATAATAGTATCCTAATTATGTGCATTACTCTCCTATGAATTTTTTATGTCGAATGAACATGAGTATGTTATATAACTAATTATATATAAATATCTTAAATAGTAGGGATAACTTCCTTGGTAACATAATCCTAAACAGGTATTGACTGACTCCATAGAGTGATCCTAAATAATTTTATAAACTATAAATGGAGAATATTTTTTAATATATGTAACAACCAACTATCATTGTGGTGGGGGTGGAGAAACAATAGTATGTGGCATAAGAGGGTACTCATATGGAATATGCAAAATTGTTACCACCATGTTGTAATGTATATACTTATCACACTAGTGTAATGATGATGGTACTGAGTGGAGATTATGTATCCAAATATTTCCCAATAACATATCAAATATCCCTATACTTGATAAGACTAGGAATTTCATAGAAATTACTATATGGGCCAACTTAAGAGGTAGCACAATGTGTCATAAGGTACTATGTTGGTGTTCATTAGAACCCTTGACTATCCTAGTTTAAAAAAAAAAAATCAAATCCTTATTTTTACATCCAAGATAATGCAAAAGTGTCATTGTAAAATAATTATCACTTGAATCATCGTCTATCATGACACAATGAATGGGTGAGAGTCAAAATAAGATCATAAAATTAAATAATTGAGATTAGAATTATCCTCCAAAATATAACTATCATCAAATATAGTCATAAGTATCTATGTTGTAACACCTATCAATGTACCAATAATGCAATCCAAGGAATTACCATATGTAGTATAAGTATTATGTATATTATATGTCAAATTCACTTGATTAGTACCTTAGTATTATGTTGATTTTTCATTTATAAGGTGATCTAAAAATATTTATAACTTTGAATTCACATTATTATTTTTCTAATTTCTCCATCAATGTGTTGAGTTAAATTATATTTTTTATCAATGATACCTTATATATTATGTCCCAATGTAAATAATCTATTTTTAGAATGTTGAATACAATTTTGATAGTCGTAATATGCATTATTGTCATAATCCTTGCATAATTTTTGGATTATATGAACCTAACTAGGTGAGAAATATATATGAAGCTAGACTCTTGTAACTTTAATAGAAAAAAATGAGGGTGTTGAGGTAGCTATTGTCATTCAATTTTTCACCGTTAGAGAGGTAGTATAATCATTCTCCAAATTAAGTGGAACATGGGATTACCCTTAGGCCTATAGGTTTCCTATATTAGGGGTAAACCTCTAGATTAAAGGGCTAGCTCCCTAGATTTGTCTTGAATGTTCATCACCTATACTGCTAGCTCATTTGGATGAAAAGAGAGAGAGAAAACATAAAGTAAACCTATGATAATGAGGTGATGAAAAAATTATAACTTGACCACTACCAACCAACTACAATGACACTTCAAACAAAATCCTAATCAACACATGACAATAATCCAAATTTGCTGCTTACATTAGTATTTATCATGGAGGTTTGTGAAACAAACTTAAGCTAGGTTGACTAAAAAAAAGGTCATAACATGATAGTAATGGAGAGACAACTCAATAAACTCATAAAAAAATCATTATAAATACTTCAAAATACCTACAAAAGACTTTTCAAATATAAATATGAATGCCAACAAGGACAATATTACAAGGAAGAGAATATGTCACTTATCAAGATCAACTAACCTAACATACACATTGAAAATCTCATGGAAAAGGTAAAAAAAATTATTCTTTATTTATCAAAGGATTAAAATGATTAGGTATTTACCATACTCAAGTGGAGGATAAATACTTAGCTAATTAAGGCTCAATATATAGATAAAGTGAAAGAGAGGATAAGAAGGGCATAGGAGAGAGAGACAATAGACAAGTGTCCATGTGAGTTACAAACAAGAGATGAGTTAGGGAACTACCTCAATAGGTCTAGGATACCATGTGTAACTCATATGAAGATTATCTAACCTTTTATGTGGGGTGGGATTTGAAATACTTGCTTGACACCTTAACTAAATTTTGAAAACTTCCCTTTACCTTAGCATGTTGAAAGATAAGTAGCCTTCTTGATGGTAAGATCAAGTTATCTTACCATTTTGATCTACTCCTAACACATCTTAGTTGACCCCATCAGGCTCTCTTTGAAACATATAAATTACTATATGGACCAACTTAAGAGGTAACACAATGTGTCATAAAGTATTATGTTGGTGTTCATTAGATCCCTTCACTATCCTAGATTTTTTTAATCAAATCCTTGTGTATACATCCAAGATAATGAAAAAGTGTCATTTTAAAATAATTATCACTTGAATAATTATTTATCATGACACAATGAATGGGTGAGATTCAAAATAAGATCATAAAATTAAATAATTGAGATCAAAATTATCCCCCAAAATAGAACTATCATCAAATGTAATCATAGGTATCTATGTTGTAACACCTATCAATGTACCAATAATGCAATCCAAGGAATTACCATATGTAGTATAAGGATTATGTATATTATATGTCCAATTTACTTGATTATTATCTTAGGATTATGTTGCGTTTTCATTTAGAAGGCGATATAAAAATATTTATAACTTTGAATTCACACTGAGTTATTTTTATAGTTTCTCCATGAGTGTGTTGAGCTCAATTATATTTTTATCAATAATACCTTGTATATTATGTCCTAGTGTAAATCATATATTTTTATAACTTCCAATATAATTTTAATATACATCATATGCATTATTGTCATAATCCTTGCATAATTTTTGGATTATATGAACCTAAACTAGGTGATAAATACATATGAAGCTAGACTCTTATAACTTTAATAGTAGAAAATGAGGGTCTTGAGGTAACTATTATCAATAAATTTTGTACCCTTGGAGAGGTAGTAAAATAATTCTCCAATTGGAGTGGAAAATGAGATTACCCTTAGGCCTATGGGTTGCCTTAGTAGGGGTAAACCTCTAGATTAAAGGGCTAGCTCCCTAGATTTGTCTTGAATGTTTATCACCTATACTGCTAGCTCATTTGGATGAAAAAAGAGGGAGAAAACATAAAGTAAACCTATGATAATGAGGTGATGTACCAATTATAACCTAACCACTACCAACCAACTATAATGACACTTCAAATAAAATCCTAATCTGCACATGACACTAATTTAAACCGCTTGCATTAGTATTTCTCATGGAGGTTTATGAAGTAAACTTTAGCTAGGAGGACTAAACAAAAGGTCATAACATGATAGTAATGGAGAGAAAACTCAATAAACTCATGAAAAAATCATTATAAACACTTCAAAAGACCTGGAAAAGACTTTTCAAATATAAATATGAATGCCAACAAGGACAATATTCTAAGGAAGAGAATCTATCACTATCAAGATCAACTAATCTAACATACACATTGAAAATCTCATGGAAAAGGTAAAATAAATTACTATTTATTTATCAAAGGATTCAAAAGATTAGGTCTTTTCCATACTCAAGTGGAGGATACATACTTATCCAATTAAGGCTCAATATATAGAGAAAGTGAGAGAGAGGAGAAGAAGGGCATATGAGAGAGAGACAATAGACAAGTCTCCATGTGAGTCACAAATAAGAGATGATTTATGGAACTAACTCAATAGGTCTATGATGCCATGTGTAACTCATATGAAGATTCTCTAACCCTTCAAGTGGGTGGGATTTGAAATGCTTGCTTGACATCTTAACTAGATTCTAAAAAAATATCTTTGCCTTAGCATGTTGAAGGATAAGTGGCATTATTTATGGTAATATTATGTTAGCTTACCATTTTTATCTACTCTTAACACCTCCTAGTTGACCCCATCAGGTTCTCTTTGAAACATCACCTCTTTCTCTTACAAGGTGTCTAGAGGACTCTTCATCTCCTTAAGCCAACTTTACACATAGTGTCAAAACTTTGATTTATATTCTTCAACTCATAAAAGCTTCATGGATGGAATATTAAACTCATATATAACTTTTAATAATTCATTTTGAGATCTCAAACTAGCCCCAACAAGTCATTCTCTACCAAAAGCCTCAAATAAGCCTCATTCCTTGTAGACCTAAAATCATACAAACCTCCTTATATAGTGAGTTATATGAATTATTCTAAGAATATTAGGAAATATTCAAGTACCCATCAATGCCTTACATATCCATGTTCAATTCAAGGATCATAAAGTGAGTTGAGATATCTCATTTTGTCTTTTCTCTCTCCTAACTAGACCTCAATTAGGCCTCCCTAGTAAGAGACTAAAAAATGTCTCTACAGGATCCCTACATGTGTAAAAAACCCAAAAAAGTGTTTGATTTATTTATATAACCTCCTCCCCATTATCCATGCCAAATTTGAAGATTTGACAACTTATACAAGCTTGCAAAATAGTAAAAATCAATCTTTTTTAGACCCATTCCATATATTTCTATCTAGTACTATACCAACCAATGACATGGGATGATGCTCAGGGTATTATTGAACATTTTATAGGTCATTTTGAGTTTTTTATAATCTATTTGGAGGCATAATAATTCATTTCTCTCATCACATCCTTATAGCTCTCTTAGGCAGCCTAAAAGTGCCTTGAGTTCTTAAGGATGTTTCATAAAGCTTGGGGAATGAAATCACCAACCAATTCCACAAAATGGTAGTAAAATATTGTATTTAACTTCTCATATTATACCAAGGTCCCATTAACTACATGTGTTCCATACCAAGTAAGAGAAACTAGCCTCTCAGGTTGGTAGTGAGCATTATCTAAGGTCTGGGAATGAATTGGGTTTTTTAAGAGCTTTATTTAGTTTGTTTTAGATCAAATTACCTTAATGAGGTATAAAAAATCTCCCATAACCTCTTTAAATTATTATATTTCCACACTCCTTCACTAAACTCTCTACAATGTCATTGGTTTAGGTCTAGGGTTTGTAAGCCAAACTACCTAACTCACCCTAGGTGACTACAATCCATTTCTCTCACTATTAGGATCTAAGTTATTCATGGAGTGATTGTGTATACCCCTCAAAATATTATCAACATTTCCAAATTCACAACTCAACTCCATTTTAATTGACATCATCTCATCTTACTGCCCATATAGGAATGTGTATGTGACTAAGTCTACTTGAGACTAAATAGGGGATGACTGTATGGTGTTTCACTTTTCTTAAATATAAGGGATCATGTATAAAATTTTTACCATACTCTCAAGTACATTTTATTACCTTAATCTCCCTTAGATATCATATAATCCTTTGGACTCTTCAAAAAAGCAATGTTCTTAAGAAAGAATAAATAGACTTGTTCTTATCCTAACTAAGCTAACATGGTTTCAATGTTTATATTCACCCCAAGAGCGGGAATGAATGATCATGGAGTCATTCATCACATGAAACCATATTCACATACTTTCTCTCTTTCTATTTTCATATCTATAGACCTTTCAAATAACAAAGTTTCTTTGGTAATGAAGGACTATTTTGTGACTAGTTAATTAGGTAGGGTTTGAACCTTACTTGCTAAATCTCATTTGACTATATCTGACCAAGACCTAGTATAACTCTCTTTTATTATGCCATCTTGATGGTATAATATATCTCTTTTAGACCTTACCAAAAACATTACTATTCAAGGCATCTTCAACATAGATGGTTGTAGATGACTTGTTCAAAAGGATTAAATTATGTAATGTTGACCATAGGCCTTGCTAGGACTGAACATGATTTGACATCATGTTGTTGCTACCTTGAGACTTCCTTCAAGTGTAGTACTCTCCATTGTATTGATCAATATTTCAAACCTTAAAACTCTTCAAGCAAGCAACTTCATATTAGCTAGGTAGACAAGGTTATATGAGGACTGTGTGTACACAATATGATTTTGTGACCCATACTTGGTTATTTTCTCCTCAAGATATTCACTTAGAATATATTTATCCTCAGTAAATTGGGAACCTTGAGTCTCTTTCTGACTTTCAAACACTCACACACCATTGTTTAAGGTAGAATCTCAACTAACTAGTTGTAGGTAGTGTTTGAATGGACTTGATTGTATTTTAGGCTTCTTATCCTTCTCTCATCACTCCATGAATTTACCAATATATTTTCCATGCTATGGTTGATGTATTTAGATCCTCTTAATATCATGACACTTTTTAAACTTTGTGTTTCATTATCAACATCCACTGTCTAAGGCACATTCTCCAGTAGGTGGTTTTTGGTGTGGTTTGACTATATACAAGGATTTCTAGGTATTCAAGACCAACCCCCAAACCTCTCAAAGGATATTATTTGTTTTTGATATTTTATAAACTTCTCTCAGTGCCTTATAAATCTTGTTTCATCAATCACTATTACTATCCAAGATAGTCTCTTCAACTGGCTGATGGTAGTAACTATTTAGGCATTTGACTATGTTTATGGCCTTGAAATGTCCTTTTCATAACTATATGACACTTTGAGGCCATTAAAATTCATTATGAACCCATAAGTACTATATTACTAAGTTCAATTAGCATCCCCATGACATCCTTTCACCTCTGACTTTACTTGTTCACATGTGCAGTTCTGTAAGATGCATCTTTTAGGCTTATTACATTGGTTTGTCAACTTCTTAACTTTTAGATGCTTTAAGACCCTCATTAGTCCATGAAACTTGAAACCAATTGAGTTATCACATTTATTCCATGTCTATACTATCAATATCATACATTGACACCATGAATATTCTTGAATTTATAGACCTATAGGTTTGTAGGTGACTATCTGCAATATTATGTTTGAAGCCTTGAAAAGTATGAACATGACTATTATGGACTCAAAGATCTTGATCTATATTATATCATCACACTTAAAATTAAGACACAACTGTTGATATTTAAAAAAAATACATATTCAAACACTCAAATCTGTCTGTTATGCATGAACACACATAACATACTCCAAGATGGTGAATGAAGATGTGACCATGTGAAGATTTAATAAAATATCTGAATAAGTATAAAGCCATGAATGGATTTTTATGATATTATAGTACCATGGATAACTAATAATATTCACTATACCACTAAGATAACCTATGCAACATATAAATGTTACCAATCACTTCAAACTATGCATAAGAACCACTTTTCATGATAAAAGGACATCCACACATGTCACTATGATGAATTAATGTGTGTTAGGAATACATACATACATAAATACATACATACATACATACATACATAAATACATACATATATATATATATATATATATATATATATATATATAATAACTAATTTAAATAGGTTTCAAGTATCCATGATCTCATACTTTGTACTAGAGTTAATCCAAATTGAGCTCGTGGGGATTTGAGCTCTCAAATAGAAGTCTAGATATTTAGTGATTGTTAATAAATATAAGGAAACTAATCCAATGAATAATTAAACAAAATTGAATCCCATATGGGTCCCAAACTTTGGCCAAAATTTTATCCCTAAACTCTACCTGTACGACCTGTACCATCTAATTTAATTTGGCCTTCAGTAGCTCATGGATGGAGTGATGGAAAAGAGAAGTGGAGTTTTGGAAATTTTGGACTTTAAACTTCCTTCCAAGATTTTTTATAACCTATAGTATATTAAATGACACCTTTTCAGTATTTTCACCTGTAAGTGACTTCCAAAAGTTCATATAACTTCTTTAACTCCTCAAGATGGTGTTGAAATGTAAGATTCTAAATTTTTTTATGATTCTATGACAGGTGTGGAAGTTTATTAAATTCTCAAAGGACCTTGTGAGTTTTTTGGTACATATTTTTCCTTTGGAGAAACTTTTACACACATAAATTTAGCCAAAAGTCATACTTTCACTTAATTTCATCACCTCCAAGTCTATAAATAAATCTTAGACATTCTAAAACTTCATGAAATGTTGTTAGAATTTGTTTAAGACATAAAATCACACTAATAAATATCTAATCACCTATGACATAACTTTACCATGCCTTATCTTTACATGACATGCCTAAATGACTATATGACCATAACATGACCTTACCTTCACTTCTCCAAACTAACCTTAAATAATGTTAACAAGGTTATATGAAGATTATAGGGACCATATAAGGTATGAAAAGACCATATGACAACATCATGACAATTTTTGAATTTTAGGGGGTGACCAATTTTACTTAGGGTAAAAATATGTTGAAATTCTTGGTGATTCATAGGAATAACATGCCTACAATGCTAATGGGACCATTAGCCTTGCATGTCCATTGGAAAATGGAGTCTCTTGCACTCAATTTCAGATCTAAATAGATTTTGAACATGAAAAAAAAATTTTATGTACCTTCAAAACACATAAACAAAGACAAAAATACATAAACAAAGCAAAACACACACATGTGCTATCAAGCAGAAACACAAAAAACAACATAAGCAAACTAGACTATATACAAACTAACTCAAAAAAGAACTCTTCCTCCCGGATCAATGGGGAATCTTGCACAATATTTTTATCCACGAGATGAATTAGGTCATGAATCAAGTTGTCTCTTGAGTCTTTCTCTTGATGTCTTCAACTCCTTCATGTTTACCAATCTTTTTGGCATGTTCTCAAATGCAATAATGAAAACTACAAACATGTCACCTATGAAGGTGAACTATTATTATGTTTCCATAACCCTCTCATGAACTTTATTGATGTTTATGATTGTCTCAATTGATTTCATTGTAGATATGGATTATAAAGATAGTTAGATCAAGTGTTAGTCAAGAAAACTCAAGAAAAAATCATAAAAACATAACACACTAAGCCAACTCCTTCAATAGAATTTTTCAAATGACAATTAAGAAAAATTTAAAGAAATCACATACATAATCCCTTCCTAAGAGTATCCCATCACCTCAATATGGCTCAAATCATGACATCCCCCTTGATTTGGTGCTCAAAAGGCAAAGTTCCTCCATCATCTCTTGTTCACCAATGAAACTAGGCTCATGATATGAAATCAAATGTATGCCTATCAATGAAGCTATCTTATTGAAAAATAAGCATAATAAACACCACATATAAATGGCTTATGGAGATAATTCTGCATAATAAGTTTACACAAATAAACTTTAAAAATGGTGGTCTTGGCCCTCCTATTTATAGATTTTTGAATTTGATCAGGATCAACCATGAGCATCCATATTTAGATCAAAATGTGTGTCTATGAATTAATCTAATTTTGTATAATTAATCTATAAATACTCTCATAAATATTTGGAAGGAAGGGGCACTAAAGAGGCATGGGAGGCCTTAAGCTTGATATTTGTTACATTTATGGCTTATGGATGCCACCACACAAATGAAGTCATTTGATGATGTAGATATTAATAATAAATTTACAACTAAAATATTTTAAATAACTTCCATGGATTTCCCACTTAAGCTACTAATTTGAGTTAATTTGCCTAAGTGATATTTATCAAAATTTTGGATTTTTTTTGGAAATTAGTTTCACATTATTAATCAAACTGGTTAGAATGTCATATTATTGGGTCATAATTTTACCAAAGAGGAATTAGAAGGTGATTTCAATTTTATATGGACTAATATCCCATTTAGGATGTTGTCAACACAAAATAATAGATGTACATTTTGTGTGTTGTTGAATTAGAAGAAAAGAGTGATCCAGAGACCAAATTGTGTTTTCATCATTTTGACTTGAAATGATTTGAGAAAAGTTAATAATAACATAAAATTCATTGCCATATATATGGATACATTAGCCTAAATTGGCACTTGCATATGACAATCTCAAACTATTTAGTGTGTTTTAGTGATTTTGGTTTAAATTGTGCATTTTCACAAATTCAAGTAAGATTGACAATTTTAACACAATAGTATTAGGAATTTGATGTCTACATTTTTCCCCTATTTTATTAGGCATAGAGAGACATTTAAGAAGTTGGAAGGAAATGACCCATGATTCCCCCTTGAGAGGAAATATGGGGATGAAAGAGAAGGATGGACTCTCAAAAAGAGAGAGAAAGTATGATTAACCCATGGGATAGATTAAATCCAGACAAGTTAATGCTTACGCACATTGATTCTCAATTATCAAAGTATAATTATAATATAATGGGCCCCAAGGATGGGGGAAGGGGAAGGATACAATACAAAAATATAAGTGACACTCTTTGAACACACCCAAAGCTAGGGTACAAGCTGCATGCTTAGGAATTACTCAATCTCGAGACAAGTTACACGCAAAAATATTACCAAAATGAAGGTGAATTTTTTTAGAGATTGGAATTATAATAAAAATAATAACATTACTCTATAGAAAGGAAATAATAATGTGTTCCAATAGAGTGGATTTGATTAGTTGATAAAGTAATTTTGCCCTAGTAGGGATGGTTTTGATCACTGATAATTAATTATGCGCTAGTAGAGTTAATTTAGATTTGTGGTTGGTTCAAATGTTGTGCCTCATTAGGCCAAATTAGTAATCATATCTCAAGGATATAACTTAATTCATATATTAAAATATGATTGGGTGTAAATGTAGAGGCAATGGTCTAATGATTGAAACAATCATAAACAACTAGGCATATGAGGATGCAAAAAGTGATGAAAGAGATGAAAAGAATAATGAAGGTGGATAAGCTAGCTTGAGATATGTCATGTGTCTAAGTGTTTAATACATACTCCAAATGGGCCTCAATCCAATGTAGTTCACCCATAAATGGGATGCTAAGAGATGCACGTCTTGCATATATTCATGTGCAAGATAAGCCACTAGTACCTATTTTCATTGGTGAATGTGAGAGTTTTTCATCAAAGCTATACTGATTTTGAGACTTAGATCCAAAGCACAGAGTTTTTTTTATAGAAAAATGAAATTATGCATCATAAGTATGAGTAACTTATAATGACATTACATGTCAATTGTGCTAAGCTAGTTCAAATATGAATATTTATAACTAAGGATAATGATAATAACTACAAATACTAGATTTAAAACTATTTACATTTGAATAAAAATAAAAACAAAGAAAAAAATACATAAATAAACCTAAATTAAAATTAAGATATGAAAAATCAAGATTTAAGTAGGAACAAGAATGTATAAAACCAAAGCAAGAACAACTTAATAAATACCATGAAACCAAGATATGAAGAATCAAGCTCCATGTTATTAACAAGATGAACTTGGGAAAAAAAAAGAAATAAGAAGACCAAATAGTAAAACAAAAGACCAAGAAGAAATAAAGGAAGAGAAAGGAAGAAATGAAGAGAAAAAAAAGCACAACAAAGCACCAATAAAGATCAAATAAACATACATAAACAAGAGTTAGTAATAATTTTAGTGTGGTTTAAAAATAATAGTTCATATAAGTGTATTAGAGGTGTTATTTTATATAATAGTGTAACAAGAACAAGGACACAAAGTTTCCCCTAGGCGATAGGGAAATAAGATAGAAGAAAAAGGGGGAAAAAGAAGAAAAGGAATGGGATGGCCAAGCTAACTCTAGATGTAAAAGTCAAGTGGATGTTATCTACATAGCTCCATGGATATGAGATCCAACATGAAATTTAGGCCAAATGTAGTTCTATGAAGAAGTGGGATAGAAAAAAGTGATGATAAGAAAACATGATTAATGTTGTAAAGTAAAATGGGAATGATATTGTAAAATGATAAGTGTATGGGATGTGTATAATAAACAAAAGTGTTAAACAATGTTTTTTTATGGTTTTGTCAATTATTTTCTAATTTTTTTGGGTTTTTAGGATAAGCAACTAAATGAAATATTTACAAAATGTTCAGGGAATTACCTAGCTAAGGTGATGCACATACACATGTAAGAGTTCAAACTACAGTTAAAGCTAGTTGTAATGGTTAGTCATGGATATAAAAAATGGAACATGGAGCCAAATAATCAAGATCTTTATCCAAGAGTAGGATTTCCAATAATAGCTAAAGCAAGATGCAACAACCCATACTTGCAAATTAGTGAGAGCAAGAAAAAATGGGGATTGAGTTAACCTTAACATGAATCAAGCATGGCCTACATAGTCACACTAGGACTTCAAGTCACAGTAATTATTCCCACATAAAAGGTGGTGAAAAATCAACTAGGTGACAACAAGATCTCAAATTTAAGCCAAATGACAAGGCAAATGATAATAGTAATAATAAGGAGATACGGCAATGCATGATAAAAATGCATTGTTCCTAATTTTCCCATAGGTAGTTATAATTAGGAAACAATGTCATAATATTGATTTTCCCAAAGGCAATTATCATTAGTGGTACCAAATAAAATACTAATTTACCCATAGACAATATAATCAGTGGCACCAAATAAGATGTACATGAAAGATAACTTTCTAAATCTACTGTCACATTACTTCCATAAATTATCATTTGAACACATAATTCTAAAAATGCTAAAACTAGATTGGAATCCCCTCATGAAAAGTACAAGAAGAACTAAAGGAACCAAGATCAAAATGGGGTTGGGTAGGATAGCTAAAAAAAAGCTTTGGTCAATAGTAAAGATGTGGTATAATAAAATGGCATAAGATGTGGTGTAAACAAAATGAGAACGTGATAATTAGCTATAATAGCAAGAGGGTTACCCCAAAATGATGATTTCACTTGCTTAAAAAATGGAGAGAGAGCATGGCTAAGGTGATTGAGTTAACCTCAATAGAAATTAAGTGTTGCCTACATAGTCTTGAAGGACCTCAAGTCAATGTATTTCAAACATTATGGTAAATGGGACACAATGGTATAAGATGCCTAAAATAAAATGGTCTATAGGGTTACCCCAAATAGATGAGGTAAGGAAAATGGAAAATGAAAAATGGTTCAATTACTCTTGATGATGTGAATATGCATGTCCTAGACAACATATGAGACAACTAGAATAATCAATCATACAAATTACTAACCAACACCCTTTTGGAATAACTACTCTTGTTGATGTGGAGAGCCATATCTTAGTAAACATATGAGACAACTAGAATAATCAATCATAAAAATTGCTAACCAATACCTCATCAGAATAAATACTTTGTCAATAACTTGATATAAATCTAAATTTCAATAATGTTGTTGTGATCCTCATTGGCCATTGATTATGCTTCCTTCAAACATCGAGACAAAATATCTTTGTAGCATCTATAAAGGAAAGTGCATCCAGGGATGGTAAATAATTTTAATCATAGGATAAATGGTATAAGTTAGTGATGAAAATGTTGATGATAATTAAAATTAAAATGGTTAAGAAATAAATGACAATTGGGATTTTTAGACACACACAATGTTTTTTATCTAAATTTTTCATAATTTTGGTTGTGGTAGGGCCCAAGACTTATGAATATGCTCTCAATAGGACCATCAAATTTTTTTTTTTGCTTGAGTTTGAGGGTAGATACCATCTTATTATGTTGTAGATTGAAATCTATACTAATTTTTTCTTTGATAATGTCTTCATCAAATAGTGAAGAAATTTTGTGCTAAACTATTGGTGCCTAAAAGAGGTTTTCTCTAATGAACTTGTCTTTATAATCCCATAGTGCTTTTCAGAAGGTTTCCCTGAGGGATTTTAACATTTGACTTTGATTATCTTATAACACCTTTGAAAAGGTTTCACTAAAAGATGAGTTTGAACTTTGATAGTCCCCTAACACCTTCGAAAAGGTTTCACTAGGAGATTGTTTTTCTTCTGAATAAATGTGGTCTTACCCCTTGATATTTTGGACCTAATATGTTACCATGGATGCAGGTCAAAAAAGTGTGATTCTATTAGTTCTAATTGATGCTTATGGGAGTTGGAATGTTAATATAATGTTTATGTTGGGTGGTGATAATGGGATGATGAAAGGTATCACAATCCTCAGATAAGATACTAGGAGAACTTGTATTGATACTGAAGTAATCATCCTAAAAAATTGTAGAAAGCTCATAAATATATTTAAATTTATCTACAAGGAAAGTGTAACCAATGTTGTAATAACCATAAATGTATTCTGATTCTGAAGCTAAGTCTAAATTAGGGGACTCTAACTCTGATGTTGATACTGCTAGTGATTCTAATTCTAATGCTAAATCCAATGTCAGTTCAGAAAGAGAACCTAACTTTAATGTTGATCCTTCATCTAATGTGGATGTTTTTATAATGATGTGTTGTAGAAAGCTTGGTTTTATACAAATAATGGTCTGTGATGGCATAATGGGATTTACAAAAATTGATTCATCTAAGAAGGGTTCAAAATAGATTGTCTCATCTAGGTTAAGCCCCTTAAAGAGAGGGAACAACTTAAGGGACTACTCAACATCAATTATCCTATAAAAATGAAACTCCTCAATGAGTGTAAAAATATCAAGAGATAAATCCTTAGAGACTGGCTTATCAAGGAGATGGGGCTCTTTAAAAATAGGATAATGGTCAGGGTAATGATTATCCTAAAGGTAGTTATAATCATTAAGAAGTGACTCAAAAAATATTAGTTTGTCAAAGTGAGACACTTTGATAATAGGTATAATATTAGAAAGTGATCCATCATAGCTTAACTCATCATAAATGGGTGTTTCAACAATAACATCATGGTCTTAGTTTACAATTAGTTGTAAAATATCAATTTTGAACACATTTTGGTCCTTCAAAGATGGTTCTTGAAGAGGTAATGGTTGACTTTATTATGGCTTGAAGATCGACAAGGATTTTTTAAAGTGGGGAATAGTTGGTATAGGGTGAAAAATGATTTTTAGTTCAATAATGTGCTCTCCAAAAACTTAAACTATTGAAGAAAGGATCAACAAAGACTAGTTTATCAAAGTGACATTCCTCAATAATAGGTTCAATAAATACCAACGATGGGCCAAAAATGGTAATGATTAGGCATTACAGAGCTTAGTTTCTCACATAAACCAAAATAAGAGGGCATAAAATGGTAACCTTCACACATTGTGGAGCTTGATCGCTCACACAAGTTGAAGGGGGATAACCTAAAATGGTAACCTTCATGTGTCACAGAGTTTGATTGCTCACACATGTTGAAGGAGGATAACCTAAAATGGTAAACTTTAAGTGCAACATGAAAACTAAAGGAAGATATCCTAAAATGGTAACCTTTGAGCATGGCATGCAAATTGAAGGGGAAAGATGGGGATGATGCATAAAAATTGGCCTAGATTGGATTGGTTTTCAATAAATAGGCCCAAAGAGGGAAACATCTTCAAATAAGATTGAGTGCTCATGTCTACCATAAAAATGCTCTACCTTGTAACTAAGACCACAAGATACCTTATTTAAAGTATACATTTGCATCATGTCTAAAATATTATTCTCTATGTTTGCTAATATTTGGAAATTTTTTTGCAAACATCAACAAGGTGTGTTTCAATTTTCTCCAAACAAGTGACAAGGTAAAAGAGACTATAGTAAATAAGGTGGCATAGTACAACACAATTAGAATAAATGGTTCACAAAATTACTCAACTTTGGTTTGTTGAAATCATTTAAATTATAAGAGGGTATGATAACTCAAAGACCTATAGTGTAAACTAGTACACCAAATGTAGATTTAGAGATATCTCAATACCATAAAAGCTAGTTAAACTTCAAAGACTTTCCACTATAAAATTAGAAGAAAGTCCTTTATATTAGGAGGGTAATAATGCAAACTAAGAAACTCAAGATGTGAAAACATGTGACAATTCCTAAGTATAAAACTAAAACCAAACGGGGAGCACAATGCTGTCACATGATAATAGGGGGTAGAATAAAATGTGTCCTAGAACTTAGAGCATAAGTGGCATGCTAGATAACCTTAGTTCATAATTATTAGGTGATGATGACTCTAGAAATGAACTTCAATCCAAATGGGAAATCTACCCAAGTTAACTCAAACCAAGTATAAATGGTAAATCAATTAACATGTTGGCCTAAAACTTAGAAAGGTGAGATTTTGAATTTGAATTAAAAAGTGAATTACTTGGATATTTTTTGAAAGGGGTTTATACTCAAATGGAAAGCATAACAACACTGCTTGAGGTAATACAAACACAATGATTAAGATGAGTATTTAAACAAGGCAAAAGATTATTTGGTTTTGACCAGCATAATGCCTCCTTGTTCGAACAAAATGGTGGATAAGAAATGTGTTTGGTTTTCATGTTTTATTTACAAACAATTTTTAGACTCAAATCAGGAACAAATAATTAAACTAAAAGTTAAATAAAAATAATTATAATGTCTTGTTGGTTCCTAGTTGTACACCTCATACGCTCGACCTTGCACACTTGAAGAAAATGGAAAAAAAATGAAAACCCCACTAGTATGTCATTATAGTTGGGGGAGGTTTTGGCATCAAGAATGGACTAGATGTAGAAAATGACTAAGAGGCACCAACAGAGGGTATGGTCAGCTCCCTGCGACTTCTAGCTCTACCTAAACTAAGGTTAGAGGACCTAAGGGATAGCTTGATCACATGGAGAGATTATAAATTTAACTTCCATGGGGATTTTAGCACAATAAATGAAAAATATTACTAGGGTAAAACAAACCTTGTTCATGTCAATTGAGAAGGGTTGTCACATGGGATGAACAAATTCTCTAGATCACATACAAGCTACTAAATACAAATGGGAGAGTGACTGCAATCTTCATTCTAAATAATTTCAAAACCATGGGCTGAATAGGAAAATATCATGTTGGGATTTAGTACACAAAATGCAAACACATGTTATGTAGGCAAGATCTTATGCATTACAGGGTAAAAACACTTATAATATGCAAAGGGTGTGTTAGTGTTATGGTAGGACAATTTAGTTAATTTTTAAAAAGAAGGTGTGGTATGTTGGTGATTCTCATACAATAGGGTATCTTGTAGTATTCATGAAATTATCCTTATCAAAGTTGTAGGGAGATCTCAAATACAAGATAACAGGAAATACCAAATGATCCCTGAAAAATTAGAATAGACACTTAAACTAATCTTTCAAACACTTTTCCTATCAAATAAATAAACCTAAGGTACCCTAACAAGTTATTCAACAAAATATCCTAAAATAATATAGAAAGGGTTTATAATCTATATCTATGCTCAGAATGATAACCAATAATGAACACAAACCCAAATATCCAATCAACATAACTTGCAAAACACATTATTGCACTTCATCAGAATGAAATAACAAAGAACCATAAGCATTTTCATTAACTTGAAAAGAGAAATTACATACATTAGTTTTTTAAATTACTACCATGGGGACAAGCATAGTGAGATTTCTTCATGTTGGACAAGGGAGACATAAACATGCTCTCAAAGCTTACTAATAGATGTACACTTGCAACCACCTTAGCAAGGGAGATAAGATCTACACATAAAAATTGATCCTATTTTTTTTGGTAGGATCTAGACTTAGAGAAAAACAAATACCAATTAAAAAAACCCAAGAATAGAGGATAAACCCTCTATTTATAAACTTTTTACCCTTTTCAACTATGTATCTATGGGTTGCAATTTGCAAAATTACAATGCAACCCTCTAAATTATGCCAAGATGCTCCCAGCTAGAAAATATTCCTCGAAATACTTAAAATCTTCATCCATTTTCTAGAAAAATCATTGATCTAACTACCTCTACAAGGAATGATGAATATTTTCAATAAACCCTTTGATTTTTTGACTAGATATGCCTTTTTACATGATCTAGAAGGTGCAATTTTATGGTAGAGGCTGAACAAACCTTACCCTCATGTGTAACTACCTAGAGATGCCCTTGACCACTTAATTTCACAATTGGAAGCTCCTGGATAACTACCTTTCCTCTTATGCACACCATGGAACAACATGATCTTGTAATGATGGCACGAGAATGCTCCAATCATGGAAGAAGTAGAAAATAATCCATGACCGTTTGGAAAATATGCTTTGGAATAAACCGTAGACATTTTTCTTTGAATTATTATCTATCCAAGAAGGAAAAATCAATTTTATCTTTAAAACCAAAGAATGACACATACTGACATGTGGCATGCCACATCAAATCTAACTAGGAATTTATGGAGTTTAAAAAAATTACTAAGCCACATAATTGGCTTTAACTTGCACATGTGTCACTTTATTATGCAATTTTGAAGTTGGATCAAATACACACCATTAATTTTACCATGGACCATATATCTTCCTAAATCTTTCAAGATTTTTCCACTTGGTAGTTTTCTATTCATTTTGGGTCTTTTGAAAAATCCACCTTTACCTCACAACGTTGATCTAGATCTAGCTAGTTGAATGTTATTGGTCAATATTTATACCTGGCATTTGAGATCATGCCATTTGGCAGCTCCACAAGATTTTTTCACTTTGTATAGTTAGTTTATACCAAGCTAGTTCCCTTTTACCCCATGGTAGCTTCTCATTTGGCCTGAGTTCTTTAAAAATTCAACTTTCTTTTTGTACTATTAGATCTTGGTTGCACAGATCAACTCACTCTATTGGATCTTATTATAGAGTTTCCATAGTGGTGACACTTATCACCACCTTTCTTATATTAAGGCTCTTACTTTTGACCTTATGCCTTCCATTGGATCTTCAGGTAGCCTACCAAGATGGTGACACTTGTCACTCTCATAGATCTCTTAGAACCTTTGAAATTTCAACATTGCTCATGCACCATTCAATTATCTCTACCTAGGTGAATGTGCATCATTGATCTAGATTATTTACTTATTAAATTTTGTACACACCAATTGATCAACTCTATCCAAGTTCATGCACACCATCAAATTTTGATCCACTAGGATGGACATGATTATTTCATCAATTAACATTAAAACAATTAATTTAGAGTTCAGGGAATAAAGAACTTGGTATGAAGTCTTAGCTTAAGGTTTTTATGCACTAATAAATATGATAGAATATTTAGGATAGGAATTTAAGATAAGTTTATAACAAAGGGACCAAGCGTTAGTGAGACTATGTTAATAGATAAAAGGGACCAAGGGCCATGGGATATAAAAGGGACCAAATATGAATTTTAGACTAAGGTTTGGTCATGTCAATAAACATGATTAAAATTTATTATATAATTATAGAACTAAACAAGTCCATGGCATATTTAAAGCATTCCCACATAAATTATTTCAGTCAAATTTGAATTTAAATTAAAGGGCCTAAACTAGGGCAATTGGAACAAGAGTTTTAAGATAATTAGACATGAATTCAGCTTAGATTTACAAATTAGGCATTTATACTTAAAAAGGGATCAATTGTTTCAATTTAATTTTGGGCACTAACACTATCTCTTGCTTGAATATGTATACCCCCTGTGGGTGTGTAAAGAATCCTAGAATGTAAGATGAGGTGCTAATCCATTGTGTCATAAAGTCAAAACTTAGTCAATTGATATCAATAGAGAACCATAAAGGCTCAACACAATAAGGTAGATTGACAAACATAGATCAAGAGGATATGAAAATGAACACATGAAAAAAACATGAAAGGAAACTATATAAGCAAAGCCCAAAGTAAAGGGCTAACAAAGCAACAAAATAAAAAGACTATGCACTATACAATTATGTACACAGTTGTAGACTCAATCAAGGAATTGTTTCATATGTCTTCCATTGAATGAAAGCTCCAATATTTCACCATCTAGGTCTCTTAATAAAAATTTGTGTTCTCCAATCTGACAATTGATGGAATATGGACCCATCCACAAGGAATAAAATTTTCCATGCTTTCATTTCTCTTCATGCATACTATCTCAAAGTAGAACCAAATCACCTACTCAGAAAGTTCTTGGAGTGACCTTCCTATCAAATACATTATTTAGATTTTCCTTAAAATTGGCATGTCTTTCGTGAGCTTATCTTTGAATTTCATCAAGCTCAATAATCTGGTTCATCCTACTTTCATAGTGGTTGATTTTCTCATCATCTTCTACTTGTTGCATGATCCGATAGGTTGGCAACTAAAAATTCATAGGCAAAACTACTGGAGTTCCATAGAGAATCTTAAAAGGGATTTTGCTTGTAGCTCTATTGGGAATGATCCTATCAGCCCACAAAGTAAACTTTAGAAATTCACCCCACTTCTTATTTCCTTCCAATGTTCATCTAATGATTTTGAGCAAGTTTTGTTACTAGATTTTGCTTACCCATTTCCTTGAGTATTGTAATTGGAAGAATAGGTCAATTCAATCCCATATTCTTTACATAATGCCACTAAAGGTTTAGGTTTGAAACTCATGGAATTATTAACAATAACTTTGATAGGCATACCAAATCTATAAATAATCTTGTTTACCAAAAAAATCCATAACCACTTGGTGTGTAGCCTTCTTTCTAGGGACCGCCTCAACCCATTTTATGAAGTATTAAATTTTAACTAGTATCTATCTATGTCCAATGATTGATGAATCAATAATTTATCTAATTAAATCCATTCCCCATTGTCTGAATAGGCCTTCAATTATTAAAGGCTACAAAGGAAGAGAACCCAAAGCTTTCATCCTCCCAATAAAGCACTAACATTTCTTGCACTTTCTAACTTTATGAGAAAAATATTTGAATAGGTATGGCCATGAATAACCATCTCACAAAATTTTATGAGTTGTGACTCTAGGTGCAAAATGGCCACTACATAATCCACTATGAAAGTCTTTAATCAGGTCAACAATTTGTTCTTCTAGCATGCATCTTAAGAGAATCCCATCTCGATTCCTCCATGCACATCCATTTTCAGTCAAGAGGTACTTTTGGGAAACAAGCTTAAGAGTCCTCCTTTGATTCTTATCTAAGTCAGGGGGAAAATTCAAATATTTCAAGTAATAGACAATGTCTTTATACCATAAAAACATGTTAAATTGACTCAAGGAATCATTAACATTAAAAATAACAATATTTACCTTAATGACTTGCAAATTGATCTCAACCATGAGCTTGGATAGACCCATCCCTCACACTAACTTAGTGGTTTAAATATCCATGTCATACTTTTACAAATTGTTGACCCACCTACATCTCTTGTTGGATACTTCAATATGAGTTAAAATGTCCTTTACCATGGTATGCAGAACATAAGCAACCATCTTTGAGATTAGAATATAAGGTTTGAACATTTTGATAGCCTTCAAAAGAGTGAAGGGCTTTTTTCCATGATGGTGTAATTCAGTTTATCACCTTGCATAGATTTTCTAAATAAATTTATAGGCTTCTCATGATTGTCATCATTCTTTTGCAAAAGGATAGAAAAAATAGTATTGTATGAAGCAAAAGAAAATAATTGAAATGACTTAGTGTAATCAAGGATGGACAAAATAAGAGAAGACTTTTAAAGCTCCCTTGATGTCATTGAATGCTTGTACGTCCTTCTCTTCCCACTTGATGGCTTGGTCTTTATTCAACATAGAAGTGATAGGCAAAGTAATGTCTACAAAGTTGGACACAGACCTCCTTATGAAATTAATTTGTCCAAATAAGGACTAAATTCCCTTTTTGGACCGTGGGATGGGCACTTTGTTAATGGATTCTACCCTCTCAAGGTCAATCATGAAACCATCCTTAGACACTATATGTCCCAAAAGCTTAGCCTTTTTTAATTTGAAGTGACATTTGTTTGGATTGATCAAAATGCCAAACTCTCTACATGTGATCAACACTTTCTCTAGATGCTCCAAATGTTATTCTCTAATCTTGGAGAACACAATAATATCATCTTGATACATAACTATAAACTTGTTAATCATCCTTAAAAAATCAATGTCTATAGCTCATTGAAACATTGCACCAACATTCATTAGCCCAAAAGGCATCCTTATATATAAATATGTTTCCTAACGTATTGTAAATGTGGTCTTGGTTGTTTTAGATTCTTTCATCATAACCTAGTTATATACTGAGAATCCATCTAAAGTGGACAACATCCTATAACACTTTGTAATAGGTTGTCCATATTGGGCAGGGGATAATTATCTTTTAAATAAGCTTTACTCAAATTTTATAAATCCACACACAAGTGGATGTCACCTTTTTTATTTCTCACATGAACTAAATTTTTAACCTGTGATGAAAACCTAATGGGATAAATGATAACATCATACCTTAGATTATTTAACTCATCCCATAACTTAGTGGCCAAGATGGGATTAATAGGTCTCTATTTATACCTAAAAGTCTTGTTATCAGGTTATAATGGGATGTCATGTTAGAATGAGTCTTCCCTATACACTTTCAACTCAAAATAAGACCATGCTAAACAATCCTAGTACTTTCTTAGCAATCGCATGTAAACTTGCTTCTTAGTTGTACTTAGGTGAGTAACCAACCAAACCTTCCTTAGATTCTCATAAGAACCTAAATTACACTCATTCATGTCCTTTGAAATAAATGAGTCTTGATTCTTGATTCTATGCACTCCTTTATAAGATGCTTCTAAACTTAGCAATCTTCTAGGGAATGTCTTTGTCTTCAACTAGATAATGTCCTTCCCAAGCAATTTTTTTTGACACAAACCTAAACCATAGATTCCAAGTCTATGAGTTGATCATGGGACTCAACTTCATAATTTAAAAACCTCTTAATTTGTTCATCATCATCAAACACTTGCCGGTGATGAACATCATCTAGGATTGAATGCCTAATAAGCACCTCCACTTGATAATGACAATGAGGGCTTGTATTTTCAATGTCAAATTGAGCACCTAGCCTTGTAATTCTATTAGTTTCTTCGTTGAAACTTCTACTATGATAATAAAGATCAAATTTATCAAATAATTCAAGTAAATACTAGATAACATTCTGATATTGTTTCATCCTTTTATTTTGGGTGGCATAAACATTTCATACTTTCTTTACCACTAGTTCAAAATCACCCTTAGAAATCAAGATTTTAATTCCATGTTCATGGGAAATTTGTAAACCAAGCAAGAGTGCCTCATACTTAGCAATATTATTAGTGCACTCAAAGGACAAATAAAAAGAAAACTTGAAACACTTACCATTGGGGGCATAAAATATAACCCCTACTCCATTTATAAGATTGGAGCAAGCCCCATCGAAACACACCTTCCAAACTAAACCTTGGCTATCAAGTTCAAGACCAAGGTAAGTAGGCTATTCATTAGTGTCAACATTCTTCATGAAGTTCCCAATCTCAACGTATGTGTACAATACTTCATTTTTAGCATGTTTTGGATCTTAAATTACATGTAGCATCTTTGGATCTCTATAAAGTTTGAACCATCTTACCCTCCAATGGAATGATGAAAGGTCCATTTGTACACTTCCACTCATGCTATCAGCCCATTTATGTGACAACAACATCACCCACTTAGGTGGGCAATCCATAACTTCCACGTCCATATTCAAATACTTACCTAGATGTAATGCAAATTGCACTACCAACCCCTTGACTTGTCTAATAACTGGAACATCTCATAAGTCCATGGCATAACACTTACCAAACATTGATGTAATCTTAACTTTGATCTCATTTAAGACACCCAAGGGCATTATGTTATAAGAAACACTAGAATCAAACATGCAATTATAGACAATAAGACCATTAATCAATAAGGTTGTATAAAATGGATCCACATTCAACTGACTCTCTACTAATGCAATTCCTAAATAGACTTTCAGAGTGGGTTCAAAAACCTCTTCAGATTCTTCATCACTTTCTGAGGGTGTTTGGGTTAAATAAATTTAATTTTCAACTAACTTCTCATCAAATTCAAATTATTCAAATGCCCTCTTCCTATGCTTAGGTATTCTTAATAATTTAATAAGTGGCACAGTAATTTTTAGTTGGCTCAAACGTAGGCCATATCACATATTCCATACTGAGGAAGAGGATTATTTGGTAGAAGGGTAACAACACCTTCATCTAGAATTCAATCACTTAAGGTTTGATGTGGAGTATATTTGGGTGGATTTTCATGCTTAGTTAGTAGCCTTCAAAGATGGATTTTTTTAACATCATTCACACCCTTAGGAATACTAGATAGCAAGCATGCTTTATTTTTAGCAGGAGCACCTCTAGGCTTAGCAAATTAAACAATGGGTACTAGCTTAGAAGTATTGGGAACTATCATATTTTTTTTAGCTTCCTTACTTGCATCCCCTACCCTTGGATTTATAGGGGTAGTGTCTTGAGGAGCAGTAACTAGTTGCCTACGCCTCAAGTAGTGTTCCTTTTCTTGGGAAATTATTGCATTAATTAGCAGTTACCTATCCTCAACTAACAAAATTCCCCCATCATATTTTTTAATAATCATTAATCTTAAAAATTTTAAATCATGAATATGCAATTCATATTCTTATGCCATATTAACCTCATAAGAAAATTCAAAATTGTGACACATACATTATATACCACACTCCAAAACTGCTCAACAGTAACAACACTCATTAATTTTGTGGAGGTGGATATCTTTTTTTTGGAAATTTGAAAATTGAACATCATAATCTCATCACCAAATAATGCAGACTCAGGTTCATCTAAATCTTCATCAATTGGTTCATCTGTATCATATGGAGGATGTGGAAGGAAGCACTTTTCATACCAATCAACATCAATGTCACAACCTACGGCATTCACTTTAGCATTTAATGGATTAGGCACTTATTTCACATCCCCTTTAGTTTGATGTCTATATATTATTTCATCATGTGCAGGCCTCTTCCCTCTATCATTATCTTGATTATGGAAAGTAGGCCCCTTTTATGCTTGATTTGTATTTGGATCCCTCTCTTGACTGGTAGACACATAAGGGATCCCCTTCTCGGTCCTTACAAGCTTGTATGACATCTCTTTAATAGTAGAGGCCAGAGTCTTAACCATCTCCTCAAGATTGACATTCTTAGTGGACTATATTTTTTTAGGATTGACCAACTTCACATCTACCCACTTGTTTATGGGATTTCCCATAGCCTTTATGTTATTCCCAATTTGGATGGCCATATTGAATGCCAACCATAAGTTTGTGGGATCCTTATCCTACAAGTAATATGCATCCTTATTATCAAAGGCATAATAGTATTTTATCAATCATGTTATATCACTAGGACTTATGTTCTCAAACAAATGCATCATAGCTTTGTTAAACCATGTGTTGAAATCTTGCACGCACTCATTGGGGTTCTTAATGTTTTCAAACTCAACCAAACAGAACCTTGGATCAACTCTAACATAATACTAAATTCTAAAAACATTCTTCATTTCTTCCCATGAATCAATTAATCCATGAGGAAGATAATTGAACCATTTGTGAGTGTCTTCTCCAGCATGTACACAAACAACTTAATGTACACATACTTGTACTCAACCTCATAATCTTTAATAATATTGTGAAAATCTCTCAACTGTTGATCACCACTCACTGCATTTTTACCTTGAAACTTTGAAAAACATTACCTTACTTCATTTGGGACTTCATTATGATAACCTTCCATGTCATCAAAATTTATAGGCCTAAATCTAGGAGCATAGAATGCATGACATTAATTCTCATCTTGATCCCTATGCCTCATGATTGGTTCAATTGAAGTTTCAAGAACAACTAAAAAAGGGATGTGAGGGATGAATGAGGGGGACTTGTAGGATCAAAATTAGGAAGGGATTTAGTTGGTTGAGAAGGAAATGGATAATAGATAAGACTAAATTTTAGGATGTCTAAAAGAGCTAGTAAAGTCCTCATCAATGAGAAGTTCAATAAAAATTTAAAGATTACCAAAATCTTGGTAGTTAATATTATTTAGCAATTGAACCTTGCCCTTCAATAGACCTCCAAAATTGTCTCCATCTTCTTTGATGAATACTTAGGGGTGAGACAAGTTTCTTGGAGGGGTAACTTTTGAAGGATGATCTCAATACTTCCAGTGTTATAATCAAGAAAACACTCAAATCTAAAAATTAAGATATTCAAAATAGGTACCAATATTCCTTAAAACCAGATAATAAAGTTAGAGTCACCAATAGAATCATAATTCTAGAATATAATAGTTAACACATTGATTGTGATACATGCTAAAAACATACTTTCTAAATGAACTCAAAGTTTCATATTTATGTCCAAAAGGGTAGAAATCACCTTCTAACATGTAATTTTAATAACTCTTTGCAATAAACTCAGTAAAAGTTGAATTGTCAAATATTTCAATTCTTGGCACATCCCCTAGTGGAGTGATGCAGAGTTGATGACCAAGATATCAAAAGCAATGTCAAATAACCCAAGCTTTATAACATATAAAATAATATGAACAAACTTGTCTAAAAATGTAGCTGAAATTACTTGCAAAAAATATAGTGGTATAGAACTTTTTCAAACCTAAACTTATAAATGAACTCTTTGCAAGAATCTCCAGCAACATGGGTGATAAGAAGTGCCCTTGGAAATCATGCTAGATGAGTGTTTGTTCCTATTTATACACCTCTTACACTTGACCTTGGACACTTGAAGAAAATTTCAAAAAAAGATGAAAAACCCATTAGTATGTCATTATAGCCAGGGGAGGGTTTGGCATCAATAATGGATCGGATGTAGAAAATGACTAAGAGGCACTGATAGAGGGTATGGTCAGCTCTATGCTACTTCTATATCTACCTAAATGAAGGTGAGAGGACCTATTGGTAGCTTACTCCCATGGAGAGAATATGTAATTCAACCTCTATAGGGATTTTGGCATAATGAATGACAAATATGACTAGGGCACAACCAACCTTGTTCACTCCATTTAGGAAGGGTTATTACATGGGATGATCCTAGATCACATACAAACTAATAAAGACATTTGGGAGAGTGACTAAAATCTTCTTTCTAAATAATTTTCAACAACATGGGCTGAATGAAAAAGTACAGTGCTAGGATTTAGTGCATAAAATGTAAACACATGTTGTGCAGGGAATCTTATGCATTTACAGGTCAAATAACACTAATAGTATGCAAAGGGTGTGTTATTTGTAGGGTAGGATAGGGTAGAATAGTTTAGTTAATTTGTATAAAAGGGTGTGGTGTGGTGGTGATTCTTAGATAGTAGGTTAGCTTGCAGTATTCATGACATTATCCTTAGAAAATATGTAGGGAGAACTAAAATACAAGATAATGGGAAATGTCAAATGATCCTTGAAAGATTATAACATACACTAAAACTACTATTTCAAACACTTTTCCATATAAAATCCATAAACCTAGGGTGATCTAGCAAGTTATTCAACAACATATCCTAAAATAAAGTAAAAAGGGTTTATAATCTAGATCTATGATCAAAATAATAACCAATAATGAACACAAACCCAAATATCTAATCAACATAACTTGCAAAACACATTAATGCACTTCATCAATAATAAACATAAAAGAACCTTAATCATTTTAATTATCTTGAAAAGAGATATTACATACATCAATTTTTTAAAATGTTATCATGGGGATAAGGATGGTGAAAATTTTCAATGTTGGACAAGGGAGACATAAATATTCTCTCAAAGCTTGCTAATGGATGTACAATTACAACCACCTTAGCAAGAGAGACAAGATCTACACACAACAGTTGATCCCAAAAAAAAAATTAGGACATAGACTTAGAAAAAAAATAAATACCAATAATAATAACCAAAGAATAGAGGAGAAACCCTCTATTTATACACTTTTTACCCTTTTCAAATCTAGGATTGTGGGTTGTAATTTGTAAAATTACAACACAACCCTCCAAATTCCACCAAGATTCTCTTAGTATGAAAATATTCCTTGCCATGCCTAAAATCTTCATCCATTTACTAGAAAAATCATTGCTCTAACTTCATCTACAAGGAATGATGAAGATTTACAACAAACCCTTTGATTTCTTGACTAGAGATGCCTTTTTACATGATCTAGAAGGTTAAATTTTATTGTGGAGGCTGAACAAACTTTGTCCTCATGTGTAACTACCTATAAATTCCCTTGATCACTGTCATGCATAAATGGAACTTCCTAAATAGATACCTTTCCTCTTATGCATGCCATGGAATAACCTACTCTTACAATGATGGCATGGGAATGCTCTAGTCATGGTAGAAGCAGAAAATGATCCACTACCATTTGGAAAATGTGATTTGGAATGGCCCATAGACCTTATTATAATCTTTGAATTCTTTTCCATTCATGAAAGAAACATCAATTTTATCTTTAAAACTAAATATTGACACATATTGACATTTGGCATGCCACATCAGATCCAACTAGCTATTCATGGAGTTTAAAAAATGACTAATCTACTTATTATCTCTAACCTAGACACACATCACTTAAGTAGACATATCCTAAAATAAAGTAAAAAGGGTTTATAATCTAGATCTATGATCAAAATGATAACCAATAATGAATACAAACCCAAATATCTAATCAACATAACTTGCAAAACACATTAATGCACTTCATCAATAATAAACATAAAAGAACCTTAATCATTTTAATTATCTTGAAAAGAGATATTACATACATCAATTTTTTAAAATGTTATCATGGGGATAAGGATGGTGAAATTTTTCAATGTTGGACAAGGGAGACATAAATATTCTCTCAAAGCTTGCTAATGGATATACAATTACAACCACCTTAGCAAGAGAGACAAGATCTACACACAACAGTTGATCCCAAAAAAAAAATTTAGGACATAGACTTAGAAAAAAAATAAATACCAATAATAATAACCAAAGAATAGAGGAGAAACCCTCTATTTATACACTTTTTACCCTTTTCAAATCTAGGATTGTGGGTTGTAATTTGTAAAATTACAACACAACCCTCCAAATTCCACCAAGATTCTCTTAGTATGAAAATATTCCTTGCCATGCCTAAAATCTTCATCCATTTACTAGAAAAATCATTGCTCTAACTTCATCTACAAGGAATGATGAAGATTTACAACAAACCCTTTGATTTCTTGACTAGAGATGCCTTTTTACATGATCTAGAAGGTTAAATTTTATTGTGGAGGCTGAACAAACTTTGTCCTCATGTGTAACTACCTATAAATTCCCTTGATCACTTTCATGCATAAATGGAACTTCCTAAATAGATACCTTTCCTCTTATGCATGCCATGGAATAACCTACTCTTACAATGATGGCATGGGAATGCTCTAGTCATGGTAGAAGCAGAAAATGATCCACTACCATTTGGAAAATGTGATTTGGAATGGCCCATAGACCTTATTATAATCTTTGAATTCTTTTCCATTCCTGAAAGAAACATCAATTTTATCTTTAAAACTAAATATTGACACATATTGACATTTGGCATGCCACATCAGATCCAACTAGCTATTCATGGAGTTTAAAAAATGACTAATCTAAGTAATCCAAAGAAAATTGATGGTGCATATTTGATATATCTTCAAGACTGTATAGAATTAAACTAAGTCTATGGCATATTTAAAGCATTCCCATGTAAATTATTCCAACTAAATTTGAATTTAAATCAAAGGGCCTAAGGTAGGGCAACTAGAAAAAGTGTCTTAGACATGAATTCAACTTGGATTTGCAAATTAGGCATTTATACTTGAAAAGGGCTCAATTACTTTAGTGTAATTTTTGGCACTAACATGTCTTAAGCCCTAAACTGACAAGCTTGCTTCGTATTACTAAAATCCATCTCTAAACATGCTCTTGGAAGGATTTTAAGTGTTAATCTTAAAATAAAATCACATGAAGTAGTATGGTTTTTATATGCCCTTCTTCCAAGAGACTGTACAGTGACATGGACCTTCAAGCTACTCACCTTGCATCAAAAATATGTTCATGGTAAATGAGGTTGTTCTAAAAATTAAATTTTTGATCATCTAGATGGTCCTAGGTGTTATTAACACTAAATATACCTCATTTCAATTGAGTTCATATTGATTAACTTACTATGTAAAGGTTTATTTCTTTGCATAGAAATTCCATCTGTGTACTACTTAGTGGAATCCCTCAGTTAACCAGACTTGACTTAGGTATTATTTATGAAAGGATAGGTTAACCACTCAACCCCATAGCTCTTGAAGTATATGTGCCTTGATTTATATACCCCATCATGGATTGGGGTTGAAACAATGATAGGAGATAAAACCCCATGCTAAAGCTTCCCTAAAGAACTCGTGAAGAAGCTATAAACTCCCCTTCATAAGCCAAGTTTCATAAACTAAAACTAAGTGAAAAGATTTTAGAGATTGTGTTTATATCACCCAAATCATATGGGTTTTTGGGAGAGCCTTGACAACATTCTTTTCATGCCTTGGAAAAATGCACAAATTCTAAAGAAAAGGTATTTTAGTCACCCAAGTTCCCTAAATGGGATGGGGGGAGAGCATACATGCACTTTTCATTTTGAAAACAAAAAAACAAACAAACAAGTAATAGATAATTTTTGCATAAAACAACACACTTTTACAAAATTGCAATTTAAGTTAGTGTAAATTTTATGCACCAGAGTGAAGTGTTTTTTAGGAAGTTTTTGGCCCCTTGGCCTTAATTATAAATAAAAACATCTAGGTTCCTTTTAAACACCAAAGAGAAGGTTCAAGACTTAATCATGCTCAAATTTGTCACTTTTTTAGGCATGTGACTTATAAAGGTTAGAGAGTTTCCTTCTAATTTGAAGCACAATTGTTAATGAAACAAACAAGTTTTAGAAACTTGCTCTCAAGTTATCTATTTTTAAAACATAGAGACCAACATTAGTCAACAATGATCAATTCCGGTCATAAATGAACCAATGTTGGTTGATAAAGATTGATACCGAGTACCTGTGAACTCTTAGGAAAAAAATATTTTTCATAAAAAACACTTGTTAGCCCAAGTTAGAATAAAATATCTAGCAAAGCTCTAATTCATGCAATATAATGTTTAGATAGAGACTTGGAAATTCAAAATGACAACTTTTAATTTTGAATAAAGCTCTAAAATACAACTTTTCTCTGTATTTTTCCCTATAACAAAACTGATGTCAGTTAGGCAGGAGTAATGTTAGTTACTCAGAATTGATATCTATCACTATGTGACTAGTGTGTCAACAAAAAATGTCAAGAACACAAGAGAATAATGATAAAAACTTGATTTTTAAGTATTTTAAGCACTTTTTAGAATTCCTAAGAATACCAAATTATTCTCCTTTCTTGAAATGGATTTAATCTATCCCATTGAGCATGACAAAATGTAGAGATGGATTACAAAGATAGTTAGATCAAACATTAGTCATGAAAACTCAATAAAAATGCATAAGAGCATAACAAGCTAAGCCAACTCCTTTGATGGGGTTTGGAAAATGGAAATTAAGAGTAATTGAAAGAAATTGCCAATAGCATCCCATCACCCAAATGCAGCTAAAAATGTGATTTTCTCCTTGATTTAGTGTTCAATTCTTTAGAAATGATACAAGGCAAAGCTCCTCCATCATATTTTTTCACTAATGAAACTAGGCTAATGATATTAAATCATATGTATGCCTATCAATGAAACTATCCTATTGCAAATTAAGCATAATAAAAACTACACACAAATGGCTTGTGGACAAAACTTTGCACAATAAGTTTACATAAATGAGGCTTTAAAATGGTGGTCTTGGCCCTCTTATTTATATATTTTTGAAATTGATTAGGATCAACTATGATCATCCATATTGAGATCAAGTTATGTGGTCATTAATTAATCCAATTTTGTATAATTAATCCATAAATACCCTCATAAATAGTTGGAAGGAAAGGACATTAAAGAGGCATGGAAGGCCTTAAGCTTGATATTTGTTGCATTGATGGCTTATAAATGCCACCCCATAAATGATGTCATTTGATGATATAAATATTAATAATCAATTTCCAGCTAAAATATATTCAATAGTTTCCATGAATTTCCCACTTAATATCCTAATTTGAGTTAATTTGCCTAAGTGAGATTAATCAAATTTAATGCAATTCTTTAGAAATTGGTTGCACATTATTAATCAAACTGGTTAGAATGTCATATTATTGGGTTATAATTTGATTAGAGAGGAATTATAAGATGATGTTAGTTTCATATGGACCAATATCCCATTTATGATGTTGTTGACATAAAATAAAACATGCACATGTCATGTGCTTCCAAATTAGAAGAAAAGAGTAATCCAGAGCACCAAAATGCATTTTTCATCATTTTAACTTGAAATTATTTGAGAAAAGTTAATAATAGAATAAAATACATTTCCCCCTTTAGGGATACATTAGCCTAAATTGGAACTTGTAAACAATAAGCTCGAACCATTTAGTGTATTTTAATGATTTTGGTCTAAATTGTGCATTTTCACAAATTTCAAGTAAGATTGAAAATTTCAACACAATGGTGTTAGGAATTTGATGTCTACAGTCACATCTTGACTCATAGGCTCAAACTCAATCTTGGTACTTTGGATATTATCATGTTTTCCTTCAATGAAAAAAACACCTTCAAGAACATCTTCAGACTTCTTACCAACTGCTGCAAGCTAATATAACTCGTTAAGGAGCTTTATATCTCAATCTAATTTTCATCATTATCCTCAATGAATACATCTTGCACAATCTCCTTATAAACATGATCTTCATTCTTGTAGAGGCATTCAAGCTCTTGGATGAGTTCAACATAATGTTGTGAATCATCTTTGTTTTCTTTCTCTTCAAGAACCATAACAACTTCAACTTCATCTTCTTGTTAATTGTATACTTCATCAAATTCAACTTGCTTATTTGAAGAGTCTCAACTTCAAGGCTGGATACAACTTCAACTAGTTTGGATGGCATAGGATCTTATTTTTGGAACACACCATCAAGAGGTAATGCAACTTCAAAAGTCTCTTCAAACTAACTAGTAGAAGGTGTAGGCTTTTGAAGAGCCTCAGACTCTTCACATATGCCATTGAATTTAAACCATAAGTCATTTAGTTTCCATGGATTCATTAGCAGCTTCATATTCTATTATTTTTTTCAAAATTAATCCTTTGATCATGATCATAAGTCTCAACCAACTTAGTTGATGTGGTGGCCTTATTCAAAGCTTCCTCTTCCATGTCTTGATCAAAATCTTGATGAGAAGATATAACCTCATCAATATATTCTCTTTCTTCACTCAAGAAGATTGATTTATACTTGTCTTCACTAAGGGGAGTACCTATAATGAACTATTGATCATATAAAATTGAGGGTGATATTCTTTACTTGCTTCCTAAAGGATTGATTTATCAAATGTAAATTTAGCCTAATATTCTTTACTTACTTCCCAAAGGATGGGTTCTTATTCAAGAATATATGAGGTGTGAGGGTGATGAATAAGTTCATGGGCTGGAGAATGAGTATGAAGCATGGTGGATAACTCGTGAATGGACTTATTAATATAGGGAGATTCTTGAATGAACTCTTGGGGGGATAACAAGTTGGGTTTGGAAATGGTAGAGATATCTTCTTCAATAGGAAATGTACTTTCCTTGTAGCCTTCTTGAGACTCTTCAATAGCTTCAAGTTGATTCTCAACCTCTTGATTTTCCCACCTCTCTAATATATCTAACCATCATTCGATATAGCATCTATTTTCATGTAAATCATCATTGATGACATAGTGGGATTCTTATTCAACTAACCTCTACTTACTCATAAATAATTGAACCAAATTTCTCAACTTATCTATGAGATGAATAGTAATCAAATCAAGTTCCTTATCCCATTTTATTATCAATTTATATGAGTTTAGTATATTTGGCATGAGTGCCAGAAAGTGTTTTGCTTGAGGTGGAATTAAATTAGGATGAGGAGGGGGGTATTAGGGGTTTTGGTGAGATTAAATATGTTGATTGTATTGCATTATCAGAGCTTATAAGGCTTTATATCTTGCATCCCAATCAATGACATCATCTGGTTCTTCATGACAAGGCTAAAGGAATCATGTTGATGTTGATATGGATCATAGGGTTAATAGGAATCATGTTGGGGATGATATGAAGACACTTCTTGATAACCTTCCTCATAGGATTCTTCATAGGGCTTATCAACAACATCATGATCATATGAAGGGGAAATGGGTTGACCATAGGACTACCATGACTCATAAGGAGGGTAAAAAGAATGATATGGCTATTGAGGTAAATTATTAGTTTCATGACAAAGTTGGTAAGGGGGTGTATAGTATAATATCTCATCATATCTAGCCATGCCAACTTCACGAGTTAAAAGAAAACATAAGATATCGTCAAAAAAAATTCATAATAAGTACCTAGGCTGTTAGAACTAGATGATTGCATTCAGAGTCACCATTGGTGTTTGTTAAGTAATTACAAAATATAATGGAGAGAAAAATCACTAAAATCATGAAAACCTCATTATAAACAATTTAATAGACCTGATAAAACTTTCAAAGTTGCATATGAATGCCAACAAGGACAACATGGCAAGGAAGAGAATCTATCACTTAACAAGATCAATTAGTCTAAAATACACATAAAAAAAATCCATGGAGAAGGTAAAATATATTTTTATTTATTTATCAAAGTATAAAAATGATTATGTCTTTTCCATTCTTAGGTTGAAGATATATACCTAGCTAATTAAGGCTCAATATATAGAAAAAGTGAGAGACATGAGCTGAAGGGTGTAGGAGAGAGATTAGACAAGTGTCCATGTGAGTTAAAAATAATATAAGAGATATTTCAATGTATCAAAAAGTCTAGGATTCCATGTATAACTCATAAATATTCTCTAACCCTCCAAGTGGCATGGGAGTTGAAATGCTTGCTTGACACCTTGACTAGCTTCTAAAAACTGTGCTTGGCCTTGGAATGTTGAAGGATAAGTGGCCTTGTCTATGATCAGAACAGGTTATCTTACCTATTTTATATTATTATTGCACCTCTCAACTGACCTAATTAATTTCTCTTTGACACATAACCTCTTTCTCTTGCAAGGTGTTTAGAGGACTCTTCATCTCTTTAGGCCAACTTTGCACACAAGTGTCAAAACATGGATTTGTATTATTAAGCTCATCCAAACTTCATGTATGGAATATTAAACTAATATTATACCTAAATTAATCCATTTTTATGTCTCAAACTATCTCAAACAAGTCATTCTCTACCAAAATCCTCAAATAGGCCTCATTCCTTGTAGCCCTAAAATCATACAAAAATCCTTATGTATGGAGTTGTATAGATTATGATTAGAATATTAGGTAATTTTAAAGTATCCATTAAGTATTTACAGATCCATTTTCAATTTAAGGGTCATAAAGTGAGTGTAGATATCTCATTTTTCCTTTTCTCTCTCCTAACTATGCCTCAATCAGGCCTCCCTGCCAAGAGAATGAAAAAATTTCTATACAAGCTCCAAATACATTAAAATTAAAAATAAAAGTGTGTTATTTATCTATAATCCCTCCTCCCCATTCTCCATTCCAAATTTAAATATATGATAACTTGTACGGACCTATAAAATAGCAAAAATAATTTTTTTTAGGCTTATTTTATATAATTCAGTATATTATTGTACCAACCAATGGAATGGGATGATTATTAGGGGAGTATATAACATTTTATATGTAATTTTTAAGTTTTTATAATAAATTTGGAGGCATAAAACTTCATTTATCTCTCATTAGATCCTTATAGCTCTCTTAGGCAACCTAAAATAGCCTTGAATTCTTAAGGATGGTTTATAAAGCTCAAGGCACGAAACCACTAATAAATTACCAAAATGGAATTGAACTAAGGTATTTAAATTTCAATAGGATCCTAAAGTCACATGGACTACCTATGTTCCATTCCAAGGAAGAGAAACTAGCCTCTCGAGGTGGTAGTAAGCATTTTGTGAGGTCTAGGAACAAATTGGGTTTTGTGAGAGCTTTCGTGAGTTTTTTTGAGCTCCAGTGACCTAAATGAGGTATAATATATCTCAAATAACCTATTTAAATAATTATTTTTCCACATTACTTCACCAAACTCTCTATAATGTCATTTGTTTAGGTCTAGGGTTTGTAAACCAAATTGTGTAACTCACCTTAGTTGATTACACTCCATTTCTCTCACTATTAGGGTATGATTTATTCATGGATTTATTTTGTACACCAAATAAAATTTTATAAAGGTCTCCAAATTCTCAAATCAACTCCATTTGATTGGACATCATCTCATCTTACTAGCTATATAAATGGTGTATGTGACTAAGCCTACTTGAGACTGAATAGGGGTTAACTGTATGGTGTTTCACTTTTATTAAGTCTAAGGGATCATGTATATAAATTCTCACACTATCTCAATAAAATTTTATTACCTTATTCTCCCTTATATTTCATATAGTCCTTTGGACTCTTCAAAAAAGTAGCTTTCTTGAGAAAGAGAGAGCATGCATATCCTTACCCTAACTTAGCTAACATGGTTTCAATGTTTTTGTTCATCTCAAGCTTGGGAATTAAAGGTCATGGAGTAATTAATCACATAAAAACATATTCATAGACTTAATTTCTCTCAATCTCTTTTCATATCTCTAGACCTTTCGAATAAAAAAGTATTTTTGGTAATGAAGGACTATGTTGTGACTAGTTAAGTAGGTAGGGTTTGAACCTTGATTACACAATATCATTTGAATCTATCTAACCAATACCCTATCTAACTCTATTTACTAATTCCATCTTGAAATTATAATCTATCTCTTCTATATTTTACCAACAACATTATTGTTTAACACATATTCAACATAGATGATTGTAGATGACTTATTTGAAAATATTTAACTATGTAATTTGAGTTAACCTTAGGTATTGATAGGCTTGAACATGATTTGACATCATGTTGTTGTTACCTTGATACTTCCTTCAAGTTAATTACTCTCCCTTATCTTTATCATGCTCTTAGACCTTAAAACTCTTCAAGGAAGCAACCTCATATTTGCTAGGTAGACAGGCTTATATGAGGACTTTGTGTACACAATATGACTTTATGACCCCTATTTGGTCTTTTTATCCTAAAAATATTTTATTATAATATATTTTAACTCAGTTACTTGGGAACCTTGACTCCCATTCTGACTTTTGAACACTCACACACCATTGTATAAGGTAGAACCTTAATTGGCTAGCTATAGGTAGTGTTTAGATGGACTTGACTATGTTTTAGGGTTTTTAGCCTTCTCTCATCACCATATTAATTTACCAATAGATATATCATGATTTTTTTGATGTCTTGATATCATCTCACACTCCTAAAACTTTTGAGACTCTCTATTTCAATATCAACATCCACTGTCTAAGGCACATTCTCTAGTAGGTGGTTTTTGTGGCAATTTGACTATATGCAAGGATTATTTGGTCTCCATGGCCAACCACTAAACCTCTAAAAGGATATTATCTATTTTTGAGATTTTATAAACTTTTCTCAATGACTTTAAACTCTTCTTGCATCAATCACCATTGCTATCCAAGATAGTCTCCTCAACTAGCTGACTATAGGTAATCATTTGGATAATTGACTATGTTTATGACCTTGAATTGGACTTTTCATAACTTTATGACACTTTTAGGCCATTTAAATTCCTTAGGATCCTATATTCACTATATTAATAAGTTCAATTATCATTTTTTAGACATCTTATCACCTCTAAATTTACTTGTTCATGCATGCTATCCTATAGGATGCATCATTTAGGCTTATGGTTTGTTAGCTTATTGAAGTTTATATGATTTTATATCCTCATTAGTCTATGACACATGAACCTTAAAACCAATTTATTTATAATAGTTCTTCCATGTATAGACAATTAACATCAAACATTGACACCGTGAATTTTCCTAATTTTTCAAACATATAAGCCTATAGGTGATTGTCTAAAATCTTGAAAAGTATGAACGTGAATGTTTGAAGTCTTGAATAGTATGAAAATTAATGTTATATAATAAAATATATTTCTCTCCATTATATCATCACACTTAACATGAAGACATGGCTTTCAAACTCCTTGAAAAAAACATATTCAAACACTAAAATCTGTCTGCTATGCATGAACACACAGAACAGAGTCCAAGATCGTGAATGAAGATGTGACCATGTGAATCTTGTAAAAACTATATGTCTAATAATAATGTCATTAATGGATTGTGATGATATTATAGGATAATGTAGAACCACGTAAATGCACTATACCACTTGGAGAAACTCTGCAACATAGAAATTTTACCAGTAACTTCAAACTATGCACAAGAACCACTTTTCATGCCAAAAGGACATCCAAACATGACACCATGATGAATTAATGTGTGTAAGGAATATATATATATATATATATATTATAAATCATTTTAACTAGTTTCAAGTAGCCATTATCTCATTATTTGTATTGGAGTTAAACCATATTCAACTCATGGGGATTTGAGCTCTCAAAAAGCAGTATGGCTCCTTAGAGATTGTTCATAAATATAAGGAAACTAATCCAAGAAACAAATCACAAATTATAATCCCATACGGGTCCCAAAATGCCTCCAAAATATTATCCCTAAACTTTACCTGTATGACCTGTACCATTTGATTGAATTTGGCCTTCATTAGCTTATGAATGGAGTGATGAAAAGGAGAAGTGGTTTTATGAAACTTCTATAATTTAAACTTCCTTCCAAGAATTTTTATGACTTATATTATATTAAAGGACACCTCTACATTTTTTTCACCTACAAGTGACTTCCAAAAGTTTTTACAACTTCTTTAACTCTTCAAGATGGCATTGAAATGAAAGATTCTAACTTTTTTTATGATTCTTTGATAGGTGTGTCAGTTGAGTAAATTATATAAGGACATTGGAAGGTGTGTGGTATGTAATTTTCCTTTGGGTAAACCTTGACATACATAAAGTTATCAAAAATCACATTTTTCACTTAATTTCATCACCTCCAAGTCTACAAATGAACATTAGACATTACAAAACTTCATGAAATATTGTTAGAAGATGTTTAAGACATAAAAATACATTAATAAAACCCTAATCACATATGAAACAAATTAACCATGACTTATCTCTCCATTACATGCCTAAACCACTATATTACCATAACATAATTTACCTTAACTTCTTCAAACTAACCTTAAATAATGCTAACGAGTTATATGAAGACTCTAGGGACCATATAGGGTTTGTCAAGACCATATGAAAATACCATGACAAGTTTGAAATTTGAGGGGGTGACCAATTTGACTTGGGGTCAAATTTGGTTAACATTCTTAGCAATTCATAGGGGTAGCATCCTTGCAATACTAATAAGACTAGTAGCCTTGCATGTCCATTGGGCAATAAAGTCTCTTGCACTCAGTTTTAGACTTGAAAATACTTTGAAAATGACACAATAAATTGATTGACCTTCACAACACGCACAATCAAAGAGAACAAGACATAAATATAAAAAAACACACATATGTGCTATCAATCACTTAGGAAGAACACAAAATAACATAAACAAACTAGACTATATATAGACTAACTTGAAAAAGAACTCTTCCTCTTGGATCAAAGGGGAAGCTTACACAATCTTTTGCTCCATGAGATGAAGGACGATATGAATCAAGTTTCGTATTGAGTCTTTTTATTGATGTCTTAAAGTCTTTCATGCTTGCCAATATTCTTGGCATGTTCTCAAATACAAAAATGACATCTATAAACATGTCACCTATGAAGGTGAACTCTTCCTGTGTTTCCACAACCCTCCCATGAAAATTTTAAATGTTTTGTGATTGTCCCAATCATGTTCACATCTTGACTCATAGGAGCAACCTTAATATTTGTACATTTTATAATGTCATGTTTTCCTTAAAGGAGCATACCACCTTCAATAAAATCTTTAGACTTCTTACCAGTTGTTACAAGCTCATAAAACTCATCAAACAGATTTTTATACCCAATCCAATATTCATAATTTTCCTCAATGAAGACATCTTGCATAATCTCCTTATGAACATGATATTCATCCTTAAAAATGCCTTCAATATCTTGTAGGAGTTCAATATGTTGTTTCCAATCATTTTTATTTTCTTTGTCTTCAAGAACCACAATTTATTCAACTTCATCTTCTTAGTCATTATATACTTCATCAACTTCAATTTTCTTACTTGAAGAGTCTTCAACTTCAAGTATGTCCTTGAATTTCTTCCATAAGTCATATTTTTCCATAGAGTCATCAACAAAATCATCTTCTATAATTTTTTTAAATTAATACTTTGATCATTCTCATGATCTTCAACCAAATTATTTGATGTGATGTCCTTATTCAAAGCTTCCTCTTCCATGTCTTGATCAAACTCTTCATGAGCAATTGAAACTTCATCAATATCTTCTTTTTTTTCACTCAATAAGATTGATTTATTCTTGTATTAACTAAGGTGAGAAACCTATAGTGAAATCTTCATCATAGATACTTGAGTTATCTTCTTTATTAGCTTTAAATTTAGTTGGTCTTCTTCACTTACTTCCAAAGGATGGGTTATTCTTCAAGAAGGGATGAGGTAGGATGGTGATAGATAAGTGCATGGGTTGAAGAGGAGTATGAAGTGTGGTGGATGGATCATGAATGGGCTTAGGAATAGAGGGAGATTCTTGAATGAACTCTTGTGGAGATAAAAAAATTGGGTTGGACAATGGGAGAAACATCTTCTTCAACAAGAAATTTACTTTCATTATAGCCTTCTTGAGGCTCTTCAATAGCTACAAGTTAATTCTCAACCTCTTTATTTTCCCACCTCTCTAATCTAGTTACCCACTATCATATATAACATCTCATTTCATGTATATCATCATTGATGACATAGTGGGTTTCTTCTTCAACCAATGTCTACTTACTCATAAATAATTGAACTGACTTCCTCAACTTATATATGAGATGAATACAGATAACATCAAGTTATTCATCCCATTTTCTCACACTTTTCCGAGTTTAACATATTTAACATGAGTGCTAATAAGGATTTTGATTGAGGTGGAATTGAATTATAAGTATGGGTATAGTATGGATTTTGGTGAGCTTCAAAATGTTAATTAGATTGCCTAATTAGATATTTTAAGGCCTTATATCTTGCTTCCAAATCAATGACATCATCTAATTCCTCATGACAAGGCTAATAAGAATCATGTTGAGGTTAATATGGATCATAATGATTATAGGAATCATGTTGGGGCTGACAGGGAGACACTTCTTGATAATATTTTTTATATCCTTTCTCATAGGATTCTTCATAGGGATGATAAAAAACATCATGATCATATGAAGGGGAAATGCGATGATCATAGGGCTATCATGACTCATAAGGAGGGTAACAAGTGTGATATGGTTGTTGAGGTACATAGTTAGGGTCATGACAAAGTTTGTAAGGAGTTGTATAGGAGAAGATTTCATCATATCCAATGATGATAAATTCATGAGTCAAAATAAAACAAAATATATCATAAAAAACTTTTTACATTAAGTACATAGGATACTAAAACTCGCTGATTGCATTTGGAGTCACCATTGGTATTTGTTGAATTCTTCCAAAAGCTAATAGGTAGAAGAACACACCAAGGATTATTCCATTCTCTTGGACCTTAGTCCCACTAGGTGTGTCAGAACTATTTTAACTCAAATTTTCACCCTTGGAGAGGTAGTTCAATAATTTTCCAAATTGAGTGGAACATGGGATTACCCCTAGGCCTATGAGTTGGCTATAGTAGGGGTAAACCTATAGATTAAAGGGCTAGATCCCTAGATTTGTATTTAATGCTTGTTACCTATACTAATATCTCAGTTAGATGAAAATGGAAAGAGAAAAAATAATTAAACCTATCCTAATGAGGTGATACACCAATTATAACCTAATCACTACCAACCAACTGTAATGACACTTCAAACAAAAACCTAATCTACACATGATAGTAGTCCAAATGTGCCCCTTGAATTAGTATTTCTCATGGAGGTTTGTGAACCAAAATTAATATATTAGGACTAAACAAAAGGTAATAAAAAGACACTAATGGAGAGAACACTCACTAAACTCATAAAAACTTCACTAGAAATAGTTTAAGAGACCTATAAAAGACTTTAAAAGCTAAATATGAATGCCAACATAGACAACATGCCAATGAAGAGAATCTATCACTTAGTAAGATCAAATAGTCTAATATACACATTGAAATAACTCATAGATAAGGTAAAAAATATTTTTATTTATTGATTAAAGTCTATAAATGAGTATGACATCACCATACTCAGTTAGAGGATACATACTTAGCCAATTAGGGCACAATATATATATATATATATATATATATATATATATAGAGAGAGAGAGAGAGAGAGAGAGAGTATACAAGTGTCAATGTGAGTTATAAATAAGAGAGGAGATAGGTAAATACTTCAATAGGTCTATTATTTCATGTGTAACTCCTCTTAATATTTTATAACCTTTCAAATGTCATAAGAGTTGAAATGCTTGCTTAACACCTTGACTAGTTTCTGAAAACTACCCTTTGCCTTGGCATGTTGAAGGACAAGTGACATTATTGATGGTTAGTTAGGTTATATTACCTATTTTATCTACTAATGACACCTCTAAACTAACCCCATCAAGTTCTCTTTGACACATCACCTCTTTCTCTTGCAAGGTGTCTAGAGGACTCTTCATCTCCTTAGGCCAACTTTGCACACAAGTGTAAAAATTTGGATTTGTCTTTTTTATCTCATCTAAAATTCATTTATGGAATATTAAAATCATACCAAACATTCAAAATTCCATATTGAGGTTTCAAACTAGCCCAAACAAGTTATTTTCTACCAAAATCCTTAAATAGGCCTCATTCTTTGTAGCACTAAAATCAAGAAAATCTCTTTGTGTACGGAGTTATACAGATGATGATGAGAATTTGAGGGAAAATTAAAGTACCCATTAAGGAATTACATATCCATGTTCAATTTTAGGATTATAAAGAGAGTGGAGATATCTCATTTTACCTTTTCTCTCTCCTAATTAGGCCTACATTAGGCCTCCCTACCAAGAGACTAAAAAATGGATATATAGGATCCCAATACATTATAAACCCAAAATAAGTGTGTTATTTTGTTATAAAACCTCCTCCCAATTATCCATTCTAATTTGAAGATCTAACAATTTGTATGGAACTACAAAATAACAAAAATTAGTCTTTTTAAACCTATTCAGTATAGTTTCGTATAATACTGTAGCAACCAATGGCATGGGATGATTTTTAGGGGGTTATTAAAAATTTTATAGGTATTTTATAAGTTTTTTGGATCCATATAGAGGAATAAAAATTCATTTCTCTCTCATCGGGTCCTTATAGCTCTCTTAAGTAGCCTGAAAATACCTTAAGTTTTTAAGGATGGTTCACAAAGCTCAGGGCATGAAACCACCAACCAATTAAAAAACATGTAAGTGAAGTAGGGTATTTAAATTCCAATAATATACAAAGGTCACATGTATTACTTATGTTTCATAACAAGCAAGAGAAATTAGCCTCTAGAGTCGAAAATGAGTATTTTATGAGGTCCGGGAAGAAATTGGATTTTGTGAGAGATTTATTAAGTTTATTTGAGATATAATGAAATCAATGAGGTATGATACATATAAATTGAAATATATAAATGATTATCATGCTACATTCCTTCACCAAACTCTCTATAATGTCATTGGTTTAGGTTTAGGGTTTGTAAGCCAAACTACCTAACTCACCCTAGATGATTGCATTGCTTTACTTCTCTCACTGTTAGGTTCTAAATTATTCATGGAGTTATTGTGTAGAACCATAAAAATATTAAAAAGGTCCCAAAATTCTAAACTCAACTCCATTTTACTGGCCATAATCTCATCTTACTACCTTTACAAGACTATGTATGTGACTAAGTCTGCTTGAGACTGAACATGGGATGACTATATGGTGTTTCACTTTGCTTAAGTATAAAGGATCATGTATAAAAATGTTCACACTATGTCAATAAAATTTTATTACCTTACTCTCCCTTAGGTTTCATATAGTTCTTTAGACTCTTCAAGCAAGCAACCTTATTAAGAAAGAGCAAGCAAATATATTCTTACCCTGACTAAACTAACATGGTTTCAATGTTTTTTCACCTCAAGCTTGAGATTGAAAGGTCATGGATCATTAATCACATGAAACCATATTCACATAATTACTTTTTCCTAGTATTTTTTCACATCTCTATACATTTCAAACAATAAAGTTCCTTTGGTAATGCAAAATTGTGTTGCGATTAGTTAAACAAGTAGGGTTTGAACCTTGTTTGCTCAATCTCATTTGACTCTATCTAAACAAGACCATATATAACTCTATTTCCTTATTCCATATTGAAACTATATTTTTTTAATCTTATATACCCTACCAATAACATTGATTTTCAAGGCATATTCAACATAGATGGTTATAAATGACTTGTTTAAAAGGATTTAACTGTGTAATCTAAGTTGACCTTAGGCCTTGCTAGACTTGAATGGGATTTGAATTATTTTTTGTTACCTTGAGAATTCCTTAAATTTAATTACTATCCCTTGTCTTGATCAATATTTTATACCTTAAAACTCTTCAAGCAAATAACCTCATAGTAGCTAGGCAGACAAGCTGATATGAGAACTATGTGTACACAATATGAATTTGTGACCCCTGTTTAGTCATTTTATCCTCAATATATTTTATTATAATCTCTTTAAAATCAGTGACTTGTGAACCATGATTCCCTTTTTTACTTTCAAACACTCACACACCACTATTTAAGGCGGAACCTCAACTGGATGGCTATAAGTAGTGTTTGAATAGACTTGACTATGTTTTAGGCTTCTTAGCCTTATCTCATAACTCCATGAATTTGTAAATAGATATATCATACTATTTTTTATGTTTTTATATCCTCTCACTTTCTTAAAACTTTTCAAAATTTGTGTTTCACTATAAACATCCATTTTTTAAGGCATATTCTCCAGTAGGTGGCTATACATGGTTTTTAGGGTGATTTGATTGTATGCAAGGATTATTAGGTCTCCAAGACAAACCCAAAAACCTATAAAATTATTTGATATATTTTTTTGAATTTCAAAACTTATCTAAATGCCTTAAAACTCTTGTTTCATCAATCACCATTGCTATCCAAGGCAGTCTCCTCAGTCGATTGAATGTAAGGAACCATTTAGACAATTGACTATGTTTATGGCTTTGAAATGGAATTTTCATAACTATATGAAACTTTTAGGCCCTTAAAATTCATTAATATCCCATCATAAATATATTACCAAGTTCAATCAGCATCCTCAAGACATCATGTCACCTTTAACTTTACTTATTCACACATATAGTCCTATATGATGCATCTTTTAGGCTTATCAACTTGGTTTGTTAACTTATTGACTTTTATATGATTTGAGACCATCATTAGTCTATTAAAATTTAAAAAAATTGAGATATCATAGGGCTTCCATGTCTATATAATCAACATCGGATATTGACACCATGAAATTTCCTTAATTTGAAGACCTACAGGCTTGTAAGTGACTGTCTACAATCTTGTGTTTGAAGACTTGAAAAGTATGGACATGATTGTTATGGACTCAAAGATATTTATATAAATTATAACATCACACTTAACATTAAAACATAACTTTAAACCTCCTTGAATAAAACATATTCAAACATTCAAATTAGTATGTTATGCATGAACACAATCCAAGATGGTGAATGAATATGTGACCATGTGAAGCTTGTACATAATATATGGATAATAATAAATACATGAATGGATTTTGAGGAGATTATAATACCATGAAAACAACTAAGATACACTAGACAACTTGGAGAACCTCTACAACATAGAAAAGTTACCAGTCACTTCAAATTATGCACAAGAACCACTTTTCATGCCAAAAAGAAATCCACACATGTTACCATGATGAATGAATGTGTTATATATATATATATATATATATAATATCTCATTAAATATATTTTAATGTACCCATGATCTCATAATTTATACTGGAGTTAAACCAACTTCAACCTATGAGGATTAGAGCTCTCAAAAATCCATTTGGATCCTTAGAAATTGTTCATAAATATAAGGATACCAATCCAATTACCATTGAAATAAATTGAAACTCCATATGTGTCCCAAACTTTGGCCAAAATATTATCCCCCAACTTTACCTATACAACTTGTACCATTTGATTGAATTTGGCCTTCATTAGTTTGTGAATGGAGCGATGGAAAAGAGAAGTGGTTTTCTATAAATTTTGGACTTGAAACTTTTTTCCAATATTTTTTATGACCTATAGGAGATGAAAGGACACCTATGCAATGTTTTCACCTGAAAGTGACTTCCAAAATTCCATACAACTTCTTTAACTCCTCAAAATGGCATTGAAATGCAATATTATAACTTTGTTGTGATTCTGTGACAGGTGTGGTAATTTAGTAACTACTAAAAATACCTTGGAATGTGTGTGGTACTTATTTTTTATTTGGGGAAACTTTTCCACACATAAACTTAGCCAAAAATCACATTTTCACTTAATTTAATCACCTCCAAGTCTACAAATGAACCTTAAACATTCTAAAACTTTATGAAATGTTGTTATAAGATGTTTAAGACATAAAATGACATTAATAACCCCCTAATCACCTATGACACAACTTTATTTTTCCTTATATCTCCATGACATGTCTAAAACACTATATGACCACAACATGACCTTACCTTAACTTGTCCAAACTAATCTTAAATGATTCTAGCAAGGTTACACAAGGAATATACATACCATATAGGGTATGTAAAGATCATATTACAATACCATGATAATTTTTAAATTGGAGGGGGTGACGAATTTGGCTTGGGGTCAAATTCGATCAATAGTAACCATGAAAACTGTCTCTTTCTTGGGGTGGATAAGAGAAGTCAATTTATAGGTGGTGATATTGGATTAACTATAGTCTTGGATTAATTCTTATTACCATTTTATTTATCCTTTTAAATTGGATTGCTTTTAAACTTAGAATTTAAAGTATTTTTAACATTATCCATGTGCTTGAGTTTGTTTAAAGATATGAGCTTGACTTTTTAGTCTCTAAATGCATGGTATATCTCATAGAATGACATTAATATATTAAATACAATAGAATCATGGAGTGGTTTGAGAAAACATTGATTAAATATATACTGGTTCTCATAATTGAAAATATAATTGGCTATCTTTGATAGAGTGGCCTTATATCATAATAATAGCCACTGAATGCCTCATTAAATCCTTACTTGAGTTTAAAATTTTCAACATAGTATATATTTTCATTGGTATTGATAGATAAGTGTGATAGAAACTGATCCACCAAAGGATTGAACATATTTAATTAATAATATGGGAATTCTAATAATAATTAAAGTGCATAATCTTTAAGATTGTGTGGGAAAAACTTGGTAAGTGTTTTTCAATTTATTTATAATCCAAAAATGTTTCCTAGAAGGATCTGAGGTGTTGTTCAAGATCACCCTTACCATAATATAAGGGAATATTAGGATCTAATTAATCCATAGGTAAATTGAAATCTTAAATCCTTATGGATAAAGGATTGTGAATCAAATCATGTGAGTCTATATTATGACTAGTTCTAGAAGAACCTTGCTCTAACTCCAATACCTTAGCTTAAGGAGCTAAAAGAGTCTACTCAAGGGACTATGTAATAATTAAGGTTGGTGATGTAATATGTGTACTAATTATAATATATGCATAGGTTAGTTTTGTATAGATAATAATTTAAATATGAGACTAACCTTATTTTTCCCTACACATTGGGTAGGAAAGGCAAGTGTAACCAAAGGTGTAAATTTAAGCATAGTGGCAATGATAGTTTTTAGAACACCCATGGTGGAATCAATACCTCAAAAAATTTGATTTAAATCATTAAATATAAAATATTTATCCTCATATGAGCTATCCCTAACTAATATTTTGTGGTCATCTCTAGTGATATATAACAAAGCATCATGCATTTTTGGGTTCATATCAATAAATCAAGTTGATTCTTTCTCATTAGTGTCATCAAATCTATTAGATAAAATCTACATATTTGGTGTTTTAATTATCATCCATGGTATTATTTTCATGAAAATTATCAAATTTAACCATCAAATAAATTTCATGAAGAGGATTAATAGGAGAAATAAATGGAACCATGTATTCTCTTTGGCACATAGTAGTGATATGAAGCAACTTGTATTGTATAATATAGAAAGATGAATTGGGAAAGGATTGAGATTTTTAATTAACTATTTTATTATTATTAACTCAAAAATATTGGATATACATAATTAATTTTTTGTTACATATGTTATGTGTCAGATGAAAACATAGACTAGCTAAATAAAATAGCAATATGCATAAAACTAAAAAATTGCATAAAAACAAACTTGTCTATCGACTCTCATTGAATGAATAAAATAATATATAAGAGTATTTAAATAAATATAAAATATAAATTAGAGTTGAAATTCATAATTAAATAAATTAAAATCTACCTAAAGCTAACTGACCTATGCAATTTTTAGTAACTTTCATCTTCTAGCATTTTTTTCAACCATTATATTTAGTAAGTTATACATACAAGTTTATATGGGACTAAATATATCCAAATATATTTTAAACTCTAAAATTAATGTAATGAACTAATTTTAACTAAAGTTCATGTCTTCTTACAAAAATATGCTATTTATAAAATGTAAAACACTGAAAAAGTTATAAAAATGTAGTTTTTAACACTCAGATGGTCACATATAGTCTCATAAAAGTAAAAAAATATCATTAACCTATAATATCTAGTTATTGATAATTAAAAAAAATCTAAATGGTCATTTTAGCATAAACGAGAGCTCAAACGAAGTTACAAATCAAAAGTTACAGCCTTGAGAAGTGTGGTCTCAATATCAATATCAAAGGAAAGAAACATGTAATGATTACAATATTAGATTGATTAAAAAAATATAATCTATGTGAATCCACCAAAGATACATGTAATTATTTTATTAATGAAATTAAGAAATTAAAACTAAAATTTAGAGTTATATACATAAATATGAAACCCTATAATGGAAGAAACCTTAATGGCAACCTATATTTTGGCTATGTTTAATACAATATTCAAGTTAAAATATATGTGTTTATCTATATTGGGATTCAGGTTATAAACTAACCTTAATATATATAACTATTTTAAATGAATTTTAATTATAGGATATATAAATATATACAAATCAGAATGTAAAATCTCGAATCTGAGTTTGCACTCTAGATTACTAGATATATAAATAATGATAAAAAGATAAGGTATTTATAAATTGAATAATATTTTCAATAATAAATCTATAAATAAAGGGTAACAATGATTGAAAATTTGATTTGATGTCTCTCAGATTAGGATCTCAACTTTCATGTGCAGCTAGATGATATTGTCAGCCTCAGGCTGGTATATTCAGACACTATGTTCTCTATATAATGGTTATGTCTCTATCAATTTTGTCTCTATGTTTTGGTAAATTAAATTTCACCTACTTCTCTTTCGACTTAGTATGAAATCCTAATATTTGGTTGTCTACATAACTAATAAATAATTGGCTCTTTCAATTAAAACCCTATGTCCACTTGCAATGATAGATTTAGGATTGAAAAATGGGAATAAGGGTGAGTTGTATTAACCCCAACCATGTTCCCTTAAAATTTTTAGAAATGCATACATATTTAATACTATGAATATAAAATTAAAAAAATATATATTTCTCCCCATTAGGCAAATGCATGAAAATTTTCTCATTCAATGTATACAACCTATGATCTAGCTCTTGATACTTGGAAATTTAAATTTTTGGCTTGGATCTTGAGTCCTTTAGACTTGGTAAAGAGCTTCTCCTAGTGTCTAATTGAAAAATTGGGCATAATTCAAAAGTCATCTCAAATGTACAATTGTTTCATTGCACTTGATAAGTGATTTTTATATGAGTAATAGGTGTATACCCTTTTAGTGTTTATAGGATACTCTTAGGTTACTTTCTCACACCGTTGACATGCAAAAATGATAATCCAACCCATAAAAATGGTTTGAATTTGAAATTTGATATTTTTTTGACAAAATATGAAACTACCAGTTTACAATGATACTATCAGATGGTAGGTTCTAAGTTTGACATTAGTGTCTAGTAGGTTTTGAGTTTTAAATTAGTGTCTAAGAGACATAAACACTAATATGATGATCTATAGATGTCTAAGTAAGATAGATATCTAGTTTGACATAAATTATGATATTTATTATAAGTGTGTAAGAGTAAATTAGAAAGCATAAACCTGTATAATGTACTAATATTTAAGAGAATAGAGAATGACAGTCATGTTTTTACGATAAGTCATGTATAGTGAAGTTAAATCAACACAAACAATCCTAAGTATCAATTACTAGATTTTAGTTTCTACATAAAAAATAATTTACCATCAAAGGATAAAAAGATACTTAAATACCTAATATAATAATAACTTTGAAGAAGACTCCCATGGTCTAAAAATGGGGTATTAATGATAGGCATGCAAGAGATAAATGCATCTACACTCAATTGTGAGAAAAGACCCAATTAAAATCAATTATGTTAAATATCATGTTAAAAATAGTAATAAAACCTAATTAATTAATCTAAATCAAGAAGCATGGAAAACACATAGGAATTAGGTTTACATAATATTTGGAAGGAATACAATGATGATTTTAAAAGTGTAATAGTATAAATGTGCATTCAAAAATGACAACAAGATGATCATAAAATTTGGAAATGAATAGTGCAAGCCCCCAAAAATATCCTCTCCTCCCTTGACGGTAAAAATAACCTAGGGATGTTCTTGTAAAATAAATGTAACCATCCAACCATTTACTTGCTCACATTGTTCACCTAGTCTTGATCTCAAAAAAAAATTGCTTAGATTTATTCACTTTGATTTTGATCACTTGAAATATACATTTCTTCTTCTTTACCATAATTAAGAATAATGATTAAATAATTTATGGAAAATCATATGTTTTAGGGAGTATGGTAAATAAAATAATATAAAAATAATCTTGATAATTGTCAAGGCCCTAGACTATAATAATGTAAAAAGAGGATTATAGGAATAGTCCAATAGCATGCAAACCATTGAATTTTAGCATGTGTCTAAGTGTAATCTTATGTTTTTGATTGAATTATTTGATGCAATGGATAAAAAAATTGGTGGTGAGAGGCAAATAAATAGGAGAGATAATGGTATCTCTAGATGATGTTATGTAAAAGTGTGACCATAAATGCAACAATAAAATATAATTTAGACCAATAATAAACAAGGACACAAAAATCCTAAAATCATACAATTCAAGATAAAAAAATGGTCCACTTTTAAGGCATATACACCTTGGAATAAATGATACCATTATAATATAACATAGCACAAAATATATCCTAGTTATAAGGAGCGGCAAACAACACTAAACAATTGGTGCACTCTAGTTGACTTAATGCAGTGTAACACAAATGTACATTAAAAATGATAAACATGTGACCAGTTTAACCTAAATTTAAATAGTGTTCAATGAATAATTCATTAGTTTATTGGTGGGGATTTGGAACAAATGCAAAAAGTTTCATTGTTTTTATATTTTAAGATATGAAAAAGTGAATTAAAATCCAAAGAAAAAGAATCACTACAATATTTAAGGAGGTATCATTATTGTGGTTTTGCTATTGGAATGTTTCAGTATAACTTTATTATAAAAAATATTGAAATTATATAAGTTTATTTTTTTACCAAATATTTCACCCTATAGTTGGTTGTTGAAGCCTACTCTAAGATTTGGTCAACATTGGAATACCTCTAGGCCTGTGGGTTGCCTATAGTAAAGGTATACCTCTAGGTTTAAGGGCTAGCTCCATAGATTGTTCTTTGCTTGCTTATCACCTACAATAACTTCTTTCTTCGATGAAGAGGGGTATAAATAAAATTTAAAATAAAATAATCTACTGAGGTGATACACCAAAACTATCTCCCCTAGAATACAATACCATTGCACTATGAAACATGACCTACAACACTCGTCTAAAAATATTGAATTGCTCTAACATTAGTATTTCAAACATGGAGGTGATATGCATTAGAATACTCAAGGTGAGTAAAATAGAGGTCATATTGTAGACATCAAGGCTACTTGTATGCTTGAAACTAGTCAAACACACTAGATACACTTCATGTGACCTGTTAGAGTGAGAACTACTTGCACCAAGCATGAAATGATTAAGAGAAGGTAAGGATAAATACTTATCACTAGACACTTCAATATACATCACATCACACACTTAGACAAGAAAGTCATGAACTATAAAATATATTGAAATGATTACATCAAAATAAAAAATATAACATCAAACTAGCAAGGCTTCACCATACTAGGTGTGGATTAGATTACAAGAGCCCAAATGGCTTGGATTTATAGAATGTGTGAGGGGGGAGAGGAGAATATAAGTTCAAAGATCATAATGCCACATTTTAAGGCATGAAAACTATTTATATTACATAAGAATGAAGTGGATATCAAAGGTATGGAAGGTCTTCTTGGATAAATATCCATTTGAAGCATAAAACACTCCAAAACTAGCATAAAAATATTCAACTACCTTCCTAAAATTGCCTTCATCATGAAACATATCTTGAGCACTTGAAATAGGAATAGGGAGAGTTGAAACATGTGTGCTATTTTAGGGGGGTTTGAAACATGCCATGACAATTACTAGATTCTTCCCTAACTACTAGCCATCTTTTGGACACTTATTCTCATCATCTACAGTCATTCATTATCCCTCTTGGCCTCATTCTTCACATTTATCACCCAAATGGCTTTCATTTTCTCAATAAAATCTATGTAAGAGGTGTTAGGACACCTTTATAGAGTCCCCTTGACTTCCACTCCATGATTTAGACCTCAAAAAGGTCCAAAAACAAACTTCTCATCCTCTCACTAAGTTGTCACTCCTTATCTTCAATCTCTGTCCAAGACTGCCTGTGATGAATGGTGTAACATATATTTTTCCATGTCCATTTGAAGTGATAATTGGATATGGAGAGTGAGATTAAGTCTATACAAACCTTCCCCAATGAATCTCACCTATTCATTCTCCTTTGTACCTTTAAAACAAAAAAAAAACTTGCAAAAATCAAGTTTTAGGCTTGTTTGTGCAAGTAGGGTATAGACCAATCTGATATGATGAATATTGAGAGAGTCCTCAACAAGTCCAAAACCATTTCTAGGCCATACTATCCCTCCTTAATGCATATTCTTTCCTATTTTCTTCATCAAGTATTAGATAAAGGTTTACAAGGGTTTTAACAGGTTTTGGTTCTTAGGGATTGTTCATAAAAACCAGACATTGAAACTTCCAAAATATCCCACTAATTTTGAGCTCAAGAGTCTCCTCAAATATCCCCAAATCCTTGGGTCACCATGCAAACAATCCATACAAATATGAGTGCTTGAAGATGGTCTCTCGAGTTTGCTCCTACATTATATGTACCTCTAAGATGTTTTTAGACAAAAAATGGATCCTCTATGATTCCCTATGCAAACCAATGGTTATGAGTCCTCCTAAACCTCCTCATAAATTATCCCAAATGGACTAGAATAGTCATATGGTCTTAGAAATGGAATCTAGACCCTTGTAGGGATTAGGTCTAGGATTAGGCCTAATAGGCCTGATTATACTTGATGTCTTATGACCTCTTCTAAGTGTTCTTATAGATTTTGAGGTCTTAGATATTCTTTTTTGTGATCAATACAACATTCCAAACCATTGTTTAGTATCCCAAGGCTTCTCATCTTATCCTCCTACCATCCACTAACCAATCTTGCATTTATGTCTTGAATGGGAGTGCCCTATGTTTGAGATAAAATAGAGGGCATATCCCATATTTCCTTAGTCAAAATAATACTATTGAATAATAAAAAAGGTCATGAAGACCTTATACACCAAATTTTAAATATAGATCATCTCTACAAAGTCCTTAATATTTCAAATCTCTAAGATAGAGTTAAATGGTTTGACTATGCAAGGTTTTAAAAACATCCAAGGCTATGGATGTAGGTTGGTGTTATTGATCCTTTGGTCTGAGAAATATATATATGTGATACTACCACTATGAAATTTGTGTAAACAAGTTCAACCCATCTATACTTATTCCAACCTTTTAATCATGCACTCTCCATTTGATTAGGCCTAGTCTGTCTACTATATTAGACTATAGGTGCATTCCCTTTAGGAAAATGAGGTTTGTATAGGTGAAGGTATATGTTTTATCCCTTAAATTCATGCCATAAGTATTATTTAAGTCATACAGGTCATCTCACACTTCAACATATCCATATCATGCTTTAGGCTATGCCAATCTTCAAACTACCTATTCTCAATATATTGTTAATCTACAATCAAACTGTAGGTGATATTTTGAGAGCAAAAGGGGCCCCTATAGGTGCTCACCTATATAAAAACCTTGTGCCTCAATTCCCTTAATTTCTCATTTTTCCACTAGTGTTATTTCTCATTAAAATGAAGTCACCTTGCCTTGAAGGTATGATTCCATGTGTCATATTGCATTAGAGGACCATTTGAACCTAAAACACCATAACTTACTGAAGGTTTTTAGTGTGAATTGGATGTAGATTTAAACTGACATAATGAGAAAGTATAGGACCATTATTTGATGTTAATACATGCAACTAAACTAAAAAACACATGATAGGGATGGTCATGCTCTTCTAGGCAACACTTGATTTTTATGGACTAATCCAAAAAGAAGAGAAAACTATTGGTCATAGAGATGTGCAGGCATAAAACAGGAGTCAAAACTCTTAGAAATGTTTCATAGAGAATGGTGAACCCAAAATGTAACTATTTTCATGGATTTTTAGTAGAATTTTTTTATCATCCACCAAAGTCACTTGATCCAACTCACCTCCTATCTGTACCATGCAAAAGACTAGCTGACTAGTTCTGCTTGTAAAGGAGGGCGATTCAAAGATAGAATAGTTTTTTTCCATTTTCAAGTCTATCAAAGATTCCCAAGAATGGTAATGGACTTAGGGAACTTGAAGGGTCACTCTGAAGTCTACCATATGTGTCAAAACTATCTTGTAGTCCATATAACTACCCAAACTCTTCCTTTTTATAGTTAAAATTCTTGTAGATTAAACCCTACAATTTGTTAGCTCAAAATGGTTTCTCTTACATCTTACTGACATATGGACATTGAATGACATTTTAACACACTTTTCCCTATGAGAAAACTATACAAGTCTAATAAATGACCCAAAAATGACCCTTATATGACATAAAATCAAGTATACAACCATAACAAAGCCAAAGCACATTAGAAATGACCTCATTAAGACCATTAGGCACACTTTAAACTATAGGGGACACCTATATCAAGTTTTCAACTATAGGGGGTGACCTAATTTGAATTGTGGTCAAATTAGTCAATAGTTATATAGCAACATAATTGGTTAGAATTTAGGACTCAGACTCCACACCAAAGGATAAAACTCGAGATAAAAACATGAAACTAAAAATAGGAAATGAAAAATAAATTTAGACAATATATGATGTTCAAAATCATAATACAACTAGAAGATAACTAATAACATGCCCCAACACTTGAGGAAGGGGGCAATAGATCATCCTTGGGTGGAAAATTAGTCCAAATGGAATGCTCTACTAAAGGAGGATTCGATGCCACCTAACCATTGAGGGGTATAAATTCATATCTATCACCCATCCATCAATGGTATGATTTTTATAGTAGTGTAAATATGATAACCCATATACAAGGAAGTTGTATCATATTTTCCTTGAGGTGGAAATGATGTATGTCTCCTAATTTGAACTAAGGGGAGAATTGAATGTGATTATGGGAATGAATTTTATGTCTCCTAAGATGTGGTGGAAACATACCTTAGGGTGGTCCATTAGGTGATATGCAATGGATTATGTAGGGTGAACTCCCCTAGTGGTCAAATATCTCCTATAGATGATATACCTACATGGAAACCTTATCATGTTGAGCATGAATTTGTATGTATGTTAAAGATATAATAGTAACCTTATCATTAATATACAAGAGATGATAATTCATCATTGTTAAATTAAGCATTATTTATGGGCTTCTATAATTGGAAAATAATCAAAATTATAAAAAAATAGAAATAAACTAGTTAGATTTATCCCCAAGTAGGACAAGACACCAAGAGAAAGGCTTAGGGTGATAATGCTTAATGAGGCTATGAATCCATTACAAAGTGGATTGATCTCTAGGAAAAAAACTAGAAGATATGTTTAAAGGAATATAGAAACTTTCATGTAGGGCACTTATGTTGAGCAATTCTAATATGGGAGAGCCATTCCCTGAGCGGAAGACCTTGGTAAACCAATCATTAGATGATGTGGCCCAAATTAGGCTCTAGATGAACAACACAAATTTGGTTGATCTTGTCAAGACATCTCCAAGGGGAGGAAGTAAGACCCTATCACCTATTTATATTATTAAGAGCATAAGAGGATGGATTCATGACTTGATAGAGGAACCTTGTGGAATAATTTTTTAAATGGGTATCATAATTCCTCCTCTAATCTTTTCATAATGAGCATGGCAGTTTAGAGCTTAGCTTGTGAAACATAACATTTGTCATTAGTTCTTGATTTTAAATAATATAAGGTAATTACACATTATTCAAATGAAAAAAAGTTTTTAAATCTAGCCAACAAGTTCAATCTTAAGGAGAGACCAGATATTGAATGGTATGAATTCCGTTCCTGAAGAGCCTTAACACTTTTATCCTAGGAAGATTTGCCAAAATAACATTGATATTGGTCATAATTGGAGACCGCCATATATTATGATCATTAAAATATAAACCACTGGGAAAACCATCACCAATCCATCTTAGACAAAGTTTGACAGCCTTGAAAGCCTTCCATATGATTTTTACCACAAATGATCCTTCAATATTGACTAGGTCATCATGATGAGAAGGGTGTGGAAGCCAATATTTTTCCAACTAGGTTTACCATATGGGGATCTAGATGATATTCAATGTCTTAGCAATATATTCCAAGATTCATTACCTTCAATAGATATAACAATCCATTTAGCACACAAAGATGTGCTCTACTTATAGATATATATAATTCTCATAACTCCTTTATCTCAAAGTAGGAAACACATGTTCCAAGGAACTTGATGGAATCACCTCATCTATTTGTCATAAGACCATAGAAAATGCCTAATTAACCAGCTTATCATAAGAGGCCTAAGAGAGATCCCATGAAATACTAAAATCATACAATTCAAGAAAAAAAAATTGGGCCACGTTTAAGGTGTATACACCTTGGAATAAATGATATCATTATAATATAACATAGCACAAAATATATCCTAGTTATAAGGAGCGACAAACAACACTAAAAAATTGGTGCACTCTAGTTGACTTAATGCAATGTAACACAAATGTACATTAAAAATGATAAACACGTGACCAGTTTAACCTAAATTTAAATAGTGTTCAATGAATAATTCACTAGTTTATTGGTGGGATTTTGGAACAAATGCAAAAAGTTTCATTTTTTTTATATTTTAAGATATGAAAAGTGAATTAAAATCTAAAGAAAAAGAATCACTACAATATTTAAGGAGGTATCATTATTGTGGTTTTGCTATTGGAATGTTTCAGTATAACTTTATTATAAAAAAATTGAAATTATATAAGGTTATTGTAGTCACCAAATATTTCACCCTATAGTTGGTTTTTAAAGTATACTCTAAGATTTGGGAAACATTGGAATACCTTTAGGCCCATGGGTTGCCTATAGTAAAGGTATACCTCTAGGTTTAAGGGCTAGCTCCATAGATTGCTCTTTGCTTGCTTATCACCTACACTAATTTCTTTCTTGGATGAAAAGGGGTAGAAATAAAATGGAAAATAAACTAATCTATTAAGGTGATACACCAAAAATATCTCCCCTAGAATACAATACCATTGCACTATTAAACATGACCTACAACACTAGTCTAAAAATATTGAATTGCTCTAACATTAGTATTTCAAACATGGAGGTGATATGCATTGAACTACTCAAGGTGAGTAAACTATAGGTCATATTTTAGACATCAAGGCTACTTGTATGCTTTAGAATAGTCAAAACACACTAGATACACTTCATGTGACCTGTTAGAGTGAGAACTACTTGCACTAAACATGAAATGATAAAGAGAAGGTAAGGATAGATACTTATCACTAGACACTTCACTATACATCACATCACACACTTAGACAAGAAAGTCATCAACTAAAAATTAGATGGAAATTCTTATTTTAAATTTTAAAATATAACATCAAACTAGCAAGGCTTCAACATACTAGTTGTGGATTAGATTACAAGAGCCAAAATGGCTCAGATTTATAGAATGTGTGAGGGGAGAGGAGAGAATATAAGTTCAAAGGTCATAATGCCACATATAAAGGCATGAAAACTAGTTATATCACATAATAATAAAGTGGATAACAAAGTTATGGAAGGTCTTCTTAGACAAATGTCTATTTGAAGCATAAAACACTCCAAAACTAGCATAAAAATATTCAACTACCTTCCTAAAATTGCCTTCATCATGAAGCATATCTTGAGCACTTGAAATAGGAATAGGGAGAGTTGAAACATGTGTGATATTTTATGGGGGTTTGAAACATGCCATGACAATTACTAGATTCATCCCTAACTACTAACCATCTTTTGGACACTTATTCTCGTCATCTACAGTCATTCATTATCCCTCTTGGCCTCATTCTTCACATTTATCACCCAAATGGCTTTCATTTTATCAATAAAATCTATGTAAGAGGTGTTAGGACACCTTTATAGAGTCCCCTTGCCTTCCACTCCATGATTTAGACCTTAAAAAGGTCCAAAAACAAACTTCTCATCCTCTCACTAAGTTGTCACTCCTTATCTTCAATCTCTGTCCAAGACTGCCTGTGATGAATGGTGTAACATATATTTTTCCATGTCCATTTGAAGTGATAAATGGATATGGAGAGTGAGATTAAGTCTATACAAACCTTCCCTAATGAATCTCACCTATTCATTCTCCTTTGTACCTTTAAAACAAAAAAAAAACTTGCAAAAATCAAGTTTTAGGCTTGTTTGTGCAAGTAGGGTATAGACCAATCTGATATGATGAATATTGAGAGAGTCCTCAACAAGTCCAAAACCATTTCCATGCCATACTATCCCTCCTTAATGAATATTCTTTCTTATTTTCTTCATCAAGACTTAGACAAAGGTTTAGGAGGGTTTTAGTAGGTTTTGGTTCTTAGGGATTGTTCATAAAAACCAGACATTGAAACTTCCAAAATATCCCACTAATTTTGAGATCAATACTCTCCTAAAATATCCACAAATCTTTGGGTCACCATGCAATCAATACATACAAATATGAGTGCTTGAATATGGTCTCTTGAGTTTGCTCCTACATTTTTATGTACCTATAAGCTGTTTTTAGACCAAACATGGATTCTCTATGATTCCCTATGTAAACCAATGGTTACGAGTTCTCCTAAACCTCCTCCTAAATGATCCTAAGTGGAATATAATATTCATATATTATTAGAAATGGAATCTAGACCCTTGTACTGATTAGATCTAGCTTTACGCCTAATAGCCCTGATTGTACTTGATGTCTTATGACCTCTTTTGAGTGTTCCTCTAGACTATGAGGTCTTAAATATGCCTTTTTTAATCAATAAAACATTCCACACAATTCTTTAGCATCCCAAGGCTTCTCATGTTATCCTCCTACCATCCACTAACCAAGCTTGCATTTATGTCTTGAATCGGAGTACCCTATGTTTGAGATAAAATAGAGGGAATACCCCATATTTCCTTAGTCGAACTAATACTATCAAAAAATAAAATAGGTCATGAAGACCTTATACACCAAATTTTAAACATAGATAATCTCTATAGAGTCCTTAATACTTCAAATCTCTAAGACAAAGTTAAATGGTTTGACTGTGCAAGGTTTTAAAACAATCTAAGGCTATGGCTGTAGGTTGGTGTTATTGATCCTTTGGTCTAATATGTGTGTGTGTGTGTGTGTGTGTGTGTGTGTGTGTGTGTGTGTGTGTGTGTGTGTGTGTGTGTGTGTGTGTGTTTATGCATGCTACTAAAATTATGAGTGTGGTGTGAACAAGTTCAACCCATCTATACTTATGCCAACCTTTTCATCATGCACTCTGCATTTGACTAGGCCTAGTCTGTCTACTATACCAAACTATAGGTTCATTCCCTTTAGGAAAATGAGGTTTTTATAGGTGAAGGTGTATGTTCTATCCCTTAATTTAATGCCATAGGTCCTCTTTAAGTCATCAAGGTCATCTCACACTTCAACATATCCATATCATGCTTTAGGTTATGCCAACCTTCAAACTACCTATTCTCAATATACTATTAATCTACAATCAAAATGTAGGTGATATTTTAAGAGAAAAAGGGGCCCCTATAGGTGCTCACCTATATCAAAACCTTGAGCCTCAACTAACTTAATTTCTCATTTTGCCACTAGTGTTCTTTCTCATTCAAATTAAGTCACATTGCCTTGAAGGTATTATTCCATGTGTCATATTGCATTGAATGACCATTTGAACCTAAAGCACCATAACTTACTGAAGGTTTTTAGTGTGAATTGGATTGGGTTGAAATCACCTCAACCATTTTCTTTTTTAATCAAAAAAACCTTCTCTTCATGTCAAGACACTATCCATATGCTTGGGCTACATGATGGAAACAAATGGGCCTATCTGGACTTCAAGATACTCCAAGAGATGACTTCTTATGTGGTAGGATTCCCTTTTCGGAGATATTAAAGTAACTTGTCTCTCTTGAAAATTTCCTAATTGTGCACATAGACCTATGTCTTTTTACCATCTTGTGACTTCAACACTATCACAATGGTACTTTTAATGCTCTTATACTTCAATTATGTTTCAAACAGGATCTTAAACACCTGTATCTCAATACTCCTCAAACTTTTGTTGGAGCTTCTTGTAGGTGTTACTATAGGATATAAGGCAGTGTGTTTTGAATTGGTTCTACAACCAATATTAAACCTATTTAAATAGTTCAAACTAATTTTTCACACCTTATGAGAATTATCACAACCTTAAAATCTTCATGCCTAATGACCATGACTATGCAATACTCAATTCCACCTGGCTATAGATGATTGTTTGTAAAGAAGTCTGACTGTTTGTATAATCTAACTATTCACTCCATCAAGATATGACATTGAGATCAAACCTCCTTGGGAGTGACTAATCACTATGCAATGAAGATAAACAAAACATTTTACCTTTGTTTTGAAACTATTAAAGGATAGATAACCCTCTGTAATTGATGAAACTTGTCTGCACATTATGATGTAGATTTCAAATGACATACGGAGAAAGTCTAGGACCATTATTTGATGTTCACACATTCAACTAGATTGAGAAACACATGATAGGGATGGTCATGCCCTTCTAGGAAACACTTGATTTTTATGGACCAATCCAAAAAGAAGAGAAAACTATCGGTCATAGAGATGTGCAGGCGTAAAATAGGAGTTAACACTAGAGAATGGTGAACCAAAACTATAACTATTTCCATGGACTTTTAGTAGACAAAGAGTGTTATCATCCACCAAAGTCAGTTGATCCAACTCACCTCCTCCTATCTGTACCATGCAAAGACTAGCCGACTAGTTCTATTTGCAAAGGAGGGCAATTCAAAGATAGAATAGTTTTTTTCCATTTTCAAGTCTATCAAATATTTACAAGAATGGTATTGGACTTAAGGAACCTTAAGGGTCACTATAATGTCTACCATATGTGTCAAAACTATCCTATAGTCCATACAACTACCCAAACTCTCCCTTTTTATAGTTAAAATTCTTGTTGTACATTAAACCCTACAATTTGTTAGCTCAAAATAGTTTCTCTTACATTTGACTGACATGTGGACATTGAATGACATTTTGACACACTTTTCCCCTCGAGGAAACTATACAATTCCAATAAATGACCCCCATATGACATAAAATCAAGTATACAACCATAACAATGTTAAAGCAAATTAAAAATGACCTCATTAAGACCATTAGGCACACTTTACACCCTAGGGGACCCCTATATCATGTTTTCAACTATAGGGGGTGACCTAATTTGAATTGTGGTCAAATTAGTCAATAGTTATATAGCAACATAATTGGTTAGAATTTAGGACTCAGACTCCACACCAATGGATAAAACTCAAGATAAAAACATGAAACTAAAAAATAGGAAATGAAAAATAAATTTAGAAAATATATGATGTTCAAAATCATAATACAACTAGAAGATAACTAAGAACATGCCCCAACACTTGAGGAAGGGGGTAAAGGATCATCCTTGGGTGGAAAATTAGTCCAAATGGAATGCTCTACTAAAGGAGGATTTGATGTCACCCAACCATTGAGGGGTACAAAGTCATATCTATCACCCATCCATCAACGGTATGAGTCTGATAGTAGTTTAAATAGGATAACCCCTATATAAGGAAGTTGTATCATATTTTCCTTGAGGTGGAAATGATCTCTGTCTCCTAATTTGAACTATGGGGAGAAGTGAATGTGATTGTGGGAATGAATTTTATGTCTCCTAAGATGTGGTGGAAACATACCTTAGGGTGGTCCATTAGGTGATATGCAATGCATTATGCAGGGTGAACATCCCTAGTGGTCAAATAGCTCCTATATATGATATACGTACATGTAAACCTTATCATTTTGAACATGAATGTGCATGTAGGTTGAGGATATAATAGTAACCTTATCATTAATAGACAAGAGATGAAAATTCATCATTGTTAAATAAATCATTATTTATGGCCTTCTATAATTGAAAAATAATCAAAATTCTAAAAAAATAGAAATAAACTAGTTAGATGAATCCCCAAGTAGGACAAGACACCAAGAGAAAGGCTCAGGGTGATAATGCTTAATGAGGCTATGAATCCATTGCCAAGTGGATTGATCTCTAAGAAAAAACTAGAAGATTTGTTTAAAGGAATATAGAAACTTTCATGTGGGGCAATTAAGTTAAGCAATTCTAATATGGGAGAGCTACTCCCTTAGTGGAAGACCTTGGTAAACCAATCACTACATGATGTGGCTCAACTTAGGCTCTAGACGAATAACACAAATTTGGTCAATCTTTTCAAGACACCTCTAAGGGGAGAAAGCAAGACCCTATCACCTATTGATATTATTGAGAGCATAAGAGGATGGATTCATAACTTGATAGAGGAGCCTTGGGGAATACTTTTTTAAATGGGTGTCATAATTCCTCCTCCAATCTTTTCATAATGAGCATTGCAGTTTAGAGCCTAGCTTGTGAAACATAACATCTATCATTAGCTCTTGAATTTAAATAATATAAGGTAAGTCCACATTATTCAAATGAAAAAAGTTTTTAAATCTAGCCAACAAGTTCAATCTTAAGGAGAGATTAGATATTGAATGGTATGAATTTCGTTCCTAAAGAGCCTTAACATCTTTACCCCAGGAAGATCTACCAAAATAACATGGATATTGGTCATAATTGGATACCACCATATATTATGATCATTAAAATATAAACCAATGGGAAAACCATCGCCAATCCATCTTAGACAAATTTTGATAGCCTTGAAAGCCTTCCATATGATTTTTACCACAAATGATCCTTCAATAATGACTAGGTCATCATGATGAGAAGGGTGTGGAAGCCAATATTTTTCCAACTAGGTTTACCATAGGGGGATCTAGAGGATATTCAATGTCTTAGCAATATATTCCAATATTTATTACCTTAAATGGATCTAACAATCCATTTGTCACACAAAGATGTGCTCTACCTATAAATATCAATAATTCTCATAACTCCTTTATCTCAAATTAGGAAACACATGTTCCAAGGAACTTGATGGAATCAGCTCATCTATTTTTCATAAGACCATAGAAAATGCCTAATTAACAACTTATCATAAGAGGCCTAAGAGAGATCTCATAAAATCCTAAAATCATATATTTTAAGAAAAAAAACCTGGACCACTTTTAAGGTGTATACACCTTGGAATAAATGATACCATTATAATATAACATAGCGTAAAATATATCCTAGTTATAAGGAGTGTCAAACAACACTAAATAATTGGTGCACTCTAGTTGACTTAATGCAGTGTAACACAAATGTACATTAAAAATGATAAACATGTGACTAGTTTAACCTAAATTTAAATAACGTTCAATGAATAATTCATTAGTTTATTGGTGCAATTTTGGATCAAATGCAAACATTTTCATTGTTTTTATATTTTAAGATATGAAATAGTTAATTAAAATCCAAAGAAAATGAATCACTACAATATTTAAGGAGGTATCATTATTGTGGTTTTGCTATTGGAAGTTTTAGTTTAACTTTATTATAAAAAATATTAAAATTATATAAGGTTATTGTTGTCACCAAATATTTCACCCTACAGTTGGTTGTTCAAGCCTACTCTAATATTTGGGAACCATTGGAATACCTCTAGGCCTATGGGTTACCTATAGTAAAGGTATACCTCTAGGTTTAAGGGCTAGGTCCATAGATTGCTCTTTGCTTGCTTATCACCTACACTAAATTATTTCTTGGATGAAAAGGGGTAGAAATAAAATGTAAAATAAACTAATCTACTGAGGTGATACACCAAAAATATCTCCCCTAGAATACAATACCATTGCACTATGAAACATGACCTACAACACTAGTCTAAAAATCATGAATTGTTCTAACATTAGTATTTCAAACATGGAGGTGATATGCATTGGACTACTCAAGGTGAGTAAACTAGAGGTCATATTGTAGACATCAAGGCTACTTGTATGCTTTAAAATAGTCAAACACACTAGATACACTTCATGTGACCTGTTAGAGTGAGAACTACTTGCACCAAGCATGAAATGATAAAGAGAAGGTAAGGATAGATACTTATCACTAGATACTTCACTATACATCACATCACCCACTTAGACAAGAAAGTCATGAAATAAAAAATAGATTGAAATTATTACTTCAAAATCAAAAATATAACATCAAACTAGCAAGGCTTCACCATACAAGGTGTGGATTAGATTACAAGAGCCAAAATGGCTTGGATTTATAGAATGTGTGAGGGGAGAGAGGAGAATATAAGTTCAAAGGTCATAATGCCACATGTCAAGGCATGAAAACTAGTTATATTACATAATAATAAAGTGGATAACAAAGGTATGGAAGGTCTTCTTAGACAAATGTCCATTTGAAGCATAAAACACTCCAAAACTAGCATAAAAATATTCAACTACCTTCCTAAAATTGCCTTCATCATGAAGCATATCTTGAGCACTTGAAATAGGAATAGGGAGAGTTGAAACAAGTGCACTATTTTAGGGGGGTTTGAAAAATTCCATGAAGAATACTAGATTCATCCCTAATTGCTAGCCATCTTTTGAACACTTGTACTCATCATCTACAATCATTCATTATCCCTCTTGGCCTCATTCTTCACATTTATCACCAAAATGGCTTTCATTTTCTCAATAAAATCTATGTAAGAGGTGTTAAGACACTTGTCTAGAGTCACCTTTCCTTCCACTCCATGATTTAGACCTTAAAAAAGTCCGAAAACCAACTTCTCATCCTCTCACTAAGCTGTCACTCCTTATCTTCAATCTATGTCCAAGACTACCTATGATGAATGGTGTAACATATATTTTTCCATGTCCATTTGAAGTGATAAATGGATATGGAGAGTGATATTAAGTCTATCCAAACCTTTCCCAATTAATCTCACCTATTTATTCTCTTTTGTACCTTTAAAACGCCAAAAAAAATGTAAAAATCTAGTTTTAGGCTTGTTTATTCAAGTAGGTTATAGACCAATCTGATATGATGAATCTTGAGAGAGTCCTCAACAAGTCCAAAACCATTTATAGGCCATACTATCCCTCTTGAATGCATATGATTTGCTATTTTATTCATCAAGTCTTAGACAAAGGTTTAGGAGGGTTTTAACAGGTTTTGGTTCATAAGGATTGTTCATAAAAACTAGACATTGAAAATTCCAAAATATCCCACTAATTTTGAGCTCAAGAGTCTCATCAAATATCCCCAAATCATTGGGTCACCATGCAATCAATCCATACAAATATGAGATCTTGAATATGGTCTCTCGAGTTTGCTCCTACATTTTACGTACCTCTAAGATGTTTTTAGACCAAAAATGGATCCTCTATGATTCCCTATGCAAACCAATGGTTATGATTCCTCCTAAACCTCCTCATAAATGATCTCAAGTGGACTAGAATAGTCATATGGTCTTAGAAATGGAATCTAGACCCTTGTAGGGATTAGGTCTAGCTTTCGGCCTAATAAGCCTGATTGTACTTGATGTCTTATGACCTCTTCTAAGTGTTCCTCTAGATTATGAGGTCTTAAATATGCATTTTTGTGATTAATACAACATTCCACACCATTCTTTAGCATCCCAAGGCTTCTCATGTTATCCTCCTACCATCCACTAACCAAGCTTGCATTTATGTCTTGAATGGGAGTAACCTATGTTTGAGATAAAATAAAGGGCATATACCATATTTCCTTATTCAAACTAATACTATGGAAGAATAAAATAGTTCATGAAGAACTTATACACCAAATTATAAATATAAATCAACTCTATAGAGTCCTTAATACTTCAAATCTCTAAAATAGAGTTAAATGGTTTGACTATGCAAGGTTTAAAAAAAATCTAACGCTATGGCTGTAGGTTGGTGTTATTGATCCTTTGGTCTGATATATATATATATATATATATATATATATATATATATATATATATATATATATATATCTGTGTGTGTGTGTGTGTGCATGCTAAAACCACTATGAGAGTGGTGTGAACAATTCCAACCCATCTATAATTATGCCAACCTTTTCATCATGCAATCTCCATTTGACTAGGCCTGGTTTGTCTACTATATCAGACTATAGGTGCATTTCCTTTAGAAAAATGAGGTTTTTGTAGGTGAAGGTGTATGTTTTATCCCTTAACTTCATGCCATAGGTCCTCTTTAAGTCATCAAGGTCATTTCACACTTCAACATATCCATATCATGCTTTAGGCTATGCCAACTTTCAAACTAGCTATTCTCAATATACTGTTAATCTACAATCAAACTATAGGTGATATTTTGAGAGCAAAATGGGCCCCTATAGGTGCTCACCTATATCAAAACCTTGTGCCTCAACTCCCTTAATTGCTCATTTAGCCACTAGTGTTATCTCTCATTCAAATGAAGTCACCTTGCCTTGAAGGTATGATTCCATGTGTCATATTGCATTAAAATACCATTTAAACCTAAAGCACCATAACTTACTGAAGGTTTTTAGTGTGAATTGGATTGGGTTGAAATCACCTCAACCATTTTCTTTTTTAATCAAAAAAACCTTCTCTTCATGTCAAGACATTGTCCTTATTCTTCGGATACATGATGGAAATAAATGGGCCTATCTAGAGTTCACTATACTCCACCAGGAGATGACTTCTTATGAGGTAGGATTCTCTTTTTGGAGATATTAAGGTAACCTGTCTCTCTTGCAAATTTCCTAATTGTGCACATAGACCTAGGTCTTTTTACCATCTTGTGACTTCAACACTATCACAATGGTACTTTCAATGCTCTTATACTTGAATTATGTTTCAAACAAGAGCTTAAACACCTATATCTCAATACTCCTCAAACCTTTGTTGGATCTTCTTGTAGGTGTCACTATAGGATATAAGGCAGTGTGTGTTGAATTGGTTCTACAACCAATATTAAACCTATTTAAATAGTTCAAACTATTTTTTCACACCTTATGATAATTCTCACAACCTTAAAACCTCATGCCTAATCACCATGACTATGCAATACTTAATTCCACCTAGCTATAGATGATTGTTTGAAAATAAGTCTGACTATGTGTATAATCTAACTATTCACTCCAGAGATAACCCTTTGTAATTGATGAAACTTGTTTGCACATTATGATGTAGATTTCAACTAACATAACGAGAAAGTCTAGGACCATTATTTGATGTTCACACTTGCAACTAGACTGAAACACATGATAGGGATGGTCATGCCCTTCTAGGCAACACTTGATTTCTATGGAACAATCCAAAAAGAAGAGAAAACTATTGGTCATAGAGATGTGCATGCATAAAATAAGAGTAAACACTCTTAGAAATGTTTCATAGAGAATGGTGAACCAAAAATGTAAGTATTTCCATGGATTTTTAGTAGACAAAGAGCGTTATCATATACCAAAATCACTTTATACAACTCACCTCCTCCTATCTATACCATGCAGAGACCAGCTAACCAGTTTTGCTTGCAGAGGGTGATTCAAAGATATAATAGTTTTTTATCCATTTTCAAGTCTATCAAAGACTCCCAAGAATGGTAATGGACTTAGAAAACCTGAAGGGTCACTCTGAAGTCTACCATATGTGTCAAAACTATCATGTAGTCCATACAACTACCCAAACTTTCCCTTTTTATAGTTAAAATTAATATTGTACATTGAACCCTATAATTTGTTAGCTCAAAATGGTTTCCCTTACATCTGACTGACATATGGACATTGAATGACATTTTTACACACTTTTTCCCTTGAGTAAACTATACAAGTCTAGTAAATGACCCTATATGACATAAAATCAAGTATACAACCATAAAAAAGCTAAAGCACATTAGAAATGACCTCATTAAGACCATTAGGCACACTTTACAGCCTAGGGGACCCCTATATCAAGTTTTCACCTATAGGGGGTGACCTAATTTGACTTGTGGTCAAATTAGTCAATAGTTATATAGCAAAATAATTGGTTAGAATTTAGGACTTAGACTCCATACCAAAGGATAAAACTCAGGATAAAAACATGAAACAAAAAAATAGGAAATGAAAAATAAATTTAGATAATATATGATGTTCAAAATCATAATACAACTAGAAGATAACTAAGAACATGCCCCAACACTTGAGGAAGGGGACAAAGGATCATCCTTGGGTGGAAAATTAGTCCAAATGGAATGCTCTACTAAAGGAGGATTTGATGTCACCCAACCATTGAGGGTTACAAAGTCATATCTATCACCCATAAATCAATGGTATGAGTCTGATAGTAGTGTAAATAGGATAACCCCTATACAAGGATGTTGTATCATATTTTCCTTGAGGTGGAAATGATCTCTGTCTCCTAATTTGAACTGAGGGGAGAAGTGAATGTGATTGTGGGAATGAATTTTATGTCTCCTAAGATGTGGTCTAAACATACCTTAGGGTGGTCCATTAGGTGATATGCAGTGCATTATGCAGGGCGAAATCCCATAGTGGTCAAATAGATCCTATAGATGACATACCTACATGGAAATCTTATCATTTTGAACATGAATTTGCATGTAGGTTGAAGATATAACGGTAACCTTATCATTAATAGACAAGAGATGAGAATTCATCATTGTTAAATAAATCATTATTTATGGCCTTCTATAATTGGAAAATAATCAAAATTCTAAAAAAATAGATAAAAAAATAGAAACAAACTAGTTAGATGAATCCCCAAGTAGGACAAGACACCAAGAGAAAGGCTCAGGGTGATAATGCTTAATGAGGCTATGAATCCATTGCCAAGTGGACTGATCTCTAAGAAAAAACTAGAAGATGTGTTTAAAGGAATATAGAAACTTTCATGTGGGGCACTCAATTTGAGGAATTCTAATATGGGAGAGCCACTCCCTAAGTGGAAGACCTTGGTAAACCAATCACTAGATGATGTGGCCCAACATAGGCTCTAGATGAACAACACAAATTTGGTCGATCTTGTCAAGACATCTCCAAGGGGAGGAAGTAAGACCCTATCACCTATTGATATTATTGAGAGCATAAGAGGATGGATTCATAACTTGATAGAGGAGCCTTGGGGAATAATTTTTTAAATGGGTGTCATAATTCCTCCTCCAATCTTTTCATAATGAGCATGGTAGTTTAGAGCCCATCTTGTAAAACATAACATCTGTCATTAGCTCTTGAATTTAAATAATATAAGGTAAGTCCAAATTATTCAAATGAAAAAAAGTTTTTAAATCTAGCCAACAAGTTCA